>BPTQ01000007.1:87192567-87483731 GCA_019973895.1 Chrysanthemum seticuspe | reverse complement strand
AAAAAAAAAAAAAAAAAAAAAACATACGGGCTACCATCCTACATCTATCTATGAATTTATGTTTGTTTATTTCAGTTATCTAGAGTTTAGAGTGTCGAGTCTTGGCTTAGCAACGCCATTCTTCATATGCATTTAACATAGAGATTTTTGACTTGCCACCACTAAATAGCCTATCCCACCAAACCCTTTGTTTCCCTACCGTAAGCCTAACATTACAACCCTTTAAAAGACCTCTTTGATAGTCTTTCCTAGGTGCTTACGCCAAAGCGATGGAGGTTTGATCTATTCTCAAGCCTATGGTAATCTATGTACTAGGACCGGTTAATGAGTGTTTATCTTCCATTTCCTATTTGTTATATTTCATATATACACCCGAGAGAGATGTGAGTATCCAAACACCCCATGTGAGGTGCTAGTATGTAATTTCCGTGCTTGTTATGAGTTTTGCGGGGCTTATATGTGTTGTGGACCATTTTGAATTAATGCTTCATGACCCCTAACTTATAAATTAATTGGTTAAAAGCACATTTGCTTGAGGACAAGCAAATAACAAGTGTAGGGATATTTGATAAGGTTTTAAAAGGTACCATTTTGAGGGGTCGTTTTAGTCCTTATTTGATCACTTTTGTATCCGTTATTGCTTAATATCGTTCCTTTTCACTTTTTAGGTCTCTTGAAGGCAAAATGCTAGAATGGCACTTATTTGGACGAAAAGGCGCGAATATATGAAGAAAATGGCCAAAGTCAAAATCGAGACACTCACAGCTGCTGAAATTAGAAGGCGACGGCATCATGTGCTAATTGCGACGCCGTCCGAGGATTTTTGTGACGGTTCAGAACCCAAAATTCGTATTTTCAAGTGACGACGTCCAGTTGTAAAAGAGTAGGCCGTCGCTACTCAGACGGCCTAGATGCAATCCAGACGACGTCAGAAGCTGAAGAGGACAGCGTCACGGACATAAGGTGACGCCGTCGCAAGGTTAACGTGGCCAAGACGAAACCCTAATGACGGCGACACGACGGCGTCACGAAACATAAGGTGACGCCGTCGCATATGTAATCTTATATATATAATCCGAATTTTTCAGTTTTAGAGAGAGTCTTTTTGGAGTGAAAACCTAAAACCGAACCTAAGGTGTCTTGTACAGTATTTTAGGGTTTTAAACCCTATCTTACATCAAGATAAGTCTTTACTTCATTAATTCAATTATGTCTTTGATTATTTGTGTGTATGCTTGCATGTTCTCCATGTCCGGCTAATTTATTTGTGTGTTTGCTTAGGAAGTATGAAACTTAATTATTGAATATTGATTGGTTGTTTCTTATCTTAGTTGAATAATGATCTAGTAATGCGATAGGTCATTCGTTGTGTACTTAATGCTTGATTCATCTTTGTGAACCTTAGAATATAATTACCTGAGTAGTTGTAAGCTAAACCATCCAAAGAGTGCCTTAGAGTAAGAGTTTATCATCCCTAGTGGGTTTGTAGACGAGACCCTTTGGTAAGTTCAAAGAGTTAGGGAGAAACGCATACCCTACAACTTTAGACACACAACGCAACTAAGAATAAGACGTGACAACTCAACCATCAATAGGAGATAATTAAGGAGTAGTACAACCTAAGTAAACATATCTTTAAACTATCATACGAGCACACATTAATTAGACATAGACTCCCACAACCTTAGTTAGATAATTATATAATAGTAGAGTAATCGGTAGAAATACCAACCCCCCCCAAATCCAATACCCGAGATTCGTACCTTTCCATTTCATAAAATATAAAAATACAAAAAATAATCTTCCTCAACCTTAACCTTAGCGTAGTAACTCCTTACTAGCATTCCTATTCCCATAGAGAACGATATCAATACCCGTGGCTTACCCTAATTACTACACTACAACGATTAGGTTCACTGCCTAGGGTGTTATAAAACTTGCTCGAAGAAAAGGAAGTTTCCTTGACCCCGAACGACGCGTGTAGCGTTATCAGCTATGTCTAACAACATGGATTGGCTCAACCCAGAAGCAAACATCGACTTCACAAAATGGGACAACCCTCCATACTACACCGACTGGTCAAAACCTCTACCAACAATTGGCCAACCAAATGAACCTAGGATCCCATTCAGATATTTCTTCAACAAAGACTTGGAATTTCTTCTACACGGTGGCGATGGATCAAGGAAATATGCTACATCTTTTACACTTCCATTCCCAGCAGCCATATACTCTAACTGCATAGCTATCGAGGAAAGAGCTAATCACTTGTTCTCCAACAAAGTGGAAGCTTACGACCGAGATGCAATGTACGGGATTCATCATTGGCCGGAACGCCGAAGAATCTACTACATAAGCTGCCAGGTTCAGAAGTCTCAACATGCAGTGTTCAGTACTAAGGATATCGTTGCCATCAAACACGTTGATCTTTCGACCAAATAGGACTACACTTTTCTCAAGAAGATTGTGGTCAAAAGGCAAGATGAATGGGATTATGCATTCTCTGAAGCTGACTTTGAGAATTTGTCTATCAACGACATTGAAGACATGTACCTTGCCAAAGTACAAGGTCGCATGAGGCAATTTTCAACTGAAGTACAACGTGAATTCATCAAGTCAGTGCTCATCTTCATCAGACGCATAGTCATCAAAGAACGTGTAGAAGATCTCCAACTTGTTGTTGAATCATATCAGACTCGTGTTAACTTCACTCCACCTCAGCTTGATCTTCCCGACATCAACCAGCTTTCACAATATACACTCATCAGCAAACCATTTGGCGTCGTTTACCGCAGTGAACTTCAACGAAATTGCTTAATGGCGTGTAGTGATCTCCACAAGTTTGGGGATCACACTTTGAAGATGGTTAGGGACGGCTTGGCTTATAGGTTGAAGGATATACGTCAAAAGATTGGGTCTCCTAAGCGATGGAATTCTCAGGGTCGAATGGATGTGCGGAGGATCATCAGAATGATTGATGAAAGGTTGTTTCGAAGGGATCAATTCAGAATGATGGAAAGCTTTGTTGGTGGTCGACCCAGGATTAACATCATCGGCTATCAACGCCCGGTTCGTACTCCTGGCAACATCACTGGACTTCCTGGTACCCCTTGAATTGTTTCTTTCATTATTACATTTGGATGTGTGATTATATATGTCAAATGGCTTGTGCACACATAACAGTATACAACCCGTAATTGTCAAGAAAGGACCCTGTGGTACGCTTCAGTGCCACAATCCTTATAAAAGGAGCGAAAGCTTCTTATTTTTGAGTAAAACCTATCAAACATTTCATTTTTCAAGGTTTTGCTCAAAAGAACAAGTACTTCCCCCGTAAGATTTTCAAAACCTCAACCGTTTATATCACTTGTTGAGGGGGAGTATTTGTATTAAAACTTTGTTCACAAATTGTTCATATTGGTCATCTTCCCGCAACACTCGAAATGGTCATATTTATTCTCAACCTTTCAAAAATAACATTTATATATGCCATTTTTGAGGGGGAGAAAATTATGTGATAAGAAATATGTTGTGTAAATGCAAATGAATCTTTGTGTAATAGACTTAACCTACAAATTGACGGTACTAAACTGTTAGTAACTCGAAAAGACTTGTCCTGGACGGGTAATAATTTCAAGCTAGTTCGCTAGTAATGTAAACGTGTCTCGCAAAGGACTTGTCCGAGTAGAATGTACCATTCGAGAAACTCTTGGTAGACATGAACTCTGACGGGTTTGACAACCTTTCGAGGTTTGTTTACACCTTCAAGGTAGTCATTAGAGCTAGTTGTCACCTAAAAGCTGACAATGTAACTCTTTAACTATGCAATGTAACCGTGTCTCGCGGGGGATTGTCTATCTTGAGTGGATCAATTCAAAAAGTGCGTGCTCTTTCCTCACTGTGCAAATAACCGTTAAAATTCTTAAGCACATGTGGAGGGGGAGTATTTATGCAAAATCTTATCTCAACAGTGGTTCAAAATGTTTTTCATTCACAAACACCGTGAGAGATTTTTCAAGTAAATGGTTTTATGGCAACATAGGTTAGTCATGGAGTGATAAGGTGACTAAGGTTAGGAATAACCGTCCTATGATCCGCCAGAGCCGGAGGGATCTACCCAAGGACATCACAAATAGTTAGTACTTAGAAGTCCTTAGGTATGATTATAAAAAGGAGAAAATGAGAATCGGAGAAAGAAGGAGTTGAAGAATTAAAAAGAAATGCAAAGAAAAGGGTGAAATGAAATAGCCCTCCAAATTATTCAACTTAGGGCAGACACCGGGTTCAATTCATATGCTACTGGTTGTCACTTAGTGACACCGGTATTGAAGATTAAAAGTCGTCATGGACCCAGTGACGCATGCACTAAACCTTCTTAGCCACTCAAGTTTCTCTCATCAGAAGCTTGTTTCATTCTCACAGGGAACCCTACGTAAACTATTGGCTTTCTCTTAGAGATCGCTGGTATTGAAGAAGGAGACCCTCTCCCTAGTCTCCGCTCAGGAAAACCAAAACGCACTATTGAGTCTAGAGCCACGAGATTCATCAAAAGATCTCTTAAGAACACTTGACATTTCATCACTTGTTGATCACCAAATAAGATCATCAGTGGTTCATATCGAGTCCTTCACAGATCTTAGCAATTTGTCGAGAACATTTATGAGAGATTCACAACTGTGATCCTCAGTGATTGAATGGAAACTCCTGCCAGGGTCAACATCAAACAGCCCTGACAGCAGGTCACTTCGGTAACTCCCCGTGGATTATGCTTAGTGTGTCTCAAACGGTCTACAGTCATGAGGTGATGCTTCGGAGTACCTCAGCGACTCATCTGAACTGTAGATGTACTTCGGTACATCGCGTTATCTCACTTGTGGGACTCCAGTTCAGGAACGGCCTTTGTAAGAATTAGAGTTGTGTTTTCACACTATGCTGTTAACACTCTCGAAGTTCAAACTTGTAAGTGCCGGAATCTGCTTATTACTAACAGTTTGAAATGTTTTCTTCTTATGGAAGCTCCGGAGCGGGATGACCGTGCAGATTCTTCTCATGCTCACGCCAACATCATCACTAATGGAAGTTCTATCCAAAAGCAATACAAAAGTCAGAATGATTCTTCGTCAAATCAAAGAATCTACAAAGTTAAAAGACTTAAAGAACTTCATCAGTACTGAATTCCAACGTAGAAGAGCGTGTGAGCATGTTGAAGAATGACGTGGAGACACCGTAGCAGCGAAGCAGACCTGAGGCAGACTTGATGCAGACAACAACATACTATCACTTTCATCACAAAGAACAATGATCAAAGAACAAAGTTAAAGATGACGTCAAAGCATAACTGTTCAAAGAAAACTATCTCTCTACACTGGGGAGATTGTTCGAATCAAGGCATTCCTTCTCACAAGAAAAAAGAATGTCAGAAGACGTCAAAGCTACTATTACATCAACGCCTTCACCGTTTTTCATCACCAACACTTGAGGGGGAGATTGTTGGAATCAATCCTAAACCTTAATTCAAGTGTTAGTTACTCATATGTAATAGGTAGTTAATTATGGCCTTTATGTTTGTTATTAGCCTTAAGCTTATGTAGAAGGCCCATGAGCTTAGGACCAAGCCCATAGGAGAAAGGATGGGAACTAGGAGTGTTGCCCTAGCTTCCCTCCTATAAATACTCTTGTAAACCTTCATTTGAAGGTTGGTTGTTCAATATTTATCTTTCACTCATACTCCTACGCGTAACTGTCTTAGTATAACGTGTGTGTTTGTTTGGTTTATTGTTCAATCGCCTTTATCTCTTTCTTGTAAGCTTGTGTTGTAAAACTAGTGACCTAACACTGTTGAAAATAGTGTTCAAAGTCAAGCAGTACCTTCAACTCAAAGTACTGCTCCACAAGCAGTACCTTCAGGAAAACCTTTTCAAAACAGTACTGCTAAACCTTTTTGGGATACGTTTGGTCAAAACAGGTTCAATCATTCACCTAGAAGGAAAAATAGTTTTGGTCATAGACATAGAAGAAGTCACTTTGGAAGTATGGGTCAAAAACTGTGTTTTGTGTGTTTTAGTCCTAATCATTTAATCAAGGATTGTGAACATCATTCAGAATACCTTAGAAAATTTCCAAAGAACAGGTCTGCCAACCAGAAACCTAGAGAGAACAAACCAGTCTGGAATAATTCAAATAGGGTTAATCACAACAATTTCTCACCAGATCATAGGTACCCTCACCAGAGAAGACCTTTTTCTAATTCACCAGTACCTTCACAAGCAGTACCTTCCCAAAGTACTGCTCAATTACAAGGTACTGCTAACACTGCTTGGAACAGGAACCCTAGGAGATCTCATTATTATCAACCTAGAAGGTATTATAATTCACATAGGGAATCTAGATCACAGGAACCAATTGTTAAAACCGAATAAGTTAAGAGAGAAAGTACTGCAGAGGGACAAACATTACTTTCAACAAAAAGTGAATAAGATGTTTTTATAATTCAAGAAAAAGAGAATGAATTTGCAAACGAGAGTTCTGTTGAAAATCCAGAAAGTTTTGAAAATCCAGAAAGTTTTGAAAATCCACATGCTAAAAATCAAAAGATAATTCTGGATCATGTTTTAAAAAATAGTGGGAATTACATACTCAAAGAATTTGAGTTTGTAACTCCACAAGGGGAACACAAGTCAGTAAT
Organism: Chrysanthemum seticuspe; assembly: GCA_019973895.1. Lineage (NCBI taxonomy): Eukaryota > Viridiplantae > Streptophyta > Magnoliopsida > Asterales > Asteraceae > Chrysanthemum > Chrysanthemum seticuspe. Next base: position 87,477,046 of record BPTQ01000007.1, on the reverse strand, counting down.
GGCTTGGGTTCCTAAAAGAAACTAACTCTCTAAATCTTTGTGCAGGGCAACCCAGAAGAGGAGCTTAAAGATCATCTTATTATGGATAGTGGTTGCTCTGGAAGCATGACAGGAGACAAGGAGATTCTGTCAGATTTTCGATCTATTAGTGGAGGATGAGTTGCATTTGGGAATGATCCCAATGGAAGAAGAATTACTAGAAAAGGAACCATCAAAGCAGGGCGTATAGATTTTGAGAATGTTAGATATGTGAAGGAGCTCAAATTCAACTTATTGCCAGTTTCTCAAATCTGTGGTAAAAAGCATCCTGTGTTATTAATTGATACATAATGTCTCATCCTTTCCCCTGAGTTCAAGTATGTTGATGATGGCTTGGTAGTTCTTAGAGTACCAAGAACCAATGATGTGTATAGTCTAGATATGAAAAGTCTTCATTCTGATGGAAGAGCCACATGTTTGGTGGCAAAAGCAACATCTGAAGAAGCACATCAATGGCATAGAAGATTGGGCCATGTGAATTTTAAGAATATCAACAAACTGGTCAAAGGAAATTTGGTTAGAGGTTTACCTTCCAAGACTTACAAGAATGATCACTCCTGTTTGGCATGTAAGAAGGGTAGACAACATAAAGCTTCCTGCAAGAAGCTTGAGGAAAGGACTGTTAGAGAACCATTGGAGCTGTTACATATGGATCTATTTGGTCCTGTATCTGTTACAAGTTTGAACAAGAAGAAGTACTGCTTAGTTGTCACAGATGATTGCAGTAGATTCAGTTGGGTATTTTTCTTGGGATTTAAAGATGATACTTTTGATGCTATTCAGACTCTCATAATAGCACTTGAAAACCAATTGAGACTCAAGGTTAGAGGTATTAGATGTGACAATGGAACTGAATTCAAGAACAAGCTTATGGATGAATTTTGTGCAAACAAAGGAATCAAGAGGGAGTTCAGTATTGCCAGAACACCACAGCAGAATGGTGTTGCAGAGAGAAAGAATAGGACTTTGATTGAAGCAGCCAGAACCATGCTAGCAGATTCACAACTACCTATTCAATTCTGGGCTGAAGCTGTAAGTACTGCTTGCTGTGTACTTAATAGAGTATCAGTTACTAAGCCACAGATGAAGACACCTTATGAGTTACTGATGGGCAACAAACCCAACATTCGATTTATGAAGCCTTTTGGATGCCCTCTTACTATTTTGAATACAGTTGATAATCTGGGTAAGTTTGATGGCAAGTCAGAAGAAGGTTATTTACTGGGATATTGCACCAACAGCAAAGGCTTTAGAGTATACAACAGAGTCACTAAGAAGGTTCAAGATTCTCTTCATGTTGAGTTTTTAGAAGATCAAGACAATCAGAAGGTTAAAGGTCCTGATTGGATGTTTGATCTTGAAGTTTTAACTCCTTCTATGAACTATGTACCTGTTAGAGAAGAAAATCAATCTATACACAATGAAGCAGATTTACAGTATGTTGTTCATGGAGTTCATATTAGTACTGATGCTGTTCCTGATGAAGAACCTAAACCTGCTGAACCAGAGAAAAGTACTGATAAGCCAAAATCATCATTGTCTGCTGAGGATCAATCTATTCAAGAAGAACTTAATCAGATGCTTCTTCAAGATGTTTTAGCACATTCTTATACTGATGATCAAAGAAGAGCTTATGAAGAAGCAAAGAAGAAGAACAAGACTGCAGAGTACTCTTACAGTACTTTGGACAGTACTTTTGACCAAAGTACTGATGCACCAATTTCCAGCACTTTGGATGATTTGGATGATCCTACCATGCCTGGATTAGAAGATACTGATGATGAGTTTGAAGTTGAAGGTATTTTCTCAGATTCCAATAAAGATGCTGATTTCACAAATTTGGATGATACCTATGGAGTTCCACAGTCTCCAAACTTAAGAATTCATAAGAATCATCCTACTGATCAAATCATTGGTCCTTCTACTTCTGGAGTGATGACAAGACACAAAGCTAAGAGTTTTACTAAACCTCATAATGCTTTACTTAGCTTTGTCTATAAACAGAATAGGCTGAATCATAAGGATCATCAAACATGCATGTTTACTTGCTTTATCTCTCAAGAGGAACCCAAGAATATTGCTCAAGCATTGACTAAAGAAAGTTGGGTTGAAGCTATGCAAGAAGAACTGCTACAATTCAAACTTCAAGAAGTTTGGGTATTATGTGATCTTCCTGATGGTAAGAAGGTCATTGGTACAAGATGGGTGTTCAGAGTCAAGAGAGATGAAAGAGGGACTGTTATTAAAAACAAAGCAAGGTTAGTTGCACAAGGCTACAGACAAGAAGAAGGAGTTGATTATGATGAAGTGTTTGCTCCTGTAGCAAGGATAGAAGCTATTCGAATCTTTCTTGCTTTTGCTTCTTATATGGGATTTCAGGTTTATCAAATGGATGTCAAGAGTACCTTTTTATATGACACGATTACAGAGGAAGTATATGTCAAGCAACCTCCTGGTTTTGAAGATCCTAAACATCCTAACAAGGTCTACAAAGTTGTCAAAGCTCTTTATGGCTTACATCAAGCACCAAGAGCCTGGTATGAAAGGATCTCTACCTTTTTATTGCAACATGGTTATAGGAGCTATTGACAAGACTTTGTTTATTAAGAGAGACAAGAAGGATATCATGTTAGTACAAGTTTATGTTGATGATATCATATTTAGAGCTACTAAACAGTCCATGGTCAAGGAGTTTGAGCAGCTGATGCAGAAAGAATTTCAAATGAGTTCAATGGGTGAGTTAACTTTCTTTTTAGGACTTCAAGTTAAGCAGTCAAAGGAAGGTATTTTCATAAGTCAAGACAAGTATGTATCTGACATACTTAAGAAGTTCAATTTTGATGACATGAAGCCTGTTACTACCCCTATTAAATCTATCAACTCATTGGGCAAGGATGAAGATGGACAACCAATTGAAGTTAAGTTATACAGATCAATGATTGGTTGTCTTATGTATCTTACTGCATCAAGACCTGATATTATGTTTGCTGTTTGTCTATGTGCAAGATATCAAGTCTCACCAAAGGTTTCTCATATGAATTCAGTGAAGAGAATTTTTAGTTATTTGAAACAACAACCTAAGTTGGGGTTGTGGTATCCAAAGGATTCACCTTTTTACTTGGAAGCTTTTTCAGATAGTGATTATGCAGGTGATAACTATGACAGAAGATCAACCACAGGTGGATGCCAATATCTTGGAATAAGATTAGTCTCATGGAAATGCAAGAAACAGACAATTGCAGCAACATCATCAACTGAAGCCGAATATGTGGCTGCTGCAAGCTGTTGTGGTCAAGTGTTGTGGATGCAAAATCAACTCTTGGATTATGGTTTCAATTTCAAGAATACTCCTATCAATATTGATAATGAGAGTACAATTTGCATTGTGAAGAATCCAGTTTATCATTCCAAGACAAAGCATATTCAGATTCGGCATCACTTTATCAGAGATTGTTATGAGCATAGGCTCATTAATGTTGTCAAGGTGCATACAGATGATAATGTAGCTGATCTACTCACCAAAGGCTTTGATGTTTCAAGATTCAATCACTTGGTGGTGAGTATTGGCATGATCAATTACAGAGCTACATTTAAGGGGATGACTATTTAGTGTAAGTATAGTCCTATGCATTGCTTGAGGGGAGGATGTTTCTGTTTTATAAGTGTTTGGTATTGTAAGAAAGAGAATGGAAAAGTACTGATTATTATGAAAGTACTGCTTGGAAAGTACTGCAAAGGAAAGTACTGTACACGTGGAAAGTGCTGTTTGTCTTATCAAAGTACTGTTCTACCGGTCATATTGAGGGGAAAAATACCCTAACGGTAACTTAGTTATTACGAGCTGTGATTTTTCAAATCTCACCAATAAATAACTACTCTCCGAATTTCCCTCTTATATTGATATCTCACAATCTTTTCCATATTTCTCTCACTTTCACCTATATTATTTGTTCTATTTCTTACTGTGATCATATAACCATCAATGGCGGGTCGTCATACTGTTTTCAAACACAACATGGTGGCGAATTTAGACAAGACTGAAGCAAATGTACTTTTTCATGATATTATCAATTTTCTTACTGGATCGCCAAATTAGTTATGCGCTATTAGTAGAACCCGATGTTATTGAGCCCTGGATTCAACAATTTTGGGAAACTGCTAGGGTTCATATGGAGAATGATGAAGAATATATTCATGCTATGGTTGCTGGGAAAAATGTCAAGATTACTGAAGCCTCTATTCGAGAAGACTTAGTGTTTGAAGATGCTGATGGAGCTGTTCGTTTTGATAAGCAACTAATTTGGGATACTTTTAGGCATATTGGTTATGAAGGGTCCTTAACTGAACAAACATTCAGGAAACCTTATTTTTTCCTCACTGGAAGTTTTTAGTGCATGTGTTGCTTCATTGTATTAGTGCTAAAAGTACATCATGGGAGCAATTTGGATCAAATATAGCATCTGCTATAGTAGGATTGGCTACTGACCATGTTTTCAATTTTTCAAGGCTAATTTTAGATGGAATGCTTTTACATATCACTCATGGTTCAACATGGTTGATGTATCCAAGATTTGTTCAAGTCTTCCTAAATAAACAACTTTCTGATGTACCTAAACCTACAAGTCTTTTACCTGTTGTGGTACAACAAGCCAAGATTTTCACTTTCATGGCTAGGAAGAGTGATTTATTCACTGGAAGGGACACTCCATTAACTACTTCTATGATGGAAGTTGTTCATGCTGTCCGAGCTGATGATGAAGAAGATGAAGATAGAGAAGGTACTGCTTCTGAAGGTACTGCTACATCTCAAGGTACTGCTTCAGAAGGTACTGCTTCTCAGAGTACTACATCACAAGGTACTGCTTCGCAAAGTACTGAAGTTCAAGCTGATGTTGAAATTTCACCTTCTCCATCTCCTCAACAATCTGTTCCTACTTCACAACCAGAGGAACATTCACCAATTCAAGGAGATGATCCACATACTATACCTCGTGAAGGTTTGATATTGGATAATTATGTTCTCACACGGGAGTTGGTCAAATTAAAGAAAACTACTGAGACTCAAGCTAAACAGATTAAAAAGTTGAAGCTCAAGTTTCGAAAACTCAAGAATTTTGTTTGGCCATTGGTTCATCATCATCGTCTTTGGGTCAAATATAAAAAGAAGGAGCAAAGTCAGTTTAAGAAGACTAAGCGCCAAAAAGTTCAAAAACAATCTTCATTCCAATTGGGGAGGAATTTAGAAGAAACGAATTTGAAAGAAGATGTTCATAAGGAGAATGAATCTCAAGATACTGAAAAACATGAAAGGATTGAAGTTCAAGGAACAAATATTCAGCCTGAAGATACTGAGGAACAAGTTATTGATGTTCAAGTTCAAAGTACTGATGATCAAGGTACTGCTGATCAAAGTATTGCTTTTACTGGAATTTACAGACAAGAATTGGTTACACTAAGGGTGTTAGACTTTGAAGAGGAAGCTGGTCCTTCAACTACTGTATTAGAAGAAGAAGCTGGTCCTTCAACAACTGTCATACCAGAGGAAGCTGATACACCTCAAAGAATACACACTGCAAGTGATGATGATACAATTGCTGAGATTTTGCAAGATTTATCAAAACCAAGAGGTGTTACTATTCTAGGAGTACAAGAAGAGGAACAACCAAGAGTTTCTCAACCTATTATTGATCCAAAAGATAAAGGAAAGGGCAAGTTAATAGAGACAAAGAAGAAAAAGAAACCTACTTTAGCTCAGATAAGAGCTGCTCAAGTTGCTATGAATGAGGAAGCAGCTAGAAAGTTTCAAGAGGAATTAAATGCTAAAGATAGAGAAGCTAAAGAAATTGAAGAAGCTCAGAATAGAGAAGCAGCTAAGAAATTGCAAGAGGAATTGAATGCTGAAGCTGATGAACCATTAGAGTCACCTATTCCTGTTAGATTTCTACCAAGAAGGCCAAATCAAGCTAAAGACAGAAATGCAATGATGGCTTATTTAAAAAGTCAAGGGTATAAAGGATTGCAGAGGTTTAATTATTTGGAGATGAAAGAATTGTATGATGCTGTTAGGGAAGCTTATAAGAAAAGTGTTGAAAGCATCAAGGATTATAAAGATGATGCTGCTTGGAAAGAAAAAGATAGAAAAAGAAAAAGAAAAACTGTAGTTGAAGATATACAGTCATCAAAGAAAGAGAAAGTTGAGTTACGATCTGATACTAATGATGAACTAAAGAATTACTTAAGAATAGTGGATTTTGAGTATTCTACAGATGATGCTGAGATGAAAATGAACAGATCTCAAATTATTGCTTTTGAAGTTGTAGAATCCAAAGATGGAAGTTATCTGATGTTTCATAGAGCTGATGAAAGTTTTAGAGTGTTCAATAGGCTATGGGATTTATTGCACATCATAGATAGAGTGGATTTATTTTATTTATATCATGTGGTGCGAGATTACTTTGAACAAAATTCATCAGAAGGAGTTGGTTTAGTATTGCTTGGAGATTTCACAACTGTATGGGTAACTGACGAACAAAGCACTGCTGAAATTTGGAAGAATCAAGAGAATTGGGAGATTGTTAGCTGGAGATTCTTTGAAGAATCGGGAGTACATGTTCTAGAGCTAGAAGATGGAATTATGATTCATATGTTAGCTGATAGAAGATATCCTCTTACACCAGAACTTATGAGGAGGATGCTGGAGCATGGAATGGAAGTAGAAGAAGATAATGAAATAGCATGTCTGGTTATCAAGTTATTTATCAGATGGACTACAATTGCTGATGATGATGAATAACTGGTATGAATCTTATTTGATTAAATTTTTGATATATCAGTACTTTATTCAAAGTATTGCTGATCAAAAAGTACTTTCATCAAAGTACTGCTTGAAGTTTGTAAACCAGTTACTGATTTTGAAAAACTTTTGTTAAGTGATAAATGTTTTGAAACAAAGGTTCAAAGAAATAAATAGTTTTTGAGATAGTAATATCAATAGGTTATCAATCCACCATGGTTACAAAAGGATTGGCTAATCCATGAGCAAATGGCTCTGGTAAAGATATTTCAAATCCGTTTTTAGTTGACAACTTGCTAATAAGTTGGATGGTAATCAACTCACCATATCAGTAATGTGAAGAGTTGGCTAGCCCACAAGAAAATGGCTTGTGGTAAAGGCTGTGGAAAAACCATTATATGGTAATTAGTTTACCATGATGAAAGAACTAACTAGTCCAAAAGGGTACAACTTTTGGTAAAGATAACTCAAATCTGTTGATAGCTGATGATTTGCTAAAAATCATATGGTTATCAGTGTACCATGATCTTACACATCAAAACATTTGGCTACTCCAGAGTTAATGGCTTTGGTAAAGAGAACTCAAATCTATTAAATTTTCAATCATTCACCTCTCACAGGAGTTTACACACCTGGAAGTGATGAGAATAGACTAAAACTTAACTGAATTAAATGTACAGATTTTCTTATGTTGCTGAAAAGATGGAGCTTGCTGAATGTTGCAGAAAAGATATAATCTTGCTGAATGTTGCAGAAAAGATATAATCTTGGTGAATGTTGCAGAAAAGATATAATATTGCTGTTTGATGCTGAAAAGAATTACACAGATAAAGACTACTTTGATGATGATATAAGCAGAGAATTTACAAAGATAAAGTCTGAAGATAATGTAACAATTCCTCTTTGAAGATAAAGATGTTAAAGCTAAATCTACAAAGGAACTTGAAATCAAGCAAGTAGAATTCAAGTTAGGGGAGGATTGTTGGGATACAGAAGTTTAAAGTACTGAAGATTAACAAAGTACTGCAGAAAGATAAAGTACTGCAAGAAAGTCAAAGTACTGCAAGAAGTCAAAGTACTGCTTATCATCAAAGTACTGCAAAGATTCGGTTGTATTAGATTAAAGATAGAAAGTTATGTTTATCTAGAACTTTCTATGTATTGTTTACTTGACGTACAAGGATAAGAATTGTAAATCGTTTAGGGTTATCCTTGAGCCTATAAAAGGACCCCTAGATTGATATTAGAAATACGTGATTTTATTAGAGTTTTAAAGAAGTTCGATATTATTAGAGTTGTTAAAGAATCTGCATAATAAGCAGAATTAGAGTTATTAATAAAATCGTTTAAAGTTAAAGTTATTCTTCTTAGCTTTGTTAAGTAAATTCTGCATACTTAATAGAGTTTGCTCAGTGTTTCATTGTTAATAACTTAGGATTTATCCGAGGTTGTTAAACCTTAACAAGCTATTTAAGTTAGTTTGGTTAGAGTACATCGATCCAACAGTGACGCCGTCCCATTGATGACTTGGCCCAGACGAAACCCTAATGACGGCGAGCTGACGGCGTCCCATTCAAAAGATGACGTCGTCGCATTTGTAAATCTATATATAGAATTCTATTTTTCTGCATTTAGGAAGGTAGACTTTTGGAGAAAAAACCCTAAATCGTTTGTAGTTCGAATTGGACAGTATCTTAGGGTCCCATACCCTATTTTACATATCGAGATAAGTATTTTAATCCAAAGTAACATTATGTCTATCCCTTATTCGATTGATTGTGTGTATGCTTGCTTGTTTACCATGTCTAGCTAAATTTCTTGTGTCTTTTCTTAGATCTATGAAACCTAGTTATTGATTATTGTTAGGTTGTTTCTTATCTTAATTGTAAATTGGCTTATGAGTGCAACTAGGCATCATTCGTTGTATTTAATGCTTGAGTATGCTTTATGAGGATATGGTCTATGGATGAAATAGCCAAGGCTTGCCGATTCCGTAGGTTGTATAAGAGAGATAACCTCAAAGAACTAGGGACTACGCATACCCTACGACCTTAGGAATACAACGCGTTAGGATAAGGTGTGACAATTCAACCGACCAGTAAAAGATAACTAGGGAGTAATGGTATCTGGGTAAACACATTTTTAATCATCATACGAGCATACATCAAATAGACATAGCACCCGTAGTAACTAGATAATTAGATAATTAGATAAATAGAGTAATCGGTAGAAGTACCACCCCCAACCAATTTCCCCGAGATATTTACCTTAGCTTTCTAAAAAACCATAAAAAGATTAAAAAAAGAATCATCCTCCCCACCTTCTCGTCATACATTTCTTACTAGCATTCCTATTCCCCTAGAGAACGATATCAATCCCCGAGGCTTACCCAATACTACACTACAACGATTAGGTTCACTGCCTAGGAGGTTGAAAAACTTGCTCGACGAAAAGAAAGTTTCCTTTGACTCCGAACGCGCTCCGTACGTGCATCAAATACATATAAATTTATGATGATAAAACACCAGTACACGTAGAGGCAATAAGACAAGTCTCAAACCTCTTATTAGGTAAGAGACAATATGTCTAACCGTGTTTGACTAAAAAAAACAAAAGGCCTGATTGCGTTTGACTCGGTCAAAAGTAACAAGCTAGTAAGACATTTAAAAAAAACAAACACACCCTTATTAAAAATATAATATAGGCCGTCAAAGTATTTTTTTACTTTCGTTTATACCAATTTCGGTTAAATTTATACCTAAAATTTTTAAAACAAAATTTAGGAGCCTAAATCTAGCATCTTAAGCAATAAAAAGAAAATTTTGACCTAAAATACAAAGTAAATACTCAATTTAGATGCATTTTTTTAATAATCATTGTAAAAATCGGGCTAGGCGGACATACATCGCTTCGATTTTAAGCAAATCGGCCAAACTATGTGGAAAAGTTAAAAGGCGGGCAAACATCTGCCTAGGCGGAGCTAGGCGTTCAACAAAGTAAACAAAAAGTTAACGATTTTTTGTTTGCCGTATTAGTCATTGGGCTCAAGCCCGTTATCTAGATGATTCCATGTACTTATATTTATAGGTATCCTTCTATCACGATATGAATGAATCAATCAAATATTCTCATATATCCTCTATACTTACATGGTTTCAGAGCCAAAATACACGATCCTCTAAACAACCCCTAAACCTAAACTCTTCAGCCGTCGCCTCCGGCCGCCGGCTACACGCCGGAGGTTCGGAGGGCTCCCTTTAAACCTTACTGCAACTCATCTTCTTCATCATTAGAAAAACAATAAAAAACCATATCTATTAGTATTTAGTAATAGTTGGTCTCATACTCATGGTCAAAAGTGACGGCTGAGGCAAGCATAAAAGAAAAATCCGAATACCCCATCTCATATTATCATTGTACGAGTAAAAAAAAAAATAGAGATGGAGAAGATTTGATTTCGAATTGGTCGCCAAAGAGTGTCATCTTTTTGTTTGACTAATGGCTTGTGGTGGCAATTATTATAAATGGATTGAGGAATAAAATGGGTCTTGTTTGATTTCGAAAAAAAAAATAATAAAAAAAATTGGTGGATCTTTATGTTTTTCTATAGAAAAACACGCCTCGTTTGTTCGGAAGGTTCTTTGGGGGTTGAAGTTTTAGAACCAACTTTCGTTTTCTCATATTTTCTTTCATTCGTTTTAGTTGTAGGGGATACTTTGGGTTATCCCGTTTTAATTTCTTATCCTTTTCTTGTGTTGGTGATTTGTGCCAAGATCACAAATCCACACATTATTATTGAGTTGTTCGTGCTTTAGGTCACGAGCTTGTGTGTTGGTGATTTGTGCTAAGGTCACAAATCCACACATTATTATGTTAATGTTTTGTTTTTCTTTCTTCTCTAGTTTATTACTCCAGTCCGAGCTTTCGCGATTTCGCCGCTCGGACTGCGGGGGAGTGTTAGCCGTATTAGTCATTGGGCTCAAGCCCGTTATCTAGATGATTCCATGTACTTGTATTTATAGGTATCCTTCTATCACGATATGAATGACTCAATCAAATATTCTCATATATCCTCGATACTTACATTTTTAACTATTTTTTAAAGGCATTTTTTAAACTAAAAATTAGGGATTTTCTTTTCAATATATCAGACCTCTATTTAATTTATGATAACATCTCAACTCAAAAGTAAAACCAAGGATTGTAAACATAATGACATGGTTTTTTTTATATGAAATTCGAACCTGGTTCTCACTGATTTGAACAATATGGACAAGATGAAAATCAAGCATCAATTTAATATTTATGTTTGAAGTATTTGAAGTAATATGTTAACGTTTGAAGTTTTAAGTACTTGAATTGTTATGTTTATTTGTCTATTTTGCAATTTCAAACTATGTGAATCTTGAACTATTTGAAATTAGAAGTATTTTGTTATGTTATACATTATATATATAAAGTTATAATCCGCTTAGGCGAATTCCGCCTCAAAGGTGGTCGCCCGCCCGACTAGCGCCTAGCGATTTTTGCAACATTGATAATAATTGTCATAGAAGCAAACTATAGTTTCACGTCAAAATTTTATTCGTGAATATGTTATTGTTACATTTACCCTTTTGGCTTTATAGTCTTTTGAGCATAAATTTTTTCCAAGATAGATATTAATGAAAAAAATGAAAAAAACACATAACTGGGAGACTTAATTACCAAGTTGCATATATACCAAGTAAAATATGAATATTTACATATTTTTTTAAAATATAAGTTTTTAATGCATATTATACAATGTAATTGAAGAATGTTTTGAAGAAATATTCAAATAATAAAGTTTTTTCAAGTATGTGTGTAATTGTTCAAAAGTATTTTCTCTCAACGGGTGGCCTATTTATTAAAAATTGAAAACTTGGTGACATCCAATACATTATAAGTAACATAAACTAATGATTAGTAGTAAAATTTTGTATACATGTTAAAAGGACTATTTGGAAATTCTTGTGAATTATTAAACACCAAGAATCACTTAAACGTGAATACTAAACTTTAAGAAAGAAAAAGATTCGATAGCGAGTATAGAAACTCCCAATGTAGATGTGTAATTATTTTAATCTCGAGGAAATCACTTCTATAAAAAGAAGCACTTCTGCCATTACCAAATCAACAATCAAAAACATAAAACCAATTTCACTAAAACTTAATTGTTGAACATAATAGTCAATATCAAAGTCTTTGTAATATAAAAGGATTTACAATCTATATCCCAAAAGTTATAATTTGATAATGAATGAAAAATATAAAATATAAATAGTACATTTTTATCCTGGTTCCTACAGTTTTCATAAGCTTGTTGCCTTCCTTTGGTCTTATAGATACACGTCGACTAATATTTCGTTGCCACATATGATTATCATCCGGACACACATGAAAATATATCTTAAAATATTATCACGTAGATCGTTACAATAAATCTTTGATCATCTTGTTAGTTATCAGATAAGATTTTGCACAAGGCCTCAGTTAGCTCACAAGCACTTACATTGTTATTTGAGAGATCCAGTACTTGTAAACCAGATTCAGCATCAAGCACGGCATCAAGCATGGCATCAAACAACATTTTTCCAGTTTTCCTCGAAATGCGATTGTTCGAGAGTACCAATGTAGTTAAACCATTGATGCCTAATACATTAATTAAACATGAAACATAAATAAAAAATACGAAAATAATGAGTTGACAATGATGGAATTAAAGAAAATAAAAACACACACCGTGCTGCTATTAATAATGATTCCAAACCAAGAGGGAAAGGAAAATATGAGCTGTCAAGAAAACTCGAGCTCGTAATTGAGAATGTTTTAATCACATTCGTTTTGAAGCCTTTCACATGCAGCGATTCACAAGTTGCAGTCACAAGATGTACATGAAACTTGCAACCGACAAACTCAAGTGACGCTAGAGTTTCTTTCTTTTGCTCTAGATGTTTGTAGAGTCCTTCCACCTAAAAAATAGATATGAGTTAGAAGAATAAATTACACAATGATCAATGTGTTCATAAGAAAGTATGAGACAAACTTTTTTTTTACCTTCTTTAGAAACTTTTTGGGCCAGGAGCAAATACTTCTTGCTAGTATCGTTCTTCGATGTACATAATGAGATATAAAATTATGATCCTCAGTGTTAGGTCACCATATATGTAACACAAGCATCAATAGAAGAAATAGAGAAGAAGAGATCGGATGAACAATATCACACACACACGATATGATACTATGGAAGAGTTATGCGTAAATGTAAATGTGAATTGAACAACCAACCTTCAATAGAAGGTTTACAAGAGTATTTATAGGAGGGAACTAGGGCAACACACCAAGTTCCCAACCTTTCCTTATTAGGCTTGGGCCAAGGCTTATGGGCCTTCTACATAAGCCTTAGCATAATATCAAACATAAAGGCCTAATTAAGCTAACTATTACATATTAATTACTAGCACTTGAATTCAAGTTTAGGAGTGATTCATACAATCTCCCCCTAAGTGTTAGTGATTGATGATATGAACGATGAAGGTGCTGATGTAATAGTAACTTTGACATCTTCTGACATTCTTCTTTCTTGTGAGAAGAATTGCCTTGATTCGAACAATCTCCCCAGTGTAGAGAAATTGTTTCCTTTGAAAAGTTATGCTTTGACGTCATTATTTTCTTTGTTCTGTGATCTTTGTTCTTTGTGATGGTAGTGATAGTATGTTGTTGTTGTCTGCATCAGGTCTGCTTCGTTGCTCCAGCGTCTCCACGTCTTTCTCCAACATGCTTACACGCTCTTTGAAGTTGGATTTCAGTACTGATGAAGTTCTCTTAGTCTTTAAACTTTGTAAATTCTTTGACATGACGAAGAATCATTCTGACTTTGTGTTGCCTTTAGAGAGAACTTCCATTAGTGATGTTGTTGGTATGAGCATGTGAAGAATCTGCACGATCAGTCCGCTCCAGAGCTTCCATAAAAAGAAAACATAAGAATGGTTAGTGATAAGCGAATTCCAACACTTACAAGTTTGAACTTCGAGCGTGTTAACAGCATAGTGTGAAAACACAACTCTAATTCTCACAAAGGCTGTTCCTGAACTGGAGTCCCACAAGTGAGATAACGCGATGTACCGAAGTACACCTACAGTTCAGATGAGTCGCTGAGGTACACCGAAGCATCACCTCACGACTGTAGACCGTTTGAGACACACTAAGCGTAATCCACGGGGAGTTACCGAAGTGACCTGCTGTCAGGGCTGTTTGATGTAGACCTTGGCAGGAGTTTCCATTCAATCACTGAGGATCACATATGTGAACCTCTCATAAATGTTCTTGACAGATTGCTAAGATCTGTGAAGGACACGATAATATATCACTTGCGTTCTTATTGTTGAACGACAAGCGATGATTTGTCAAGTGTACCTAAGAGATCTTTTGATGAATCTCGTGGCACTAGACTCAATAGTGCACTTTGGTTTTCCTGAGCGGAGACTAGGGAGAGGGTCTCCTTCTTCAATACCAACACTCTCTAAGAGAAAGCCGATAGTTTACGTAGGGTTCCCTGTGAGAATGAAACAAGCTTCTGTTGGGAGAAACTTGAGTGGCTAAGAAGGTTTAGTGCATGCGTCACTAGGTCCATGACGACTTTTATCTTCAATACCGGTGTCATCTAGTGACGACCAGTAGCATATGAATTGAACCCGGTGTCTGCCCTAAGTTGAATAATCTGGAGGGCTATTTCTTTTCACCCTTTTCTTTGCTTTTCTTTTTAATTCTTCAACTCCTTCTTTCTCCTATTCTCATTTTCTCCTTTTTATAATCATACCTAAGGACTTCTAAGTACTAACTTTTTGTGATGTCCTTGGGTAGATCCCTCCGGCTCTGGCGGATCATAGGATGGTTATTCCTAACCTTAGTCACCTTATAACTCCATGACTAACCTATGTTTCCCCAAAACCATTTTCTTGAAAATCTCTCAAAGTGTTTATGAATGAAAAACATTTTGTAACACTGTGAGAGTTTTATCATTTTGCAGAAATACTCCCCCTCCACACGTGCTTAAGTGTTTAGACAGAAATTTGCACGGTGAGAGAAGAGCGTGCACTTTTTGAATTGATCGACTCAAGATAGACAATCCCCCGCGAGACACGGTTACGTTGCATAGTTAAAGAGTTACATTGTCAGCTTGTAGGTGACAACTAGCTCTAATAACTACCTTGAAGGTATGGACAAACCTCGAAAGGTTGTCAAACCCGTCAAAGTTCATGTCTATCAAGAGTTTCTCGAATAGGTACAATCTACTCGAATAAGTCTAGGAAGACAAATCTTTTCGATTTATGACAGTTCAGAGTTCATCAATTCATGGGTTAAGTCTTATCACACGAAGATTCAATAGCAAATCAACATATTTCTTATCACAATAATTTTCTCCCCCTCAAAAATGGCATATAAATGTTATTTTTGATAACGTTTTGATATTAAATATGACCATTTCGAGTTTTGTGGGAAGATTATCACGAAGAACATTTTGTTGAACAAAGATTTTAGCAAATATTCCCCCTCAACAAGTAATACTAACTTTTGAGGTTTTGAAAACGTAAGGGGAAGTACTTGTTCTTTTGAGCAAAACTTTTAAAAATGAAAGTTTTTGTGGAAAACTAGAAGGGGGGTTGAATAGTTTTGCCAATTAAAACTTCCGTTTAAACTATTTAGATCGACTTATGTCAATCTATTTGGATGTGTGTGTTGGATGTTGATAAAAAGCATATAAAGGTAAGTAATGAAAAGATAAGAGTAAGAAGCACAAAACCACAACACGAGTATTTATAGTGGTTCGGCTACAAGGACACCTTCCTTGCCCTACTCCACTCCCCGAGTCACCTACTCGAGAGTTCGTAATCACTACACCAATCTCCTTATGGCGGAGAAGCCTTCACAACGTTGCCTACCCTTTTTCCGGTGCTAGGCTAACCACCGGGTTCTTTCACTCCAAGGTGAACCACACCTACACAACGTCGCCTACCCTTTATAAGGTACTAGGCTAAGTACCTAGTTCTTTCACTCCAAGGTGAACTACACCTTCACAACATCACCTACCCTTTATTAGGTACTAGGCTAAGCACCTAGTTCCATTACAATGGAGGAACTACTACCACACTACACTAACGACTAATCCCAAAGGAGATCTACTCCTTTACAACATCATCAAGGTTATCAATATCCTTGGATCTAATACTAGTCTATCTTGTAAATCGAAACACACCATATCGAATGTACATCTAAGGCACCTTTCACTAATGCCTTTGACTAGATCTACAAGACACCTTTCACTAATGTCTCGTGTCTTCACTTCTAAGCACCTTTCACTAATGCTTCTTTGTCTTGACTTCTAAGCACCTTTCACTAATGCTTCTTTGTCTTGACTTCTAAGCACCTACCACAAGTGCTTATCCTATAGACGATAGATACCCTTCACTAATATCTTCGTCTTGACACTTGAGACATCTTTCACTAATGTCTTCAACACTACACTTCTTTGAAGAAATAAAGGAATCATCAACAAGAAGACTTCAGTAGCCTTGATGATGAGGAAGCATGGCAACTCATGGACTTGAGCTTGCTCGACTTCAAAGGTGGTGATCTTGCCTTTAAGAGGAACCTAAAAGATCACAAAAACAAAACTACAAACATAGATCTCTTAGATCTAAGGTTAGTGAGATTTAACTCAGGGGAGAAAGTGTGTTAGAAAAGGGTTGGAAATAATGAAGAAATGGCTCACTATTTATAGAGGAAAAATCCTACTATTCCCCGGATCCCACGGATCCCTACCACAAGGGATCCGACTAGCACAAAGCTAGGGATCCGTGGAACGCTCCTCTTTGCCCATGGGTATTTTGGTTATGGGTCATGGGTTGAACCATGGATCTTTGTCTAGATACAATGTATCTTTGAGTGCAATGCACTTAGTCACTTGGGTATGGGTTGATCCATGGGTTATGGATATTATCCATGTATGATATAAGCATGATGTCATGCAATGGGTTATGGGTCAAGATCCATGGGTTATGGGCTTTGGGTTGTACCCAACTACATTCAATGTATTTGCCCAATGGGTTGTGATACTTAAGTTTCTACCCATTTATATTACCCAATATACTACATACTAGTTATGTGTATATTTTATCCAAATATGAAAACACTAGTTGTTGTACATATGTATTACTTAAATCATAAAATCACTTATACTTGTTTTAGTGTTTTATGTGAAAATGTGAATATGTTAGAAACTATTAGTTCAAGTCATTTATGTTTTTTATTTGTTTCGTTAATATGATTTTACGTTTGTTATCGACAAAACATTAGAAGATCGTAAAATATAAATAAACGTTTTTACGGCTTATTTGTATTAACAATCTCCCCCTTTTTGTTGATGACAAAACATAAAATTATTTTAAGGAAAAGCTAAAATTCGTAAAAGTTTGAATTTGTAGTTTTTACTTTCTTCTCCCCCTTTTTGTCGAAACAAAAAGTGTTTGAAGGAAAGAAATACATCGTTTTTAAGAAAAACATGTGAAAGAAGTAAAAGTAAAAAGAAATAGAGAGCAAGTAACGGGAAATGATCTCGTCGTTACTCCTCCTTGACAAGTCCATCCCTAAGTAAGGACGTCAAAAAACTAATTCTAATCTAGTTCATTTGCAACTAACTTTTGCAAAAGATTACGTCAATGTGACGAGTGTGCTCCCCCTAGATGATTGCAATTTTGCAACGGTAAGTCATGAAATATAAATCTAAGATTGCAAGTAATTTTGCAACGTATTTTTTTGACACCAAGCTCCCCTAGCTTTAGGGTGTCAAATTCTTCATGTGTTAATTGAATAACTGCAAAACAAGGGTTAGAAAAACAAGTATAATTCACAATTTCCTGCAAACATGGTCCAAGTTAGTAGGAAAATAGTTTCCTGTCTCACGGATCCCACGGTTCCCATCTAGTAGGGATCCATCTAGGCAAACTAAAGGGATCCGTCTGGCTGATGAATAAAATCAGCAAATGGTGGTATAACAAGAAATGTTAATACCAAAGTGAGATATGGATTATATAATATACTCATATATTCAGAAATATAGCAAGTAGCATGTAATATCATTTAATAAAACAAAATTTATGATACACATGACTCTAAAAATAAGAAAATAGACAATACATGACAAGGAATTTCTAGACCAACTAACGCTTGATGCTAGGATACCACTAAAATCTTCTAGCTCAAGTTTTGTTTAGGTTTAATCTCGTCGAAACGTTTGAGGAGATGATAGAACATGAAACGTTGGTCTTCTCGTACTTCATGTATCAAACTTTCAACATGTTGACAATGATAGCAATCTTTGTCATGGCTAGGTAGTGGTGGTGGAAGAAATGAAATGGCTTGATGCGAAGGATCAAGTGAAGCGGCTTGTGGAGCTTCAAACGATGGAGGGATTGGTAGAGGTACATTTGAGAATGACTCAACCAAGAATGATGGTGGTGGTAGAGAAGTGTCAACTTCCATATGATCGGGTGGTTGACTTTGATGATTTCTCATAATCCAAATGGGATTATATGATGGAAACGGCGAAAAGGAAGCCGGAGCAAGTGTTGACTCAACACCTTGATTTTGAACCATTATTCCTCCTAATGAGGAGAATGTTGTCGGCGAAAGCGAATGAGACGGCCTAGGAGGCAAGTCCTCTAAATTGTAGAGATGTGGTGATGATAGTGGGGATGTAAATGAAATAGCTCTAGGAACCAATGGTGATGGTTTAGTGGAGATAATATTGTTTGGCCTAGGAGGTATGGTGGTGTTTGGCATTGGTAGTTTTGTGGGTACTATACTTTTAGGAATTGGTTTGATTGGATGAGGAAGGATCCTATCATTTGTTGGCTTGACCAGAGATGATTCGGTTGAAGAGATTTCGTGTATAACACGAGCCTTTTTCATGGGTGGTTCTTTGGTGGATAAGTTACTACTTGGGGTTTTCCTCATGATGAGATGATTTCAAGAGGTTGCAAGAGCTGAAAGTTAGGATGAGAGTGATGACTATGGAGGTCCTAACAAAGTGGTTTATAAACCAAGAGATTTGGCAAATGCATTTAAGCCTTTAGCCACTAGGATTCATTGGAATGTAATGATTAACATGCACAAGAGTCAACTTCAGAGGTTTCACTGATCTAGGAATTCATTTAAGATGATATGGAGTGTTTGAGTTAGGAAGATGAGTTGAAATGATTGTTTTATCAAGATTTGACATAAACTGTCATCCGGATCCCACGGTTCCTTCCTCAGAGGGATCCGTCTAGGCTAATCCTAGGGATCCGGCTTTCAGCAGTTATGAAAGAGTGGAATTGATGTTTTAAGATCTAAGACCTATATCATCTTGAGTGTTTCAGTCCTCCTAAGTGTTTTAAATGAAGGGGTGCTTGAGTACTTGAAGGTAATGAATGATGTAGCTAATGATTGTTATTTATGGAAGGATTTGGAACTTTCAAGAGTACCAATGGATGAGCAAGGATGACACTAAAGATTTAGAGTGTCAATTGAAGCTAAATGATCCTAGAGATCAGGTTGTGTCTTAGGATAGTGTTTTGGAAAATATCCTAGAAGCTTTGAGATGGGAAAACTAGATTTTGATCAACTTTGATCAATTTTGAGGTGAGGATGATTTATGATCAATTTTGTCATAATAGAAAGATTTCTAAGACTAGATGTGAGGGATCAAGTAGAAAATGAAGTGTGAGTTTAAGGGCGAAAGAGTAATGGATTAAAAACGAAACGGTAGATCTACAAGCTTCTTAAAGTGTGATCTAGGTGAGTTATGTATGAGTAGGAAAGATCAACCTATCTTGATAAGGACTTAATTTACCTTAAGACAATATGTTTAGCCTAGTGTGAGGTATTCTAAGGATATGGTTGAAATATAATGCTTGCAATTGCATTTTCTGTTTGCCGGATCCCACGGTTCCCTAAGTGTAGGGATCCGTCTAGCACAATCTTTGGGATCCGCCTATCTGCTCAGCAGGACCTTTACTAAAGGTATGTAATGATCTTGACAATGCATTATATCTCAAGGATAGTCTAAAAGGAGTTCTAATACTAAGATATCAAATGTAAGATGTTTTATTTCATGAAAGAAATTGGATTACATTGATAAAGCATGAATGCAAGAGAATTGATCCTTATTTTGGAATACTACTAGGTTTCTTGAGTGTTTTCGCTAGGAGGATTGATGAGTGTCTAAATACTCATCATTTTTGTACCATTTAAACTGCAAAAACATCTGAAAACACTCAGAAATGCATCAAAATGATAAAAATATCACAAACAAGTGTTTTATGTGTTTTAAATGCAAAAATATCAAAATCTGGTGAAAAACGTATCAAATTTGCATAATTGGCAGTTTTAGTCCCCCAAGTTTCTAAATTTGTCAAAAATAGTCCCTGAGTCAAAATTTCAAAAGAAAAATCACCAAAGGTCCTTTTTAAATCATAAGTTGTCAAATTTAGTCCTTTGGTGAAAAATATAAAAAGTTTGAGAAAATTACAAGTTTGGTCCTCCAAGTTTGAAAATTGGCAGAAATGGCCCCTGAAAAATGGCAAAATGGCAAGTTTGGTCCTTATACTTTTGAAGGTTGTCACTTTTAGTCCTTGGAAGAAACTTTGCAAGATTGGCAACCTAGGTCCTTGAACTTTCAGAAGTTACACACTAGGTCCCTATAAGTTATTAATCCTTTTTAAACCATTTTGACCCTTGCACCAATTATGAACCCCTGTCAAAAAGCCATTTTGGACCCCCTTTGATTAATACTGCCTGGTCAAAGCCACAAGTCAAACAGACCTTGGCGCCAAACACTTTCTCCTCCCCACTTGAGCCTGTTTCTCTGCAATCTTCCCTGCATACTCCACCCTCCTCACCTTATCCCCAATCCTGTCCCCCCTCCAAACACTACACTCCAAGAATCATTATCATCTCACCCCTCTCCTCACTCAATCTCAAAAACTGCCAAAAATCTCATTTCCCGCCAAAATGAATGTATGGTCAAGATTGCCTTAAAATGATCCAAGGGACCTAAATAATGGTGGGATTTGCAGAATGAGAGAGAAGAATGCATTTGAGCTATAAAAAGAGGAAGAAGGATGCAAGCAAAAGGAGTAGTTAGTTATTTTAAGTTACCTTAATGTCGTTTTAGGATTGAATGTTTTAGTTTTAGTTAAATTGGTGTGATTTCAGTTTCCTTGTATCATTTTTAAGTTTACAAATCATTGTAAGTTACTTTTATCTACCAATCTAAATTTTCATTTAAGTTTCCAAAATTCATGCTACTGTTACAGTTTTCAATTTCAATATCCTAAGTACAAGTGTTAATATCTTATTGTCAAGCTCATACAAGCTTATTTAAGTCCCTTGTAACCTTTAATAAGCTGGTAAATCATGTTTCAAAATGTTTTGGTTCTTGGTCAACAGAAAGTCAATATGGGTAAATTTGGCAGTGGTGATGGATTTTGGGTGATGCAGACTTGGTAATGGGTTGGAATAGGCTTATTTAGCCTAGGTTGGATTTGGTTTTGGCCTGCAACACAGCTGGATCCATGTGAGTTGGCATCTCAGTTTTCAGTTTTCAAGTCAGTTTTTGCAATTCATGGTATCTGTGTATCTGTGATCATAAACTGGTCAATCTTGTTTATTTAGTTATATTTAGGATTAGTGAACCTAGTTTGATCCTTGTTACATATTGGTTCATCAGTTTGCTCATTTTTTTAGTCATAACAGTCAAATACTAGGGTGTTTGGTTAATGTGTTTAACCTGTCTAGTAGGTAATAGCAGTGGATTAGGACTGTTGGTTCTTACTTATTTAGCTTAGTTGTACCTGTTTGAGCCAGTTTTAGTGCATACAAAAGCTTAGAAGTCAAAAGTTCCATTTCATGTACACTAGCAGTTAACTGTTGATAGTTTTGCTAATCAAGTTCTTGTTTTGTGTTTGAAAAACTTAGAAATAGCTTGCCTTAGCTTCTATTTAACCATTAACATCAACCTCAGTCAATAAATTGGATTCAAAATCCATTTTGGTCAAAGTTTGAGTTTTAGTTCAAAAGTCAATTTGCAAAATCCTAGTTTGAGTCCATCTAGGAAGATTTTTAGTTCACTCAATTCTTGGTCAAATCTTGTGATTCTAGTTGTTTTTAAAACTTCCCTTGGTCTAGTTTAGAGTTATGATTTTTATGTATTTTTGTAATTTTTCCTAAAGTCTCAAAAGAGCTTGTGATATTGGAGCTAAATGCCCTGTGCAAAGGCCTGTTGCCTGCACAGGTTTGTGCAAGTTTTGTAAGACCTGCACAGGGCTCATTTGAGCTCACCCAAGTCTGCATTTTGGTTCATTAGTAGTCACCCAGGTCTTCTCCATGTTCCAAGTTCTGTTTTCCTATTTCTAGCTTATTTGGTTGCTTATTTGGTGGCTGCAACTTGGTCCCCCTTTAACTGTTTTCTGCCATTAGCTCAGTACCTCAAATCTATCCTAGCTTGTATCCAGTGGTTAGAACTTGTTAATTCTCATTGCATGTTGGTTGTTTTAGCTTATTATAACTTCTATATCAGTTTGGAAGCTTTTGGTTAGCTTTTGGCTTATCTAGTACTTATTTCCATAAGCTCTTGCACATCAGTTTCATATTCTGCCACACAAGTCCATGTTTTTCTAATTTTCCTAGCTTCTAAATATCATTTTAGACTTTTCCTGAAATTTTCAGATTTTTCTAAAGTGTTTTGCTATTTTTCTTGATTTAATTTAGTTTTTAATCCTTTTTAAATAGCTTTTAATACAAAAAAAATTAAAAAAAGGTTCAAAAAAATAATTTTTCAATTTTCTTAAGTTTAGATAAATGTAAAAAGCTTAAAAAGTATTTTTCCATATTTTTCTCCTTTTATTTGGTATTTTTAATAATTTAAATTAGTTTTAAATAGTTTTAAATTAATAATAATTATATAAAAAAATCTAAAAAATATATTTTCTGTTTTAAAATTAGTTTTATCATATTTTAGATTTTTCCAAGTTATAATTTCATTTTTCTAGGTTAATTTTGTATTTTCCTCTATTTTAGTGCATTTTAAATACTTAGTAAATAGTTTTTAATTAATAATATTTAGATAAATAGTTGTAAAAATAATTTTCTTTTTCTATAAAATTTTCTTATCTCATTAGGTTTATAAAAATGTATTTTTCATATTTTTAGGATTTATCTTGTGTAATTTTCACGTTTTTATTTGTACGTTTACGTTATTTTTATTTAAACGTAAGTTTTTCGTTATAAGTTTTAAACGTTCATCACTTTAAAAATAGTGATAGCGTTTATTTAATAGATTTTATCTTTTTAATTTCCTTTAATTTTCATTTTAGCCCTTGTAGTTTATGTCCTTTTTCCGTAGTTATAATAATTCTCAAATCTTCTTTTCCGTCCAAATCCCCCGATCACTATACGTGAGGTGATCCATTGCACAGCTCGCTGGGACATAACGACCCGGGGAAACACTGTACTCCTCAGATCTTCATTGATTTCGTGCTTGAGCTGTTTTAGGTTTTCTTACGCTTGCGTGAGAGAACTTGACGGTTTTGCGCGATCAAATTTTGGCGCCGCTGCCGGGGAGCTGTGCTGATAATCTTACGTCTAGCAGATTAGTGATTTGGATATTCACTCTTTGTTCATACCACCCATCTGTATATGTTTACATTTTCTTATCCAAAAATACCAAAAATATTCTTCTCATTCCTCTTATTCGTTAATTCTATTTCTCTTACCCTCTTTTGCCGTTTAATTCTATTCTTCGTATCCTCTCAACCATTTGATTCTCTTCTTAATCCTCTATATGTTTAATTCTTATGTCGACATTCGTCAACTTCATCGTCAGATATGTGTGTGAGCGGTGTGGAGGTCCTAGTTCAAGCGAATTTTGCAATTCGTGCGAATTATCCATCAAAAATGCTTTTCTAAGTTGTTTCGACCACCCGCCACAACCTGAAATACATTCTAATCTTGACAAACCAGTTCAAACGTCGGAGCTACCCCAAGCACCCATCGAGGATTACGAGGACAACCTCTTTGAATCTAGAGCCCGTAATCTAATCGAACAAAGTCAAGCCGATGAAAAAAGGTCAAAAATTAGAATTGATTACGATGAACCCGTTCAAACACCGGTGACTAGCAAGAATGACTTGCCTAATCTTCACGTTTCTCAAGAACCAGAACCGGAGACCATAACGGAAGTGGTGGAAATTGCTAGCTCTCAGAGCACACCACTTGTCCCACCTCCCGATTTTTCTGAATGTTCTTCGAGACTTGATAGTCATCCGGATCACCATGTAGGTTTTGTTGATCCTTTGAATAAACTGATTCCTCTTCATAACTCTCAAATGCAATCGTTTATTCCTTGTGTCGGTTGTGGTGAGCCTCTTTATGGTTCACCCTGTCATTGGTGTACGTGCGAACGATGCGGTAATGACATTCATAACGGAAGTTGTTTGTTTTGCGGTTCGAGGAATTCATGTTCTTATGATCAAAATTCTTTCAATGAGCCGAAAAACTTCTCCGACTACCCACCCCAACCCCAAAATTTTTCGTTCAATCAGCAGAATTGCTATGGTTGTGGGGATCCGTTAGTTGATTTTCGATGTCAACGATGTTCTTGCGAGAGGTGTGGAAATGATCTTACGGATGGATTTTGTTCGTTTTGTGCTTCGGAAGCTGAAAACTCATGCACTTATCCGAACTTTTCCAATCATCCTCAAAACGATTTTAGCCACACTCCTCAGTATTCATTTAAGCAAGAACCGTGCTATCAAAGTTTTAATGACACATCATTTCAGAATGTACCGAATTTTTCTTGCACAAATTGTGGAGGTCCTCACGATAATTTTCATTGTCAACCGTGGAATCAAAATTACTATACTTCAGGGTTTGAAAATTTCAACCTCCACAGCACCATACGGTTCAAACTCCACCTGAGCCGTTGTCTCAAGAAATTTCCTATGATTTTGAATCCACAATGAAAAAACTTGATGATATACTTCAAAACCTTAAGAATCAAGTGAGTGGTGAAAAGTCCATGGGAGAATTGCTAGCCGAAGAGCGAAAGGCCCGCCAATCTAGGGAAGAATCATTAGTCCTAGAGCAAGCAGCTCTAAGACGTTCCCAATTTCTTAAGGCAGCTCTTTATGATGATGACGAGGAGAGTTTTTATCCTTTTAGAGATAATACTTCTCAACTCCCTCAGTCAGTTGATATTCCAGCAGTTGAGATTCCATCTCAAACAACTGCTATCACACCCGAGGCTCCCACTCACTCTCTGAACATGGGAGACGAGCATCTTGACACTGTTCCTGAAAAGGAATCGGACGAATTAATAAAGTCTAGTGTTGAGGACCTTGTCCCAATCCCAGGAGAGCCACAGGGAACTCTTGATCATGTGTGTGATATTCCTCCTCCTCTTGTCTTCCAAGATGATCATGTTGAGATGTCCTCCGATTCTGATGATGATGAGTCGTTATCTTGTGGAGACATCATCTATGTGGAAGATTCACCTTCTGAGCTTGTTAGCTTAGAAGAAGAGAATGATGAAGTTACTGACAATGAAATCAAAGATGAAGCTCTTCGAGCAACATTATTGAAGGTCAGTCTTCTCATTTCTAAAATCGAGGCTTTCAAAGAGAAACCTATTTCATCTCCTATCCCCATAAAGGATAGTAACATTCTTTCCGATAACTCTATTCCGGAAACGAAAGCCTCATGTTTTGATAATATGGGAGAGAAGATTAGTGGCAGTACCACTTCTCATTCTCATAATTCTCTCCCCGATTATGAATCATGTACATTGGAAGAGTTCACCAGTGAACCCACTCATATCAATTCTGAATATGATTCATTCACCTTCATGGAGTTCTCAGATGAACTCACTCATATCATATCTCCGACGGAGTATGATAACTTCTACTTTGATCTAGACACACCCGAGATATGTCTAGACCAATTGAGCTTAACTGAGGAGATTCATGAAACTATGAATTCTCCTATTGAGGATGAAGAGCTAGTCATGATTTCTGTCATGATTTTCTTTCTTTTCTTCATATATTCTGTCACTTCTCCTGTTCTTCACTCCTTCGGGAATGAAGATATTATCTTTGACCCAGGCATTTCCATGCACCATTTGTGAGCCGGGTCTGTCTGTCTGTATCTCATCGGTGTGGAACTTTCACGTACTTCAATGTTTATCCAAACATCTTGAATGAAAGTCCGATGGAGATTGTTTCTTCCACTTACTTCCCCATGAACAAATTAATTCGGGGTCGAGTCAAGCTAGCGACTCGGTAATCAAAAACAGTAGCTTAACATGGGTTTTCACCCGTGTGTACCACCCTAGTGTGGGGGAGATGCCCCACATGTTGTATATAGATCTAAAAAACTTTGAAAATTGTAAATATTAAAAAAAAAAAAAAAAAAAAAAAAAAAAAAAAAAAAAAAAAAAAAAAGAATAATTGTTGTGTTTCCACACTTAGCTAGTAATGTTATCTTTTTACGTTCTAAGTTTCGGCATTACAGCCGGTACTTTGAATATTGAGGACAATATTCATTTCTAAGTGTGGGGGGGAAATTCTGGCGATTTTGATCATAAAATGTACCCTTTTAGTCCCTTTTTCCCCCAAAATGGCCAAATTTTAAAATTTTTTTATAGTGGAAGTACTATGTACTAAACACAACAAATGGTAATCAGTCCACCATGTCTAACCCACATAAGGATTGGCTAATCCAGGAGCAAACGGCTCCTGGTAAAGATATCTCAAATCCGTTTATATGGCTTGCAATTTGCCCAAAATTGTATGGTATTCAGCTCGCCATATCCTTAAAAGTGAAGAGTTGGCTAGCCCGCAAGATTATGGCTTGTGGTAAAGGCAGTGGAAAATCCATAATTGGTAATCAGCTCACCAAAGATAATATTGATAATTTATCTAAGAGTTGGCTAGTCCAGAAGGGTACGGCTTCTGGTAAAGACAAAATCAAATCCGTTGAAAGCTGGTGGTTTGCTCAAAATCACATGGTTATCGGTGTACCATGGTTCTTACTTGAACTGAAACATTTGGCTACTCCAGAAGTAATGGCTTTTGGTAAAGAGATTAAAATCCATTATGTTTTCTCAAATCATTGCTAGGGACTAGCAATATCTCAGTGTGGGGGATTGATGAGTGTCTAAATACTCATCATTTTTGTACCATTTAAACTGCAAAAACATCTGAAAACACTCAGAAATGCATCAAAATGATAAAAATATCACAAACAAGTGTTTTATGTGTTTTAAATGCAAAAATATCAAAATCTGGTGAAAAACGTATCAAATTTGCATAATTGGCAGTTTTAGTCCCCCAAGTTTCTAAATTTGTCAAAAATAGTCCCTGAGTCAAAATTTCAAAAGAAAAATCACCAAAGGTCCTTTTTAAATCATAAGTTGTCAAATTTAGTCCTTTGGTGAAAAATATAAAAAGTTTGAGAAAATTACAAGTTTGGTCCTCCAAGTTTGAAAATTGGCAGAAATGGCCCCTGAAAAATGGCAAAATGGCAAGTTTGGTCCTTATACTTTTGAAGGTTGTCACTTTTAGTCCTTGGAAGAAACTTTGCAAGATTGGCAACCTAGGTCCTTGAACTTTCAGAAGTTACACACTAGGTCCCTATAAGTTATTAATCCTTTTTAAACCATTTTGACCCTTGCACCAATTATGAACCCCTGTCAAAAAGCCATTTTGGACCCCCTTTGATTAATACTGCCTGGTCAAAGCCACAAGTCAAACAGACCTTGGCGCCAAACACTTTCTCCTCCCCACTTGAGCCTGTTTCTCTGCAATCTTCCCTGCATACTCCACCCTCCTCACCTTATCCCCAATCCTGTCCCCCCTCCAAACACTACACTCCAAGAATCATTATCATCTCACCCCTCTCCTCACTCAATCTCAAAAACTGCCAAAAATCTCATTTCCCGCCAAAATGAATGTATGGTCAAGATTGCCTTAAAATGATCCAAGGGACCTAAATAATGGTGGGATTTGCAGAATGAGAGAGAAGAATGCATTTGAGCTATAAAAAGAGGAAGAAGGATGCAAGCAAAAGGAGTAGTTAGTTATTTTAAGTTACCTTAATGTCGTTTTAGGATTGAATGTTTTAGTTTTAGTTAAATTGGTGTGATTTCAGTTTCCTTGTATCATTTTTAAGTTTACAAATCATTGTAAGTTACTTTTATCTACCAATCTAAATTTTCATTTAAGTTTCCAAAATTCATGCTACTGTTACAGTTTTCAATTTCAATATCCTAAGTACAAGTGTTAATATCTTATTGTCAAGCTCATACAAGCTTATTTAAGTCCCTTGTAACCTTTAATAAGCTGGTAAATCATGTTTCAAAATGTTTTGGTTCTTGGTCAACAGAAAGTCAATATGGGTAAATTTGGCAGTGGTGATGGATTTTGGGTGATGCAGACTTGGTAATGGGTTGGAATAGGCTTATTTAGCCTAGGTTGGATTTGGTTTTGGCCTGCAACACAGCTGGATCCATGTGAGTTGGCATCTCAGTTTTCAGTTTTCAAGTCAGTTTTTGCAATTCATGGTATCTGTGTATCTGTGATCATAAACTGGTCAATCTTGTTTATTTAGTTATATTTAGGATTAGTGAACCTAGTTTGATCCTTGTTACATATTGGTTCATCAGTTTGCTCATTTTTTTAGTCATAACAGTCAAATACTAGGGTGTTTGGTTAATGTGTTTAACCTGTCTAGTAGGTAATAGCAGTGGATTAGGACTGTTGGTTCTTACTTATTTAGCTTAGTTGTACCTGTTTGAGCCAGTTTTAGTGCATACAAAAGCTTAGAAGTCAAAAGTTCCATTTCATGTACACTAGCAGTTAACTGTTGATAGTTTTGCTAATCAAGTTCTTGTTTTGTGTTTGAAAAACTTAGAAATAGCTTGCCTTAGCTTCTATTTAACCATTAACATCAACCTCAGTCAATAAATTGGATTCAAAATCCATTTTGGTCAAAGTTTGAGTTTTAGTTCAAAAGTCAATTTGCAAAATCCTAGTTTGAGTCCATCTAGGAAGATTTTTAGTTCACTCAATTCTTGGTCAAATCTTGTGATTCTAGTTGTTTTTAAAACTTCCCTTGGTCTAGTTTAGAGTTATGATTTTTATGTATTTTTGTAATTTTTCCTAAAGGCTCAAAAGAGCTTGTGATATTGGAGCTAAATGCCCTGTGCAAAGGCCTGTTGCCTGCACAGGTTTGTGCAAGTTTTGTAAGACCTGCACAGGGCTCATTTGAGCTCACCCAAGTCTGCATTTTGGTTCATTAGTAGTCACCCAGGTCTTCTCCATGTTCCAAGTTCTGTTTTCCTATTTCTAGCTTATTTGGTTGCTTATTTGGTGGCTGCAACTTGGTCCCCCTTTAACTGTTTTCTGCCATTAGCTCAGTACCTCAAATCTATCCTAGCTTGTATCCAGTGGTTAGAACTTGTTAATTCTCATTGCATGTTGGTTGTTTTAGCTTATTATAACTTCTATATCAGTTTGGAAGCTTTTGGTTAGCTTTTGGCTTATCTAGTACTTATTTCCATAAGCTCTTGCACATCAGTTTCATATTCTGCCACACAAGTCCATGTTTTTCTAATTTTCCTAGCTTCTAAATATCATTTTAGACTTTTCCTGAAATTTTCAGATTTTTCTAAAGTGTTTTGCTATTTTTCTTGATTTAATTTAGTTTTTAATCCTTTTTAAATAGCTTTTAATACAAAAAAAATTAAAAAAAGGTTCAAAAAAATAATTTTTCAATTTTCTTAAGTTTAGATAAATGTAAAAAGCTTAAAAAGTATTTTTCCATATTTTTCTCCTTTTATTTGGTATTTTTAATAATTTAAATTAGTTTTAAATAGTTTTAAATTAATAATAATTATATAAAAAAATCTAAAAAATATATTTTCTGTTTTAAAATTAGTTTTATCATATTTTAGATTTTTCCAAGTTATAATTTCATTTTTCTAGGTTAATTTTGTATTTTCCTCTATTTTAGTGCATTTTAAATACTTAGTAAATAGTTTTTAATTAATAATATTTAGATAAATAGTTGTAAAAATAATTTTCTTTTTCTATAAAATTTTCTTATCTCATTAGGTTTATAAAAATGTATTTTTCATATTTTTAGGATTTATCTTGTGTAATTTTCACGTTTTTATTTGTACGTTTACGTTATTTTTATTTAAACGTAAGTTTTTCGTTATAAGTTTTAAACGTTCATCACTTTAAAAATAGTGATAGCGTTTATTTAATAGATTTTATCTTTTTAATTTCCTTTAATTTTCATTTTAGCCCTTGTAGTTTATGTCCTTTTTCCGTAGTTATAATAATTCTCAAATCTTCTTTTCCGTCCAAATCCCCCGATCACTATACGTGAGGTGATCCATTGCACAGCTCGCTGGGACATAACGACCCGGGGAAACACTGTACTCCTCAGATCTTCATTGATTTCGTGCTTGAGCTGTTTTAGGTTTTCTTACGCTTGCGTGAGAGAACTTGACGGTTTTGCGCGATCAAGGATCATTATGTGATTGATGAGTGTTGGTGGAATCAAGAATGAAGAAAGTATTCATGAGAGACATGTTTAGTGGTTCCATCATCTTGTTCACAAGTACGTACAACGGACTTTGAAATTGAGGATGGAAGTGCATAACATTATGATAGAGGCGTGTCAAGAACATTCCATAAGGGATAAGTTTATTCTTGGAGCCTTGAAAATTTGCAATTCGCCTTGCGAAGAAGTAGGCGAGATTGTATGGTTGTTGTGTTAGCAAACAATACAACATGTGAGCACAACAAGCGGGAAGAATTTCTCGATTTCCCCTAAGACTCCAAACATTTTCACGTAGGATGAGTGCAAGAGGCTTGTACTGTTCTCGGATATCCCTTGTAAAGATAATGTTTGGGTCGGAGTAATATGGTCGAGGTTTGCATATTATGCGATTTAAATCTTCCGGAGAGGGTATGTGTGAACAATATGGACTATTTTCTTCACGAAAGTTGAAGAGAGAGTCAAGAGACCAATCTTCGGTGAAGGCACATTGTCCATGATTTGGAATCCGGAGGATGTGAGCAAAATGCCCAAGGGTTAGAGTGAAATTTTGGTTTTTGATATAAAACCAAAGAGATAGAGAGCGATCCTCGTTACGAACGAGTTCGACTTGACGGAAGAATTCCATTATGAACCTTGTACATATCGTCTCGTTGATTTCAAGAAGACATTCTAGTCCTATGGCTCGGAAGGAGGTATTGATACCTTCTTCGAATTGTAGAGAGGTTTCTACAATACGTCCTTCGTGGAAGTGACGATTTTCGAGATTATTGAACCCACGGACATGATTGCCAGGTGTGTTGGGTTCGAGAGAGATGTTCGGAGTGTAGACGCTAGTGAGTGAAAAATCAAACTCATATTCATGCATCATAGTTGAACCTATAGAAATGATAAGTTAATAAAAGGAGATGTTTGTGGTCAACCTATGATAATCTAATGTTTTTACTAGATTTTTATTAACAATGGTATTTAACACTTTAACTTACTCAAGGTTTTGACTTTCTAGTGGATTATTACATTTAGAAAGATATTGGTTTTTAATCTTGCATGAAGACTGTTTTCCAGTAGGACGGATCCACGGTTCTTTTACAAAAGGGATCCGGCTAGTAAATCTTCCAGGATCCGTGGATCTGTAGTAACAGAAACAGATTTGATAAAAACATAGGTTTTACAGTTTTTATACCACGAAATATGTTTTATCCTACATTTTCTTTTAGCATGCATACATGACTTCTAATGTATCACGAAAGAATATAAAACATATAAATCAAAATAAGTGACAAACACATAAAAATAACCTAGATAAACTAGATTATTAATAATATTGCATTTCAATACTAAGGATGATACAAAGGATTGGGTATATGATCCCAATGTAGATTAACAACACAAAGTAAATGTCTCCATATGTGAACTTCATCATAGGGAACACAAGTGCAATGAGTGTTAAGGCGATGAGCACGAGTGCGATGTAAACCATGTTGATAACGGATCTTCTTGGTTTCGGTTGAGATGAAATGAGGAGGAAGATGAAATTTTTGAATGAGAGGAAATTTTTGAAATTGGAAGATTTTAAAAAGTGAGGGTTTGGTAGAGTGGTCGACGTTGGGGTTATTTATAGGGAAGGAGGAATTTTTGAAATTCGTGTTTTGTTTTATTATAGGATTAAAGGAAATAAAACATAAGTTTTATATACCACGACTATAGACGAGAAATATAACACGTATGTGAGAAAAAGGCTTCCTAATGAAGCTTCATGTAAAACATGTAATTGCACAAAAGATAATCAGATAAATACCTAAGTAGGTATACTTAATTATCAAGCAAAGTAAAAAGAAAATCATACCTCTAGCGCACTTAGGAATGTCTTTACAAATGACACAGCAAATGTAAAACCTGAAAATCTAAAACATGATTAAAGACTAAAATACCCTTGGAATCGAAAATTATAAAATACGTAAAATACGTTTATAATCATTTAACGAAATTAAAACTTAACTTACGAATAATAAAAACTTAACGAATGTGTGTACGTGATCGATTTTGGTACGACGAAAGATTTAAACGTTTCACTAATATGTTGGGCCGCGTTTGCATTGTTCGTGTGGATCGAGAGAGCCAAGGTGGGCGTTTGTTTTGTGTTCGGATGGACCAAGCCGAAACCCAACCCCCTCAAAAGCCCAAACCGAAAATGACTAGCTATATATACACTACATTTACATAAAATTGAAACCCTAGTTTTGTTGCCTCTCTCTTTTCTTTTCTTCCATTCGGCCGAACCTAACAACCTTGGTGTCGCGAGTTTTGTTCATCAAAGCTAAGGTATAACGTGTTTATTTGTCTTCTCTTATTACACCTTACGTATATATATTGTAATATGTTTCGTTTAGTCGAGTTTTGTGTTTTTCTTTTGTGGTCGAGCCGTACGAAACCAAACAAGGCAAACCATAATGACTTGAACCTTATAATTATTAAAGAGAACATGTATTGAATATGTTTTGTGAATCGGATCATTAGTATGTCGAAGCTATATATACACCGAACCATACGTAAATGAATCGGACCTTATATAACATGTGAACTTGAATATGTAAAGTACGTAGATGAGCTAGGGTTTGCTTAAAACATGTTAGCCGAACCCTATATACAAACCGAAACATGTGAGGGTTTTTGAACGTGTATTAAACAAGTAAATATCATGTGAAACCTAAACCCTAAGTGATGTGTGAACCGAACCATGCATGCCGAACCTTAATTGGTTTGTGAACCGGGTATCATATGTGTGTAGATGTGTAATTAATCCGAGTAATAAGTAACTTGTATTGTCACATGAAATCATAAACGTGCATGGATATAAAAGTTGACGTATAACATATATATGAGTAACATATGAGTAAGACATGAACGTGTTGAGTAAATAAACAAGAGTAATGAGTCATTAAATGACGTAACATATAAAGTAAATGCACGTGGATATGATATTAAAAGAATGAGAAAACCCTAGAACATAAATGAGAGTCGATTAGGGTTGAAGCTAAGTATATTAATTCGTTATTTCATGTGTGAGTTATGACGTTTAAACTATTTTCACATTTAACCCTAAACTTTAATAAATGACATAATGAACCTTAATCTACGATATTATTTATAAAACACTTAAGTCTCATTTAATTATAAAACCCTAAAGTATTAAGATCACTGAATACATTGAGTATAAACACCAAATATTAAAAGATCATTTCGACGATTATGGAATCATAAATAACATGTACGACCGTTAATGTGTATAGGTTCTGTGAAGAAGGAGTAATCCTTTGCTTTCCGTATTTCTGCTTTTCGATCATTTGCTTTGGAATAAGGTACAGATATTCTGACCTTTTCAGTAAAGGTTCCTTATAACGTTTTCTTTTCGTTAGCTTTTATATTAGGGTTTCCTAAGCCTTTGCTATGAACCCCATTTTGTTTGTTTGAGCTGTTGCTTATTTGAACTCTAATTTTTGAATTATAAAACATCTGATTTTGAACTATATGATATGAAAACCTTGATTTTGAAAACATGATTAATCTTCTGATAAAGTATGATCTGTGTCAGTTTTGACATTCTGATTTGACCTAAGATAGTTTGACACCCGAGCCAAAATAATAACTAGTCATGGGGGTTCCATGTCCGTGTCAGTGATGCACCTCTGACATGACTCTAGGGCAGTAGAGTGAAGTTCTGCCACGTCCCTTATCTGTTATCTGTTATGAACTCAAGTTATATTATATTACCAATATATGTTTGTGGGGCGTATGGATGCATCCTAGATCTGTTATCTGTTATATGTTATATGTTATATGCTATATGTTATCTGATGATTGATGCTGCGTGCATGCACGTCCTTCATAACTCTGGTAGGTCTCCCCTACAAATGTTGCCTTGTGTGAATATGATTATGATCTGATATATGTGTCTGGGCTCGTGGTAGTTAACTATAAAACTTATTCTATTATTCTGATTTATACTTTGAAATGATTATGATTTTACTATCTTTCTTTCACTATATTTCGTATTCGTTTTCGTTTCGTATTCGTTTTGCTTGTATATCTGTTCACTGGGCTTTTGAAGCTCAGCCGCATTTCTTTTCTTCCGCGGCAGGTATCTAAGCATTGGAGCTGGGTTTTGCTTTGGGATGAGTGCTGAGTGGATTTACCTTAGAGATATTTAGCTTTGATTTTATGATGCCATTTAAGACTTAATATTTCAGATATTTTATTGGAGTTTATTTTTTCGCTGGGACCTATGTATTGAAGTCATTTTGACTTGAATTATTTCAGTATTTATGTTAAGACTTCTTTTGGATATTTGTGTTTGCTTTGATATGACACCATTACTTGTGATTCCTTTACCCTTGTCGGGTCGGGGCGTTACAATTTATGGTATCAGAGCCCAGGTTTACGACTTGTAGTCAGGACCTGTGACATATGGAGCCTAGGTTTTGAGACCCTTAGAGCTTAGGCTATGACCTGTGAGGATTTGGGTAGACTTTAGGATTCCTTCTGCGTACTTCCATTTCGTATCTAACCTTTGTTCATTTTGCTAATCGTTTGAATATCGTTCAGATGGTTCGAACTCGTACTACCGGTAGCGCGGATGGAGACGATGATGCTACTAACATTGATGCTGTGATTTCTAATGCCCTCAACACTCTTTTCCCTGGTCTTACTACACCTGAGATGATGGAACAGGTGATCAACAACATTCGTAATCAGACTGGTGCTTCGGGTAGTGGTGGAGGAAATCAACCCACAGGCATTCACACTTGGCTCGAGCGTTTCGGTAAGCTCAAGCCTCTTTCGTTTAGCACTGCTGCTACTCCCACTGAGGTCGAGGATAGGATCACTCATATTGAGAAGCTGTTTGAAGTATTGGGTTGTGGAGACGAGTTTAAGACTCGTTTGGCTGCCTTTAAGTTGGAAGGTGATGCTTTAAATTGTTGGAAGGCACTCAAAGAAGCAAGAGGAGGAGATGCTTTTGCTGTTACTTGTACCTGGACTGAGTTTCGGACTATCTTCTATAAACGTTACTTCCCTGATGCTGAGCAGCAAAGGTATGAGAGGGATTATCAGACAATCTACCAGCTTGATCATGAGAATTCCAATGAGTACATGAGTAGGTTTATGAGGCTGGTAAGTTTTGTGGGAACGATTGCTGGAGATGGTAGGCGCCAAGCTAAGCACTTCAAGTGGGGACTGAAGAAGTGGGTGTTGGACCGACTGCTTAATATTGAGTATGAGAATGTGTCGGCCTGCAATGACGCAGCTCGTAACATTGAGATCTTTCATGAGGTTTCGGGTTCCAACAAGCGTAACCGCGATGGTGATCGGATTCAAGGTAGGACTCAAAGTAATGATTATAAGGGAAATTCTGGCAGGAGTTATGATTCGAGGGGTCAAGTGGATAGGAGTTTTGATCAGCGGGGGGTCAGGAAGGAATGTGGACTCTAGGCGCCCTGAGGCGAGGAGTCAAGATAATAGAAATGCTGGTAGGAATGGAAATGATCGTCAGAACCAAGGTAACAATAACCAGCGTTACAACAAGGATCAGTCAGCTCGAGGATCAAATCAGGGTCGTGCTTCAGGATCTTCTGGTCAGCAAAGGACAGCTGAGGTTTGCCTCCCCCACCTATCTGTACTACTTGTGGAAAGGCTCATCCGGGACCGTGTTTCAAGGCCACTGGTGGATGTTTCTCTTGTGGTTCTACTGCTCACAAGATCAAGGATTGCCCTAAGAAGAACCCGGTGATTCCTGGAAACTACATCAAGCCGCCAACTACTACTGGACGTGTTTATGCTACTACTCGGAATCAGGCGGAGCGCACTTCAGGTACCATTACGGGCACTCTTTTCATTGATGATTATTCTGTCTTCGTTTTATTTGATACCGGTGCCACATACTCCATTATATCTGTCACATTTGCTAAGAAACTTAATATGAAGCCCAAACCATTAACAAATCACTTATCGATTTCTACGCCTATGAAAAACCACATGATCATTGATCATAAATACGTTAAGTGTCCTCTTCGTTTTGATGATTGTATTCGCTCTGCAAATCTGTATCCTCTCGATATGGTCGACTTTGATATCATTCTAGGCATGGATTGGTTGGCTTATCATAGAGCTTCAATTGACTGCTATGCTAGAACTGTGATCTTTGGAGACGTAAAACATCCTGAATTCGTTTATCATGGTTCTCAACCTCTCAAATTTGTTAAGCTCATTTCCGCTATGAAGGCACGGACCATGATTGCTCATGGGTGCCAAGGTTTTCTGGCATCTGTTAAGGACACATCTTTGGAGAGTCCTAACATTGAAAATCTTTCTGTTGTTTGTGAATTCACCGACATTTTTCCCGATGAACTCCCTGGTCTTCCCCCAGCTAGAGAAGTTGAGTTTAGCATTGAGTTAATTCCTGGTGCTGAACCGATTTCGAAGGCTCCGTATCGTATGGCACCTATAGAACTGAAGGAGTTGAAGGAACAGCTGCAAGAGATGATAGAAAATGGATTTATTTGACCCAGTGTTTCTCCATGGGGTGCACCTGTTTTGTTTGTGAAGAAGAAGGATGGAAGCATGCGTCTATGTATCGACTACCACGAACTCAATCGTATTACCATTCGTAACCGTTATCCTCTGCCGCGTATTGATGATTTGTTTGATCAACTACAAGGAGCTAAGTTCTTTTCTAAGATTGATCTGAGATCTGGTTATCACCAGCTACGTGTGAAGGAGCAAGATGTTCCTAAGACCGCGTTTCGTACCAGATATGGTCATTATGAATTCCTCGTTATGCCTTTTGGTTTGACAAATGCGCCTGCTGTGTTTATGGATCTAATGAATTGTGTTTTCCATGAGTTCCTTGATAAGTTCGTTATCGTGTTCATCGACGACATTTTAGTTTACTCCAAGTCTGAAGAAGAGCATGAACAACATCTCCGGATAGTTTTGGAGATTCTGAGGAAGAAGAAGTTGTACGCCAAATTTTCGAAGTGCGAGTTTTGGTTAAGACAAGTCGCTTTCCTTGGTCATATTGTATCTGCTGATGGTATCACCAT
This sequence comes from Chrysanthemum seticuspe, assembly GCA_019973895.1. Classification (NCBI taxonomy): domain Eukaryota; kingdom Viridiplantae; phylum Streptophyta; class Magnoliopsida; order Asterales; family Asteraceae; genus Chrysanthemum; species Chrysanthemum seticuspe. Next base: position 87,439,432 of record BPTQ01000007.1, on the reverse strand, counting down.
GGATCCGTCTAAAGTTGAGGCTATCACTAAATGGCCAAGACCTACGACAGTGACTGAGGTTAGGAGTTTTCTAGGACTTGCTGGTTATTACCGACATTTTGTTGAAGGTTTCTCTCGTTTAGCTTTGCCCCTAACCCAACTGATGAGAAAAGGTGAAAATTTTGTATGGACGGATGAACGAGAGAAGAGTTTTGAAGAGTTGAAACGGAGATTGGTGTCCGCTCCTATTTTGACTCTTCCATATGGTTCTGGAGGATTTCAAATTTATAGTGATGCATCTAAGAAAGGATTGGGCTGTGTTTTGATGCAACATGGAAAGGTAATAGCTTATGCTTCTAGGCAGCTAAAACCTTATGAGGAGAATTACCCAACTCATGACCTTGAGTTAGCTGCAGTGGTGTTCGCGTTGAAGATCTGGAGACATTACTTGTATGGAGAGACGTGTGATATATTCACTGATCATAAGAGTCTCAAGTATATTTTCACTTAGAAGGAACTTAACATGAGACAAAAAAGATGGTTAGAACTTCTTAAGGATTATGACACCAACATTCAGTACCATCCAGGTAAGGCTAATGTAGTTGCTGACGCACTTAGCCGAAAATCAGGCATTCTTGCAAGTATCGAGATTGAACCTAGGATTTTTCGTGACTTAGAGAGTTTGGATGTTGAGCTATGCGTACGAGGTTTTGATGGATACTGGGCTAGTATGAAGGTGGAGTCGAACCTTATACTACAAATTAAAGAAGCTCAGAAAGATGATGGTGAGCTGTGGGCCGTGTGTAAGCTCCCGGAAAATTTCAATGTACTTAACGTTTTAATCAAGAATTGATCACGATCTATTTCGTCATGAAATTTTCTAAACATCACATTTGCATATCAATTGGCATATGCATGATCAACGCAGCTTGAGCGTTCATAAATATACCGTTGTGATCTAAATAAATTTCCCCACTATCCTGATAATCCTAAAATACGTAATGAATACGTAAAAATTTGTAAAAATTACGAATTTAAATATAATAAAAATATATAAAATTCGTATAGGGCCTCGGAACTCATTGGACTTTATACCACCTCGTGACTCAACCCGACACGAAATGGGCCTTGTAACCGGGCCAAGCCCACGCTATATTTACACTATTTGGGCCTCGTTATTTTATTCGAGCCCAACGGATTAACACTACTCTTGGGCTAGTCTTTGAACACCCAACTCACCAAGCCCAACACCCTTCTTTTCTTTACTGGGCCTCGTCTAGCAAGACAAATCCCAAAGCCCATGCATGTAGAATTAAGGTTTAATATGTTTGTGTTCTTTCTGTGGTAACCGAACGAGCAAACAAATGGGAACCAACATGAAAGTCAAATGTACCCCAACTAGGAATCCTAAGTCAAAGGCTTGCGTGTGAATGCAAAAAGAGGAGACAAATAACCCCATGCTTAGCCACCCTAACCCCAATATTTAATTCCCTACACCCTTTATTATCCATTTTAATTAAGAGACCTTTGGATATTATGCTCCCTAACCACCCTCCTTGACGTCGACTAAACCAACCAAGACCCTAAAGTTTTGCTGCCACTCTCCACACGCATGAAAACATGCTTCAAACATGACCAAGTTCAAAATAACATGTGACTAATAAGCCTAGAATTAGGAAGACTACAAGTAAAATATTAGGAAAGCCATGCTCATCTTCTCTTTATAAACTCCTCAACACTTAGAAAAATTCTCACTACATCACAAAAACTCTTTCAAACATATACTTCCTCTAAACATAAAAGGTTCACTGTGGGAGGGTTTAGTTCGAAGAAGAAAGGAAAACCGAAAGGATTTCGGGGTAATAACGTTAGAAGAAAAGGGAACTAGGAGACTTGGGTTGCATTCGGTTTAGTTATCTTGGTGTCTCACTTCTCGTCCGAGTTCCCACACCACTCTCTTGAGTGATTGTAAGTTTTCCTCGAACCTATTTCGATACGACTCATATCATGCTTCAATGTCTAGTATTACATTTATACTCGTTAGAAACACTTATATATCGAAACTTAGTTAAAACTCCTTAACTAGGTAACTTAACAACATAAATAAAATAAACCATGGCTCCAATGTTTAACAAGTTGAGAAGAAGAAGAAATAGAAACAAGAAACTGGAACCATGCATGCTTCGACATCACAGTAGCATGTCTACTTAAAAACATAACACAGTAACCTCATGTTAAATAGCATGTAACGTAGTATTAAAACACAAATAGAGCCTAGCTCAGTTGGTAGGCGCGTTTGGGTTTAGGCTTGAGGTCCCGAGTTCGAGCCCATCCCTTGACACTTTTCCTTCCTTTTTATTTTTATAACTTTCACAACTTGGCACAATACACCCCTCAACTTTAATCAAGAACTTATATGAAGCATAGTGCTAAAAATGTAAAAAAAATCCGACTTTTGAAAATAGTTTTGCAAAATCAGTTTTACCAAGGGACTAAAAGTGTCAAAACTGAAAACTTTAAGCCTATAATATTTATGGGTACGAATTGTTATTTTCTAAAAGTATAGGGACTAAACTTGTACTTTTTGTAACTTGAGGGTAAAAAATGTAAATTTGAGAAAAGTTTAGTAAAACTTATGATTTCATTATAGCCTCGTAAAAATAAGTATTTTGACCACATGAGCGTAATATTTTCAATAACGATGAATTTAATTTATAAATGTAAAAATATATATATGTATATGTAAATATATATATTTTTAGAAAACAATTAAGTATATGTAAAAGGATACATATTTCAATAAACTACTCGGGGAATCTAAATACGTTAAAATACTCAACAAATCTATTAAGATCACAACGGGGGAAAATTTCACTTATGCGTAAGTGAGGATCATTAATTAAGACAATGTAGCATGAAAATTAACTTAAAATGTTAATCACGATCGCACACTATTGGATTGGACAATCCAATGATCTATTGAATAAGAATATTCAATGCTCTATTATTTTGGTCGCGAACCAAAATGCTCATACTGAGACTCGCCATCTCATCATTTTAGGTTTCAAGTTGGAACCTCCGCTACATTGTGCTTGATCTATTTGTGCGTGTGCATTATTATCAAGGTGAGTTCATAGCCTCGCTTTTACTTTATTTTTATAAACCCCGCGAGGGAGATACATGCTCTAAACTAGAACACAAGGTTTTTCATAAATGCTTGATCTTCTTGATTATTGGTACTGCCTAAGTTGTTAGCCACAAGTCCCCTGATCATGAACCATTAGTCACCGCGAGTGAACGTAGATATCGTGAATAGTACTATGGGGAATAACGAACCCCGTTTCGGTTATAGAGAAATAACCGGGGCGCACCATATCGAATTTCTTTAGGTAATTGGCTATTACCTCCTTTGGGGCATATTTACGTACACTGGTAATTCGGTGTATGCAGTTGAGTCTTGGTTTCATGAGCTTAGCGCATAATAATCTGTGATATTTTCTTATGATATTGTTAGTTTACAATGATCATGATCTTATACTTGTGTTCAAACTTATTTTAAACCTATGGACTTCACTCAACATTTTTGTTGACCTTTTTAAGCATGTTATCTCAGGTAATCAGTGAAGATTATGACCAAGGTGCGGAACGGGGCATGGCAAGGCTTATCTAGTGGTGTAAAACATAAAAGTTATCATTTCTTTCAAACTCATGATCTTTCTTTTGGGAAAAACACTTGATCTATTTACAATATTTTGTAACAAACTATGAGTTTTCGATGAATGATAACTATTTTAATAAAACGTCTCTTTCGAGTCGTTTTCTATGATTATTGACTATGATCTCCATTCAAGTAACACCCGAATTAGTCTTCCGCTGTCATTAAGATTTTCGGGGGTGTTACAGATTGGCATCAGAGCCAAGGTTATAGAGAACCAAAGAGTTTTTCAAAATCATTTGGACTATAACCGCACTTTTAAAACGGGACTATTTTACACCACTGCCTTACGCCCTTCCGTGACCGCTCTATGCATTAGGATTGATGCATCACTAGATCATAAGTAAATTGCATTCATTTTAGTTAGGCATGGAGATTTGCTTAGCTAACTAAAATAATTATATTATTTGGCATTTACTTACATTAATTTATGGGTTGTTACAGTACCATGTTTGCATCCCACCCAGTTGTTCTGTCCTCAGACACCGAGATGGATGACACCATGTCCTCTACGACTGTCACTATGCCAGCTCATCCCAGTCCTGTCATACCATCTGCTGTTTCGGACGAAACTGAACCTTTTGAGGAAGGTGAAGTTGCCCGAACTCCTACTGCTCCAGCTATGACTGCTCATCCTCAAGAGTACAATGCTTTTGCTTCCATGACCCTAGATCAGTACTATGAGTCGCAGCAATGGCTACCTGCTTCAGATGTTGCTGTGGATGATGAATCATCCAAGTCATCAGAGAACACTGACTCTGCTTCATCAGATTCTTCTGGATCATCTGCCCAAGCTATCCGTCGTCGTCGACGTAGGATTCGTGTTCTTAAGCCTCATGAACCTGAGCCGTTTGGAGTACCTTATAGACTGCATCCTAATGGTAAGACCTTCAAACGCACCGCTAGGAAGCGTGTGCGACCCATCACTATGACTCATGTGATGCCACCAGCTCAGTCACCATCAGCTCAGTCACCACCCGCTCAGTCATCACCAGTTTCACCTGCTGTTCCACCTACTGCTACTTCACCACCACTGCCACTTACTGTGTTCTACCATCAGACTACTACTGTTCCTGTTTCATCACCACCTACAGCATCACCTCCTTTGGACACTTTTAGTGAGCCAATTTTACCGCTCTGCATCAAGTGCTATCCACCATCACTATCTGATCCTGAAAAGCCTACTCAAGTGGACAACGAGGCCGGGCCAAGGAAGAAATCCGGTGCTAGAAGATGGTCATTCTTGATACCTTTACTTCGACGTTGGAGAGAAGACGAGGGAGCGCCTAGTTCCTTTGAGCTTGGAGAAAGCTCGACTACTGCACCAGCTCCAGTCATACCTGTTACCGGTGAACCAGTACACCACACTATTCCTTTGTTGGCTACGAGACTTATCAGGCACGAAGATCAGCTGAATGAGCTCATGGCACATTACGATGAGATTCCACTAGTGAGGATAGAGAGCTTGGAGGAAGAAGTTGAGAACCTCGTGGTAGGTCGCTACTCCATTGAGATTGTGTTTGATATGATGAGTACTCAGATTGTGGAGGCAAGACAGGCCGTTAACCAATTGACTCGAAGATTGGAGACTACTATTCGTGATGCTAGCACTTTGAGAGAGACTGCTTTGGGTCGAGAGAGAGTCCTACATCACGAGCTTGCATCTGCTCATGCTCACACTACTATTCTGGAGGAGAGGATTGATAACCTCGAGGCGAGAGACCGAGCCCGTGAGCAGCAGATCCGAGACTTGACAGCTATGGTTGAGGAGATTCGTCGTCGTCAGGATGACGCATTGGGAGATGCGTAGATCCTAGTCATCTTTATCTTAGTATGTATCATAAAGCCGCCATATGAGGCATTAAGGCTTGTATCTTTTTGGTTTGTAACCTTGGAACAAGAATTATGATGATGTAACTTATGGTTGTGAACAATATTATGTAATGATGTATTCCATGTATCCAATGGTTGTATTTACTATATTCTGGTGTTATGATATTATTCCTCGGTGATGTATGCCGAACCAATCCTTATGTCCTTATATATATATTATGATTTGTTGAGAAAAATCATATTCATATCATATCATTTATTTAAAGTGGTAATCTGGACTATTATGAAATGTATAATATGAAATCAATTTTATCATCGATCGATAATTTCTTAATCTTGGTATTTATTCTTGAAAATTTTAGAAAAATGGTCAAGAAGAAAGCTACCTCATCCACCATCACTCCCGCAGCTATTCAGAAAATGGTCGCTGAAAGTGTTAGCGCAGTTATAGCACGACATGTCGCTGATACTGCTAGAGCCGAAGCTGAACGCATTGAAGCTGAACGAATTGCCCAAGAGGCACGTGAAGCTGAAATTGCAAGGGAAGCCGAAATTGCAAGAGAAGCTGAGAACGCCCGAATTGCTCGAGAGGCTGAAGCTGAGCGTGTCGCTCAAGCAGCACGTGAGGCTGAAGCTGCTCGCATTGCTGAAGAGAATCGTGTCGCAGAAGCTGCACGTCTTCTTGAAATGGCAAACTCAAATGCAACTAACACTCCGACAAATCAAAGTGAGTCCACGGTAACTCGCAAGTGTAATTACAAAGAATTCATGAACTGCAAGCCGACATTCTTCAAGGGCACTGAAGGTGCGATTGGTTTACTTCATTGGTTTGAGAGAACCGAGACTGTATTTCTGCTAAGTGACTGCTCAGATGATTGCAAAGTCAAGTTTGCGACTGGAACTTTGTTAGAAGATGCGTTATCTTGGTGGAAAGGCCATGCTCAACCAATTGGAATGGAAGAAGCTTGTAAGATTTCATGGTCAGATCTGAAACAACTGCTAATGAAACAGTATTGCTCGAGGACTGAGATCAAGAAACTCGAAGATGAGTATTACCATTTGGCTGCTAAAGGTAATGATCTCAAGACATACTTCAAGAGATTCCACGAGCTGAGAGCTCTATGTCCTCATCTGTTTCCCACCAATGAAAAACTTTTGGAAGCTATGATCGGAGGTTTACCTCGAAGCATCGAAGGAGATGTCATCGCTTCGAAGCCAAAAACTGTTGAAGAAGTTGTCATTGTATCCCACCGCCTTATGGAACCAATACTAAAGCTTGCAAATGCACAAGGCTCAAGTGACAACAAAAGAAAGTTTGATGATCGGAAAACCTCAAATTCCAACCACTATCGATCCAACAACAACAATCGGAACAACAACAATCAATATCACCACAACAGAAATCAACACCACAATCGGCAAAACCGAAGGCAAGAAGCCGCAAGGGCTTATGCTGCACCCACTGCTGGAAAAGGGTATGTAGGACCACATCCCCAGTGTAACCGATGTTTGATGCACCATTCTGGACCTTGTACTGTGAAGTGCGATAAGTGCAACAAGGTAGGTCATCAAGGTAAGCATTGTCGAAACCCTGGAAGAGGCAACACTGTGACAAACATGAACTGCTATGGATGTGGAGAACCGGGTCATTTCAAGAGTCAATGCCCAAAGTTAAATGTCGTTCAAACAAACAATGCTCGTGCAAGAGTGTACATGCTAGGAGATGGAGATGCACCGTTGAACCCTGACATTGTGACGGGTACGTATTCTCTTAACAATCATTCTGCAAAAATCTTGTTTGATTCTGGAGCCGATAAGAGTTTTGTATCTACTACTTTTGCACCATTACTTGAAACATCCCCAATCGCCTTAGATACAACTTATGAGATAGAACTTGCCGATGGGAAAATAATAGGAACCAACACCGTAATCCGTAATTGTCCTATTCTATTACAAGATCATTCATTCCTCATAGATCTTTTGCCAATCAAACTTGGAAGTTTCGATGTCGTAATTGGCATGGATTGGTTGTCCAAACACCGTGCTAGGATTGTTTGTGACGAGAAAACCGTTCATATCCCGATCAACGGTGAAACCTTAGTCATCCAAGGAGATCAAAGTAGAAAGTACTTAAGTATCATATCCTGTGCAAAGTCAATAAAGTACATGGAAAAAGGATGTTATGCCTTCTTAGCTCAAGTAACGGAAAAGAAGTCGGAAGAGAAACGACTAGAAGATGTACCTGTAATCAAGGAATTTTCTGAGGTATTTCCAGAAGATTTTCCTGGACTTCCACCTGCTCGACAAGTCGAATTCCAAATCGATCTTATTCCTGGAGCTACTCCTGTAGCACGAGCACCGTACCGTTTAGCGCCCTCAGAAATGCAAGAGTTATCCAAACAAACTAGAAGAGCTATCCGAGAAAGGATTCATTAGACCAAGTTCCTCACCCTGGGGAGCTCCGGTATTATTCGTTAAGAAGAAAGATGGATCATTCCGGATGTGTATCGATTATAGAGAATTGAACAAGCTCACAATCAAAAACCGCTATCCCTTACCAAGAATCGACGATCTGTTTGATCAATTACAAGGCTCGAGTGTATACTCGAAGATTGATTTAAGATCTGGATATCATCAGTTACGGGTAAGAGAAGAAGATATACCCAAGACCGCATTTAGAACTCGATATGGCCATTATGAATTCCAAGTAATGCCATTCGGTTTAACTAATGCACCTGCTGTATTTATGGACCTCATGAATAGAGTCTGCAAACCATATCTGGATAAATTCGTCATTGTGTTCATCGACGATATTCTTATATACCCTCGTAATAAAGAAGAGCATGCGGAACATTTGAAGACTGTCCTGAAGTTACTCAAGGATGAAAAATTGTACGCAAAGTTTTCCAAGTGTGATTTTTGGATTGAGACAGTCCAATTTCTTGGTCATGTGATTGACAGTGAAGGAATCCATGTGGATCCTGCAAAGATTGAATCTGTTAAGAATTGGCCAGTACCCACTAATCCCACTGAAATTCGTCAATTCTTAGGACTTGCTGGTTATTATCGAAGATTCATCGAAGGTTTCTCGAAAATAGCTAAACCATTGACCGAGCTAACCCAGAAAACGAAGAAATTCGAATGGGGAGACGATCAAGAATCATCTTTTCAACTCCTGAAGAACAAGCTTTGCGAAGCACCTATCTTGGCACTACCGGAAGGAGCCGAAGATTTTGTAGTATATTGTGATGCTTCACATATGGGTTTAGGCGCTGTTCTCATGCAAAGGAACAAAGTGATTGCTTATGCGTCACGACAACTCAAAACTCATGAGAAGAATTATACTACTCACGATCTAGAACTTGGCGCCGTAGTATTTGCACTCAAATTATGGAGACATTATTTGTACGGAACCAAGTGTATAGTGTACACTGATCACAAAAGTCTTCAACACATCTTAGATAAAAAAGAATTGAATATGCGTCAACGTCGCTGGCTTGAATTGCTTAGTGATTATGACTGCGAGATCCGTTACCATCCTGGAAAGGCAAACGTTGTTGCCGATGCTTTGAGCAGAAAAGATCGCCCTAAGCCACTTAGAGTGAGATCACTGGGAATGGTAATCAATTCACCTCTACCATCGAAAATTCTTGAAGCTCAGATCGAAGCCCTTAAAGAAGAAAATAGGCCGAATGAGAAGATTTATGGCATGCCGGAGAATGAGAATGGATTTGTGAAGAGATCGGACGGAACGCTATGTTTCAAAAATCGAAGTTGAATTCCACTCTTTGGAGGTATCCGAGAACTCATCATGCATGAATCACATAAATCAAAGTATTCCATACATCCTGGTCCCAACAAGATGTATCAAGATCTAAAGCTTTTGTACTGGTGGCCTAATATGAAGGCTGATATCGCTGTATACGCCAGTAAATGTTTGACATGCTTGAAAGTTAAAGCTGAACATCAAAAGCCATCTGGATTGCTAACTCAACCAGAACTTCCTATGTGGAAATGGGAAAGAATCACAATGGACTTTATCACAAAGTTGCCAAAAACTTCTAATGGTTTTGACACCATTTGGGTTATTGTAGACCGTCTTACAAAGTCCGCTCATTTCTTGCCAATCAAGGAGAACGACGAGATGATTACACTCGCTAGACTGTACATCAAAGAGATTGTTTCTCGTCACGGTGTACCAATCTCTATCATATCTGATCGTGATAGCCGATTCACCTCAAGATTTTGGCAAACGCTTCAAAAAGCCATGGGTACCAACTTAGATATGAGTACCGCATACCATCCTCAAACAGATGGACAAAGTGAAAGAACGATCCAAACTCTGGAAGACATGCTAAGAGCATGTGTGATTGATTTCGGAAAAGGATGGGATAAGCACTTACCTCTGGCTGAATTCTCTTACAACAATAGTTATCACGCCAGCATTAAAGCTGCTCCTTTTGAAGCACTCTATGGAAGAAAATGCCGATCGCCAGTTTGCTGGGCGGAAGTTGGAGAAGTACAACTTACAGGCCCCGAAATTGTCCAAGAGACAACAGAAAAGATAATGCAAATTCGGCAAAGATTGCAAACAGCTCGAGATAGACAAAAGAGCTACGCAGATGTTCGAAGAAAACCAATGGAATTCCAAGTCGGAGACCGTGTAATGCTCAAAGTATCACCCTGGAAAGGGATGGTCAGATTTGGAAAGCGAGGAAAGCTCAAACCTCGATACGTCGGGCCATTCAAAATTCTTCAAAGAATTGGTCCAGTGGCATATAAGCTTGATCTTCCCGAAGAACTTAGCCGAGTACATGACACGTTCCATGTCTCAAATCTTAAGAAGTGTCTTTCGGATGAAACTCTAGTCGTACCACTCAAGGACATACAGCTCAATGACAAACTTAGCTTTGTCGAAGAACCCATCGAGATCATGGACAGAGAAGTTAAGAGGCTTAAGCAAAGCCGCATTCCTATCGTTAAAGTTTGATGGAATCATAAGAAACGAGGTGCAGAGTTCACCTGGGAGCGCGAGGATGTAATGCGTTCCAAGTATCCCCACCTGTTCATCTAGATCATCCATGACAGCCTCTGCGAGTTTTAACCGCGGGACGCGGTTCTCTTAAGGGGTAGGTACTGTAAGCTCCCGGAAAATTTCAATGTACTTAACGTTTTAATCAAGAATTGATCACGATCTATTTCGTCATGAAATTTTCTAAACATCACATTTGCATATCAATTGGCATATGCATGATCAACGCAGCTTGAGCGTTCATAAATATACCGTTGTGATCTAAATAAATTTCCCCACTATCCTGATAATCCTAAAATACGTAATGAATACGTAAAAATTTGTAAAAATTACGAATTTAAATATAATAAAAATATATAAAATTCGTATAGGGCGTCGGAACTCATTGGACTTTATACCACCTCGTGACTCAACCCGACACGAAATGGGCCTTGTAACCGGGCCAAGCCCACGCTATATTTACACTATTTGGGCCTCGTTATTTTATTCGAGCCCAACGGATTAACACTACTCTTGGGCTAGTCTTTGAACACCCAACTCACCAAGCCCAACACCCTTCTTTTCTTTACTGGGCCTCGTCTAGCAAGACAAATCCCAAAGCCCATGCATGTAGAATTAAGGTTTAATATGTTTGTGTTCTTTCTGTGGTAACCGAACGAGCAAACAAATGGGAACCAACATGAAAGTCAAATGTACCCCAACTAGGAATCCTAAGTCAAAGGCTTGCGTGTGAATGCAAAAAGAGGAGACAAATAACCCCATGCTTAGCCACCCTAACCCCAATATTTAATTCCCTACACCCTTTATTATCCATTTTACTTAAGAGACCTTTGGATATTATGCTCCCTAACCACCCTCCTTGACGTCGACTAAACCAACCAAGACCCTAAAGTTTTGCTGCCACTCTCCACACGCATGAAAACATGCTTCAAACATGACCAAGTTCAAAATAACATGTGACTAATAAGCCTAGAATTAGGAAGACTACAAGTAAAATATTAGGAAAGCCATGCTCATCTTCTCTTTATAAACTCCTCAACACTTAGAAAAATTCTCACTACATCACAAAAACTCTTTCAAACATATACTTCCTCTAAACATAAAAGGTTCACTGTGGGAGGGTTTAGTTCGAAGAAGAAAGGAAAAACGAAAGGATTTCGGGGTAATAACGTTAGAAGAAAAGGGAACTAGGAGACTTGGGTTGCATTCGGTTTAGTTATCTTGGTGTCTCACTTCTCGTCCGAGTTCCCACACCACTCTCTTGAGTGATTGTAAGTTTTCCTCGAACCTATTTCGATACGACTCATATCATGCTTCAATGTCTAGTATTACATTTATACTCGTTAGAAACACTTATATATCGAAACTTAGTTAAAACTCCTTAACTAGGTAACTTAACAACATAAATAAAATAAACCATGGCTCCAATGTTTAACAAGTTGAGAAGAAGAAGAAATAGAAACAAGAAACTGGAACCATGCATGCTTCGACATCACAGTAGCATGTCTACTTAAAAACATAACACAGTAACCTCATGTTAAATAGCATGTAACGTAGTATTAAAACACAAATAGAGCCTAGCTCAGTTGGTAGGCGCGTTTGGGTTTAGGCTTGAGGTCCCGAGTTCGAGCCCATCCCTTGACACTTTTCCTTCCTTTTTATTTTTATAACTTTCACAACTTGGCACAATACACCCCTCAACTTTAATCAAGAACTTATATGAAGCATAGTGCTAAAAATGTAAAAAAAATCCGACTTTTGAAAATAGTTTTGCAAAATCAGTTTTACCAAGGGACTAAAAGTGTCAAAACTGAAAACTTTAAGCCTATAATATTTATGGGTACGAATTGTTATTTTCTAAAAGTATAGGGACTAAACTTGTACTTTTTGTAACTTGAGGGTAAAAAGTGTAAATTTGAGAAAAGTTTAGTAAAACTTATGATTTCATTATAGCCTCGTAAAAATAAGTATTTTGACCACATGAGCGTAATATTTTCAATAACGATGAATTTAATTTATAAATGTAAAAATATATATATGTATATGTAAATATATATATTTTTAGAAAACAATTAAGTATATGTAAAAGGATACATATTTCAATAAACTACTCGGGGAATCTAAATACGTTAAAATACTCAACAAATCTATTAAGATCACAACGGGGGAACATTTCACTTATGCGTAAGTGAGGATCATTAATTAAGACAATGTAGCATGAAAATTAACTTAAAATGTTAATCACGATCGCACACTATTGGATTGGACAATCCAATGATCTATTGAATAAGAATATTCAATGATCTATTATTTTGGTCGCGAACCAAAATGCTCATACTGAGACTCGCCATCTCATCATTTTAGGTTTCAAGTTGGAACCTCCGCTACATTGTGCTTGATCTATTTGTGCGTGTGCATTATTATCAAGGTGAGTTCATAGCCTCGCTTTTACTTTATTTTTATAAACCCCGCGAGGGAGATACATGCTCTAAACTAGAACACAAGGTTTTTCATAAATGCTTGATCTTCTTGATTATTGGTACTGCCTAAGTTGTTAGCCACAAGTCCCCTGATCATGAACCATTAGTCACCGCGAGTGAACGTAGATATCGTGAATAGTACTATGGGGAATAACGAACCCCGTTTCGGTTATAGAGAAATAACCGGGGCGCACCATATCGAATTTCTTTAGGTAATTGGCTATTACCTCCTTTGGGGCATATTTACGTACACTGGTAATTCGGTGTATGCAGTTGAGTCTTGGTTTCATGAGCTTAGCGCATAATAATCTGTGATATTTTCTTATGATATTGTTAGTTTACAATGATCATGATCTTATACTTGTGTTCAAACTTATTTTAAACCTATGGACTTCACTCAACATTTTTGTTGACCTTTTTAAGCATGTTATCTCAGGTAATCAGTGAAGATTATGACCAAGGTGCGGAACGGGGCATGGCAAGGCTTATCTAGTGGTGTAAAACATAAAAGTTATCATTTCTTTCAAACTCATGATCTTTCTTTTGGGAAAAACACTTGATCTATTTACAATATTTTGTAACAAACTATGAGTTTTCGATGAATGATAACTATTTTAATAAAACGTCTCTTTCGAGTCGTTTTCTATGATTATTGACTATGATCTCCATTCAAGTAACACCCGAATTAGTCTTCCGCTGTCATTAAGATTTTCGGGGGTGTTACACCGTGGCGCAAAATGTTGAAGAAGGTAAGCAGACGGAGTTTAAGGTTGATGATGACGGAATTGTATGGTATGAAGATAGGCTTTGTGTTCCCAATGATCCGGTACTTCGTGAGAAAGTTATGACTGAAGCTCATAGTTCTCCTTTCACTATCCATCCTGGTTTTACCAAGATGTATAGGGATTTGAAACAGTACTTTTGGTGGAATGGCATGAAGCAAGATGTGGCGACGTTTGTGTCGAAATGTATGATTTGTCAGCAGGTTAAGATTGAACATCAAAGGGCTAGTGGATTGTTACAGCCATTGGATATTCCAACATGGAAGTGGGATAAGATATCTATGGATTTTGTGACTGGACTACCTCTTACTCGGAAGAAGCATGATGCGATTTGGGTAGTTGTTGATCGACTAACCAAATCTGCTCATTTCTTACCAATCAGAAAGGATTATGGTATTGGTAGATTGGCGGAATTTTTCAGCAAGAGATCGTTAGACTTCATGGTACTCCGGCATCTATTGTGTCCGACAGAGATCCGCGTTTTACTTCTCGTTTCTGGAAAGGTTTGCAAAAAGCTTGGGGTACTCGACTTAATTTCAGTATGGCATTTCATCCTCAAACAGATGGTCAGTCAGAGAGGACTATTCAGACCTTAGAGGACATGCTAAGGGCTTGTGCTTTGGAATGGACTGACAGTTGGGATGAATATTTGTGTTTAGTAGAGTTTGCATAAAACAACAGTTGGCATGCTAGCATTAAGGCAGCACCGTTTGAACTTCTGTATGGGAGGAAATGTAGAGCACCTACTTGTTGGGATGAAGTAGGTGAACGCTTAATTGAAGGTCCGAAAATGATTGAGATCACTAATGAGAAAGTAGCTGTTGCTAGAGAAAAGCTGAAGGAAGCTAGGTCTCGTCAGAAAAGTTATGCCGACAAGCATCGTCGTGATTTAGAATTTCGGGTTGGAGATCGTGTATTTTTGAAAGTTTCGCCGTTTAGAGGTGTGAAACGTTTTTGAATCAAGGGCAAGCTCAGTCCTCGATTCATCGGTCCGTTTGAAATTCTGGAACGTATAGGAGAAGTTTCGTAATCGATTAGCACTTCCGCCTCAGTTATCGCATGTTCATGACGTTTTCCATGTATCACTCCTAAGGGGATACAACTATCATCTGTTACACGTTGCTTCTTATCCGTTTGATCAAATTCAGTCCGATATGTCTTTATCTGAAGAACCGGAAGCTATTTTAGAAAGGCAAGAAAGAGTCATGAGAAATAAAGTCATTCTGTTCGTTAAGATTCTTTGGGAAAATCACCCGGAGCGTGAGGCTACTTGGGAAACCGAGGAGTCGATGCGAGCTAGTTATCCTCATTTCTTTGAATAGTTGGTATGTTCTCATTTCGTTTTCGTTTCGTTTCATTTCAATTTTCGAGGACGAAAATTTTTCTTTAGAGGGGAAGAATTGTAAAACCTGAAAATCTAAAACATGATTAAAGACTAAAATACCCTTGGAATCGAAAATTATAAAATACGTAAAATACGTTTATAATCATTTAATGAAATTAAAACTTAACTTACAAATAATAAAAACTTAACGAATGTGTGTACGTGATCGATTTTGGTACGACGAAAGATTTAAACGTTTCGCTAATATGTTGGGCCGCATTTGCATTGTTTGTGTGGATCAAGAGAGCTAAGGTGGGCGTTTTTTTTGTGTTCGGATGGACCAAGCCGAAACCCAACCCCCTCAAAAGCCCAAACCGAAAATGACTAGCTATATATACACTACATTTACATGAAATTGAAACCCTAGTTTTGTTGCCTCTCTCTTTTCTTTTCTTCCATTCGGCCGAACCTAACAACCTTGGTGTCGCGAGTTTTGTTCATCAAAGCTAAGGTATAACGTGTTTATTTGTCTTCTCTTATTACACCTTACGTATATATATTGTAATATGTTTCGTTTAGTCGAGTTTTGTGTTTTTCTTTTGTGGTCGAGCCGTACAAAACCAAACAAGGCAAACCATAATGACTTGAACCTTATAATTATTAAAGAGAACATGTATTGAATATGTTTTGTGAATCGGATCATTAGTATGTCGAAGCTATATATACACCGAACCATACGTAAATGAATCGGACCTTATATAACATGTGAACTTGAATATGTAAAGTACGTAGATGAGCTAGGGTTTGCTTAAAACATGTTAGCCGAACCCTATATACAAACCGAAACATGTGAGGGTTTTTGAACGTCTATTAAACGAGTAAAGATCATGTGAAACCTAAACCCTAAGTGATGTGTGAACCGAACCATGCATGCCGAACCTTAATTGGTTTGTGAACCGTGTATCATGTGTGTGTAGATGTGTAATTAATCCGAGTAATAAGTAACTTGTATTGTCACATGAAATCATAAACGTGCATGGATATAAAAGTTGACGTATAACATATATATGAGTAACATATGAGTAAGACATGAACGTGTTGAGTAAATAAACAAGAGTAATGAGTCATTAAATGATGTAACATATAAAGTAAATGCACGTGGATATGATATTAAAAGAATGAGAAAACCCTAGAACATAAATGAGAGTCGATTAGGGTTGAAGCTAAGTATATTAATTCGTTATTTCATGTGTGAGTTATGACGTTTAAACTATTTTCACATTTAACCCTAAACTTTAATAAATGACATAATGAACCTTAATCTACGATATTGTTTATAAAACACTTAAGTCTCATTTAATTATAAAACCCTAAAGTATTAAGATCACTGAATACATTGAGTATAAACACCAAATATTAAAAGATCATTTCGACGATTATGGAATCATAAATAACATGTACGACCGTTAATGTGTATAGGTTCTGTGAAGAAGGAGTAATCCTTTGCTTTCCGTATTTCTGCTTTTTGATCATTTGCTTTGGAATAAGGTACAGATATTCTGACCTTTTCAGTAAAGGTTCCTTATAACGTTTTCTTTTCGTTAGCTTTTATATTAGGGTTTCCTAAGCCTTTGCTATGAACCCCATTTTGTTTGTTTGAGCTGTTGCTTATTTGAACTCTGATTTTTGAATTATAAAACATCTGATTTTGAACTATATGATATGAAAACCTTGATTTTGAAAACATGATTAATCTTCTGATAAAGTATGATCTGTGTCAGTTTTGACATTCTGATTTGACCTAAGATAGTTTGACACCCGAGCCAAAATAATAACTAGTCATGGGGGTTCCATGTCCGTGTCAGTGATGCACCTCTGACATGACTCTAGGGCAGTAGAGTGAAGTTCTGCCACGTCCCTTATCTGTTATCTGTTATGAACTCAAGTTATATTATATTACCTATATATGTTTGTGGGGCGTATGGATGCATCCTAGATCTGTTATCTGTTATATGTTATATGTTATATGTTATATGCTATATGTTATCTGATGATTGATGCTGCGTGCATGCACATCCTTCATAACTCTGGTAGGTCTCCCCTACAAATGTTGCCTTGTGTGAATATGAATATGAATATGATTATGATCTGATATATGTGTCTGGGCTCGAGGTAGTTAACTATAAAACTTATTCTATTATTCTGATTTATACTTTGAAATGATTATGATTTTACTATCTTTCTTTCACTATATTTCGTATTCGTTTTCGTTTCGTATTCGTTTTGCTTGTATATCTGTTCACTGGGCTTTTGAAGCTCAGCCGCATTTCTCTTCTTCCGCGGCAGGTATCTAAGCATTGGAGCTGGGTTTTGCTTTAGGATGAGTGCTGAGTGGATTTACCTTAGAGATATTTAGCTTTGATTTTATGATGCCATTTAAGACTTAATATTTCAGATATTTTATTGGAGTTTATTTTTCCGCTGGGACCTATGTATTGAAGTCATTTTGTGTAATTTCAGTATTTATGTTAAGACTTCTTTTGGATATTTGTGTTTGCTTTGATATGACACCATTACTTGTGATTCCTTTACCCTTGTCGGGTCGGGGCGTTACAGCAAATGTCACTTAGACGATTCCCGCTCCTTTGAGTATAAGATACCTTCTTAAGGAAGGTATTCTTGTTACCAAGCGACTCCTAAAGCTTGGTGGGTATGAGCTTTGACTAATCAACATGACAAAGAAGATTAGTTTAATTAAATGAAAAAGTAAATAAAAAAATGTTGTTATCAACTCAACATCCAAACATGTAGTTTTGAAAGACATGGTGTTTGCTTTTATGAAAAACCTTCTTTGTAGTTTTCAATTAACCATGGATCGTATCAAGTTTTTAAAGTACAATATACTTCAAGAAACTTGGTAACGAAGCTCTGATGCCAATTGTGGAAAACTAGAAAGGGGGTTGAATAGTTTTGCCAATAAAAACTTCCGTTTAAACTATTTAGATCGACTTATGTCAATCTATTTGGATGTGTGTGTTGGATGTTGATAAACAAGCATATAAAGGTAAGTAATGAAAAGATGAGAGTAAGAAGCACAAAACCACAACACGAGTATTTATAGTGGTTCGGCTACAAGGACACCTTCCTTGCCCTACTCCACTCCCCGAGTCACCTACTCGAGAGTTCATAATCACTACACCAATTTCCTTATGGCGAAGAAGCCTTCACAACGTCGCCTACCCTTTTTCCGGTGCTAGGCTAACCACCGGGTTCTTTCACTCCAAGGTGAAGCACACCTACACAACGTCGCCTACCCTTTATAAGGTACTTGGCTAAGTACCTAGTTCTTTCACTCCAAGGTGAACTACACCTTCACAACGTCGCCTACCCTTTATTAGGTACTAGGCTAAGCACCTAGTTCCATTGCAATGGAGGAACTACTACCACACTACACCAACGACTAATCCCAAAGGAGATCTACTCCTTTACAACATCATCAAGGATATCAATATCCTTGTATCTAATACTAGTCTATCTTGTACATCTAAACACACCATATCGAATGTACATCTAAGGCACCTTTCACTAATGCCTTTGAATAGATCTACAAGACATCTTTCACTAATGTTTTGTGTCTTCACTTCTAAGCACCTTTCACTAATGCTTCTTTGTCTTGACTTCTAAGCACCTTTCACCAATGCTTCTTTGTCTTGACTTCTAAGCACCTACCACAAGTGCTTATCCTATAGACGATAGATACCCTTCACTAATATCTTCGTCTTGACACTTGAGACATCTTTCACTAATGTCTTCAACACTACACTTCTTTGAAGAAATAAAGGAATCATCAACAAGAAGACTTCAGTAGCCTTGATGACGAGGAAGCATGGCAACTCATGGACTTGAGCTTGCTCGACTTCAAAGGTGGTGATCTTGCCTTTAAGAGGAACCTAAAAGATCACAAAAACAAAACTACAAACATAGATCTCTTGGATCTAAGGTTAGTGAGATTTAACTCAGGGGAGAAAGTGTGTTAGAAAAGGGTTGGAAATAATGAAGAAATGGCTCACTATTTATAGAGGAAACATCCTACTGTTCCCCGGATCCCACGGATCCCTACCACAAGGGATCCGACTAGCACAAAGCTAGGGATCCGTGGAACGCTCCTCTTTGCCCATGGGTATTTTGGTTATGGGTCATGGGTTGAACCATGGATCTTTGTCTAGATACAATATATCTTTGAGTGCAATGCACTTAGTCACTTGGGTATGGGTTGATCCATGGGTTATGGATATTATCCATGTATGATATAAGCATGATGTCATGCAATGGGTTATGGGTCAAGATCCATGGGTTATGGGCTTTGGGTTGTGCCCAACTACATTCAATGTATTTGCCCAATGGGTTGTGATACTTAAGTTTCTACCCATTTATATTACCCAATATACTACATACTAGTTTTGTGTATATTCTATCCAAATATGTAAACACTAGTTGTTGTACATATGTATTACTTAAATCATAAAATCACTTATACTTGTTTTAGGGTTTTATGTGAAAACGTGAATATGTTAGAAACTATTAGTTCAAACCATTTACGTATTTTATTTGTTTCGTTAATATGATTTTACGTTTGTTATCGACAAAACATTAGAAGATCGTAAAATATAAATAAACGTTTTTACGGCTTATTTGTATTAACAGTTTTGATAAGTTTTACTCAAAAGTAAGAAGCTTTCGCTCCTTTTATAGGATTGTGGCACTGAAGCGTACCATAGGGTCCTTTCTTGACAAGTACGGGTTGTACACTGTTATGTGTGCATAAGACATTGTCATTAAATAATCACACATCCAAATAAATATAGATAATGAAACAGTTTAAGGGGTACCAGGTAGTCCAGCAATATTTCCAGGATTGCGAACAGGGCATTGATAGCCTGTGAGAGTAATCCTGGGACGACCACCTACGAAGCTCTCCAGAGTTCTGAACTGGTCCCGTCTGTACAACATTTCATTGATCCGAGTGATGATCCTCTTAACATCCCGTCTCTCCTGAGAATTCTATGGCTTTGGTGACCCAATGCCTTCATGTATCGCCTTCAACCTATAAGCCAAGCCATCCTTGACTTTCTTCAGTGT
The DNA here is from genome assembly GCA_019973895.1 of Chrysanthemum seticuspe. Lineage (NCBI taxonomy): Eukaryota > Viridiplantae > Streptophyta > Magnoliopsida > Asterales > Asteraceae > Chrysanthemum > Chrysanthemum seticuspe. Next base: position 87,419,148 of record BPTQ01000007.1, on the reverse strand, counting down.
GTGATCCCCAAACTTATGAAGATCTCTACATGCCATCAAGCAGTTGCGTTGTAGTTCACTGCGGTAAACTACTCCAAACGGTTTGCTGATGAGAGTGTATTGTGGAAGATGGTTGATGTCAGGAAGTTCTAGCTGAGGTCTTGTGAGGTTGACACGTGTCTGATACGATTCAACAACAAGTTGTAAATCTTCTACACGTTCCTGGATCACTATGCTTCTGATGAAGATGAGCAAGGACTTGATGTATTCACATTGAATTTCAGTCGAGAATTGTCTCATTCTTCCCTGTACCTTGGCAAGATACAGATCTTCAATGTCGTTGAGAGACAAGTTCTGAAAGTCCGCTTCACAGAATTCATAGTCCCTTTCGTCTTGTTTTTTGACCACAATATTCTTGAGGAAGGTGTAATCCCATTTAGACGAAAAAGCTACATGCTTAACAACAACGATCCCTTTATCACTATGCACTTCATGTTTAGATTTTCGAACCTAGCAGCTTTTGTAGTAGATTCTTTGGCGCTCCGGCCAATGGTGAATCCCATACATTACATCAATGTCATACTGTTCCACACTATTAGAAAACATGTGAGTAGCCTTTTCTTCGATGGCTATGCAGTTGGAGTATATGGCTGTCGGGAACGGAAGTGTAAGTGATGTAGCGTATTTCTTTGAACCATCGCTACCGTGTAGAAGAAATTCCAAGTCATTGTTGAAGAAGTAGCGGAATGGAATCTTAGGTTGATCTGGTTGGCCAATCGTTGGTAGAGGTCTAGACCAGTCGGTGTAGTATGGAGCCTTGTCTCTTCTGGTGAAGTCAATGTTTGCTTCAGGGTTAAGCCAATCAATGTTGTTAGACATGGCTTGTGCTATGTTTTCAAGGTGATATTCAACTTCAATAGCACTTTCCGAGCTGTCTTTGAGTAGTTGAAAGGCTTCATTCTTGATGCGTCTCAACTCTGATTTCATCATCTTCTTCACTCGGAACTTTTCTTGAAGGAACTTAGCATGCTCCAACGTACTACCTTCTACAATATCTTGATCATCAGTTAGGGCGGGAGTAGCATCAACAAGTGTAGAGAACCAGTCATACTCGGTGTCATCTTCGTCTAGCCATGAGACGACATCAGCCTTAGGCGAATTCTTCTACTTCTTTGGCCTAGATGAGGAAGCTGGTTTCTGTGTTGAAGCGGAAGAGGTGGGTTGTTGTTGGGGCTCAGGGACTTCCTCATCATCACCACCAGTGTATTCGAAATGATCGCTGGTTTTCTCTGTCTGGGGTGGTGACTCAGAGTCCTAAGGTTTGTCAGCAGAAGAGCGTGGAGGAGATCATTGTTGAGATGGAGTCCTTTGGGGTGGAGGTTGCATGGAGGATGATTCACCAGTTTTCTTCGGGCGTTTAGGCTCTTTATCTTTATCTTTATCTTTATCCTTATCTTCATCGTCTCTTGGACGCTTAGGCCTTTCAGCTTGCTCCTTGCATGAAGTCTTGAGTTGATATTCCAGTAGTGCCTCAAATAGTTTACTTTCATAAGAGGTGAAAGTTGTAGATCGTTGAGACATTTGTAGCACCAACTTGGAAATTAACTCTGCATCAGAGAGAACTGCAGGCTCCCTTGGATTGATCGTCATTGTAACCGGAGTGGATTGCATTGTTTGCTTGACCAATTTCATGAGATTTGGATAGAGCTGTCTGGTGAACATCTCCCGTGTAACTCCAGGAACAGTGTGGAGTAGGAACTTGTGAGTGTAGCTCCTAATCATTTCGTTCAGTTCCCCTTGGACATCTCGTTGCATGAACTTCTGGATATACTCCCTTTCATTTGACATCTTGTCTATCTCGTCATTTATAAGATTGATACTGTCAGCTAGTTGATTCAACTTCTTGTTGGTCACGTCTTTCTTCCTGACCTGCTTGACAGCTTTGACAATCTTGGTTTTAGCCCGGGATATCCAAGAGTCAGTTGGTTTCTTCACAGATTTAGATGTGGATCTGGTTGTGCCTTTAGATGGTGGTAGTGAAGAGTGAGAAGACGAGTCTGATGATGATGAGACATGAGGAGACTCAGGGTCTTTCGGCGGCTCAGATGTTTCTTCCTTGGAGCGTGCAGGGCTATCAAGAAGAAAATCATCATAATCAAGATCTTCAACATTTCCAGTCTTAGCCGTTTCATCAGCCTTAGTATCTTCACCAGGAGTTTTCTCAGTCTTTTCCATGTCTGGTTCCTCTATGTCAAAGTTGATGGAATCCTCAAGTTGCCTTTGCTGTTGTTCGTAGGTGATGGTGGTACCAGTTCCCTTATCGGGTTGATTAACCGCATCGGAAAATGGTGTGGCTTGAGTTCCACCACTTGACCCTCCAGGGCTACGAGTTTGATCCTTTATGAATTCATCGGCAAAGTATTTTTGTCTGAGGTTCTTCAACTTCTTTTGATATTCTCTTTCCTCATCAAATGGTTCTTCTTCAGAACTTTCCTTATCATGCTCAAGCACAGGAGTTTTCCCTTTTCCTTTATCAGCTATTGGACTGGGAGGCTTAGCTACTGTTGGAGTGTCATCAATTGCAGTTTCAGAGTAGGTGACCTCTTCGTCTGATTCAGTTTCCTCAGAGCTTTCATCCAATAGCTTTCGTTGCGGTTCAGGCTTGGGAATGGGAATAGGAACAGCTTCCTTAGAGGGAACTTTCCTTTTGAGTGCAGGTTTCCTCTTAGGCAACTTTCTTTAACTCTCAGTGCTTGTAACACTTCCTGCACTGCCTCTCTTGGTTTTTCTAGTGGGTGTACCAGAAGATTTTTCATCAAGAAAGCCTACTTTGCCTTCATCAACTGCTACCAGATACCTTTTGTATGAATAAAGTTGTTTGACTGCATCAGTTAGAAGGTGATCTGGCAACACTGCACCTTGTTTCTTTGTTGTAGATTCCTTAAATATGACTGTGAGTGTAGGCTCATACAACATGGAGTGATTGTTGGGATCATTGGTTCTCAAGGGGATATCAGGATTATACCCTAGAGCTCTTTGGATCAACAGTTTGGTATATCTGATATATGGGATCTTGGAGCCATGCTTTTTGAGGAATGACATCATGTCGTCCCATATCAGAGCTTCAAATTCAATGTGTTTCAAGTTGACCAAAGCCTAAAAGATCTGTAGTTCCATGAGTTGGGATGCTCATAGCCACTATCACATTCAGAAACAGATTTGGTGAGGATAATGTAGAGGGTTCTCCATGGCTGAGGAATATTCTTAAGATCCACGTATGAATGCTTTGTAATTACTCCTGAAGCTTCGTCATAACCAATGTCGATCATTGTAAGATATTGGTTTTCACTTACACATCAAACCATAACACAAAGTGGGCGTATAAGTGGAATTCTAGAGAGAGAAAGTTAGAGGTTTAGGGAACTTAGTGAGAGAAAGTGAAAGATATTATTATGAGCTCCAACTCTCTACCTTGGGAGGTAGAGAGTATTTATAGTCTTACATAAAACGCCACACAACGGGCTGTGGATCAGGCATACAGTGGGTAAAGACCCGTCCGTCCTCCACGGTGTTACTTAACTAAATACTACTTAACTTAAAATAACTACGACTACGAGCTTTCTAACGATTACATATACTTGAGGTGACCGACTCTTTAATACCTGGAATTTCTAATTCCTAACAATCTCCCCCTAAGGGAGGTCACCTCAAACATATACTAAAATTACATTGAATACAAACAGATATGTCATTAACAATTGTTCTTGCATTCTTGATGTAGTACTTTGCTCCGAAGCTCGTAGTCATTGATTCTTCTCATTGCATGTTTGGTTACTCTAGGTGGAGGTCTTTTACTGATCCACGTGATAATAAATTTGAGCCAGCTTTTGAGATCATCAGCTACTTAAAAATCTCTGAGATATCCATTGTGGTGTTGGTATTATGTGATGTTGTGACATTCATACCGACATGCTCACATTCTGGATCATGAAATCTTCTCATCAGAGTTGTGGAAGCTTTAGTTGATTCATGATATTGGCAGCAGTGTAGCAGAAGCATGGAGTGAAAATATCAGAGTCATTGATGCACTAATCATGATTTCTTTTGAGATGAATGTGTTAAGTGAGCATGCGGCTATGGATTGACCGCTTCATTCTGATCAGCTACAAACGTCGGGTGTACCTGCATACAACAGTTAGCAATAAATCTCATGAAAGTATCTTTGATCACTTTCGTTGAATTGAGGTACACGGCCCACGGTTCCCCGTTGATCAGTACAAGTACTGCCTGTGATCAGGTCTAATTCCGAAGAATTTCCTTGACAGGGTTTCGCAGCTGCTCTAGCTGTTCTCAAACCGGAACATCTCAAAGAAGACAACACGGAGTGAGTGAACCAGCGAATAGAAATTCACTGATTGATGAAAAGAGATTTTAAAAACAATCGTGTATTGCTCAATAGAAATTGTTTTTGCAATACAACGAAGGTTTTAGTGAACATCAACTATCAATCATAAAACACCTTTTGATTTGAAATGTCCGTACACGGTCAATTTGCTAAAGAAAAGATTTTTAAGTACAAAGACCGGTTTTTCAAAGGTATCCGTCAATCCATAACCTGAACCAGGATTGATTCAAGAGATTGAATCGCCCCATTGTTTCTGTTCAGTTGTCACATGGTTGATCTATATAATAAATCTCACATGCCACCTACTAGGAGCTTGTTTGATGTTGGCTCCAGAAGGCTTTCCATCTTCATTGTGAATATGTATACACATCACTCAGATGTTCTGGCAATACCACAAGGATAATGTGTAGGACTCAAGATATAATCTCTCTTTCCACATTGTGTGAAACAGAGAGTCTTCATTGAAAGTGTCCTAATGAGATTTATTGATGATCTCGTGGCTCTAGACTCAATATGTGCATATTTGGATCCTGTGCCGGAGACTAGGGAGAGGGTCTCCTTCTTCAATATCAACAATCTCTAAGAGAAAGTCGATAGATAATGTCGGTTCCCCGTGAGAATGAAACAAGCCCTTTTAAGAGGAACTTGAGTGGTTTGGAAAGTTGAAGTGCAGTGCGTCACTGGGTCCATGACGTCTTGTCTTCAATACCGATGTTATCATCAGTAGCATATGAATTGAACCCGGTTTCTGCCCTAAGGTTGAATAAATGGAGGGCTATTTGTTTTCACCCTTTTCTCATTCAATTCTTTTTAATTCTTCAACCCCTTCAGTGCTTACCGAGACTTCATAGCTAGAACCTTGTTGGGTTTATTCCAGTACTAGCTCAGTCTCAGTCCGCACTCTTCCCATATCTCATTTTTCTCCTTTTATCATCATACCTAAGAACTCTACACTAACTAGTGGATAGTCCCTGGGTAGATCCTTCCGGTTCTGGCGGATCATGGGAACACATACCTAACCTTATCATCCTTATATCACCGTACATAAAGTAACGTTGGTCGGTCTATATGGTATTGTTCATCTGCCATTGGAACCAATTGAAAAACCATTTTAAAATCAATCCAGATACTTGTGATATATTATCAAAATATTTTGTACCTGAATTGTTGTTGATATTTTTAGAACAAGTGCTCCCCCTCAACATGTGCATCAAATGTTTGAAATCGTTTTGCACACGGAGGCAAGAGGAAGAATTAATTTCTTTGATTACCATTTTCTAAAAGATATCAACATCATTTCCCAAAACGAATCAAGTAGATAAAACATTTTGGGGAAGGATGAGATTTTCGTGATTTTGCTCCCCCTCAATATGTGCTTCTAGATTTTCAAAGAGTTTTGCACATACTAGAGGGAACCTGCACATTGAGATAAGTGATCACGTTTTAAATCATAGGTTTAAGATAGATGCTCCCCCTCAACATGTGCATGGAAAATTTGAAATCGTTTGTCACATGTGGGAAGGATAGCATGTACATCCTTATAAAACCATTTACCGAATTATCAGTTTAAATCCAGTTTAAATCACACATTCTCCCCCGATCACAATTATCAAATCATTTGAGATTTGTGATCTCTTATTGATTTAAATTGATTTTGAAAGCTTTTAAGGGGAATTGTGACTTGATTATGAAAGCGTTTTAACTGATAAGGATCGGATTTAAAGACTTTAAACTCCATTGGTAAAACATGCATGAATATCTTTTGAAAACAATTTAATGCCAAATAACTTTTTAATTTAATTGAAATCATTCTCCCCCTCAATCAATGACATAGGTTGTTGATTGAGAGATTGATATTTTGACAAATAAGTCCCGATGATTATCAAAAATAAAGTCCGAGTTATTTTTCAACATAGTTAGTTTTCATCAGATAAAGGTTTATAGAATCAGAGCACGGAATTTTGAAAACATGATAAAGTATGGCACTGTTCTTTCTTTGAAAAACGGGTTACTGCCTGAAATGACAATAAACCATTTTTTCTCTTTCTCCCAAAAATAATTTTTTGATTTTTTTTTTTTTTTTTTTAAACATTCGAACAACATCTAAAGACCCGTGTCATTCTTTGAATGACATCTCAAAGACCGTAGATATTATCGAATCGAGGAAAACATAACAAAAAGACAATATTTTTGGAATTTTTTTTTCAAGATTTTTCAATTTTTTTTTTTTTTTTTTTTTTTTTTTTTTTTTATTATTTTTTTTTATGGATTTTTGAAAGTTTTATAATTTTCTATTTGCTTTTTGAAGAGATATTTACAAGAGATAGATGAGCATAGACCTTTACTCCTTGTCTTCCTCCTGAAGACGTTTGAGTGTTTCAGGTTGAAGGCTTTTCAATCCTAGTCGTGGAAGTATGAACTCAAAACGTTCTCTTGGAAGAGCTTTGGTGAAGATGTCTGCTAACTGGTATTCAGACCTCACAAAATAGAGTTCCACCACACCTTTTTCCACTTGTTCCCTGATGAAATGATGTCGAATGTTGATATGCTTTGCTCTTGAGTGTTGAACGTTGTTGCATGAGAGAGCAATAGCACTTTTATTATCACAGTACAGAGGGATTTTGTTGAATTCAAAGCCATAGTCAGATAATTGAGATCTCATCCATAAGATTTGAGCACAACAAGATGACATGGCTATGTATTCAGCCTCTTTAGAGGAAATAGAAGTACTGATTGGTCCCAAACGGTCAGGTTTATTACACAAGTCAACCACTTGTGAATGGTCAACCGTAATAAAAGTCAAACAGTCTGAAACCAAAGCAATTAAGTCCAGGAGAGTTTAGTGTTTCCCCGGGTCGTTAAGTCCCAACGAGCTGTGCGATTAAATAGCTAAACGCGTAGTGATCGGGTGATATTGAACAGGAAAAGGGTTAATGATAATACTAGATGACAAAGGAAAAATCTGAGAAAGAAAATTAAAAAAAGCTAAATTATATTAAATAAACGCTATCACTATTTTTAAAATTGGATTTTCTTGATTTTTCTTTTATAAATTTGAATTAAAAACTAATTTTAACTTTTAAAACTAAATTAAAATACTAAAAATTATGAAAATTAATTGGAAAATTATAAAACTATTTAAAAAAAAAACTAAAATATCTAAAGAGAATTTTCAAAACTAATTTTGTATTTTTCTGATTTATATTCTAATTTCTATGATTTAAAAACTATTTAAAGCTAATTAAATTGCTAAAAATTACTATTTAAACTAGGAAAATTATGAAAAAATATTTTTTTGGCTTTTTATATTTATCTTAATCTATGAAAATTGAAAACTTATTTTTCTGAAGCTTTTTTGAATTATTCGTATTAAAAGCTATTTAAAAAGTCCTAAAAACTGTTTTAAAATAGTAAAAATACTAAACAGTGATGAAAAATTATGAAAATTTTAGGAAAATTCTAAAATATTATTCTAAATCTATGAAAAATATAAAAGCTGGGGCTTATGTGTAAGATTGTGAAGCTGTAGTGCAAACTGTCCCTAAATAAGCTCTAAATAATAAGCTAATAAGCTCTAGACTGCACCAGAAGCTACCTCTACTTAGATTAAGCTACAATTCAGTGAAAAGAACCTAAATCAACTAGTCTACACCTCTAGATAACCAACTACAAGCTTATGAGTACAAAATCAAACAAGTGAATTCAGTCCCTAGGCGCTTATTTCAAGCTTAAAAATAAGCTATCTACCCTAGTTGGAACCCAAAACCAGATATCGCAATCTCAATTAGACCTGGAAAGGAGTTCATAAACCAAGAATTAGCCCAAGACAAGCTCTCATGAGCTTGTTGAGAGCTCTGCACAAACCTGTGCACACTCAATTATCACTGAGTATGTGCACAGGGCACTTTTGGCTTAATTGACATGCTGATTAGGAGCTCATAGAAAATTACTAAAAATCTACAAAAATCAGATTTCAACTAAAGACCAGTTGAACTAGAAAATCCCAAAGTACCACTTATTTTAATTCAAACCTGAGTTCATGAAAAATCCACAAAGTTTGGGCAAAACTGGCTTGAGCAATCTTTGACTTATTACACAGAAATGGATCTTTGACTTTTATGAGTTTTGATCCCAAATGACTGACTGATTATGATGTTTAATGGTAAAATAAGACTAATGCAAGCTATTTCAACTACTTTTAAACCTACATGCAAGATGTTGATCACTAATTCAAACAGAAATGAAGATGAGAACTGATTAAAGGGAATTTTGACTAAAATGGGTTGAAATGCAATTTTAATGAATGAAACTAACTAGTTATACCTATATTAGACTAATGCAGTACTAATCTTCCAATGATAAAACCACTAACACAGATTTAACCTATGATCCAAACACTAGTTTTCAAAGCTGTTTTGCAATAAACTCTATCAAATCCTTAATACCAATCCAAGGCAGCTTAAACCTATGATCTAATGATAATAATAAAGCTAATGAATGCAACAGTATCAATAAAAACCAACAGATTATGACTAAGCTAAATATGCAACGACAAAGGTAAAAATCAACAAATAGAGAGTAAATTAAAGATGCTTACAAAGGTCCAGCCACTTGGCTTGCAACTTAACCAAATACCACTATCCTAACTGATATAAACCCAAGTCCAACTCCATAGCTGCTTAACCCAATTTTTCTTCAAATCCTCCAAGGTTTGACTTTGTTTGACTATGGTATAATATTGCTTGAAACTGAGTTATAAGCTTACTAAAAGCTATGGGCAGCTTTAGTAAGCTTATTTGAGTTATAATGAAGCTTATTGAAGCCTGGCTTTTAGTACATTTAAAATTGATTTTATGACAGAAAATATAAAAACAAGAAACTTTATCAAACTTTGAATTAATGCTTAAAATGAGTTACAATAGACTAAATAACTTTAGTTCATTACAGGAAAGCTTAGGATTACAATTTAAGAAACTAATTAAGACAATAAAATTAAATACGACATATATGAAAAATAAAAAAAACTAGAACTAACTTCCAACTCTGTCTTTTCTCCCTCTATTTATCATCAAAATTCTTCCCACGTGCCTTCTGAGTGTTTCCCACTTTTATTTTGAGCCATTGGATGAGTAGAATGGATTTTAGCCGTTGATGGCTTTTTGGCGCCAAAATGAGATTTTGCCAGTTGGGTTCGATTGAGTGCAAGGAAGGGGAAGCATTAATTGTTACTTGGATTTTTGGGTGAGGTAGAGTGATAAGGTGAGATTTGGTGATGTAGAAGTATGGAGAATGGGGTTGATTTGCAGAGCAGTTGGGGAAGGAGGGAAAAAAATGGGCGGGAGTTGACCAGTTGTTTGACCGGGCTTTTATTAATAGGAAAAGGGTTCAAAACAGGGGGGTTCACGGGTTGTTTTGGCCTGGCTCAAGGGGCAAGGGTCAAGGCTTGGGTTTGTTTATTAATAACACAAGGACCAAATTTGCAATTCCACCAAACTTGAGGGACCAAATCTGTAATTTTCCAAAATTTATTATAGGGACCAATTATGACAAGTTTAATTTTCCCAAGGACCAAAAAATAATAATTTTCAAATTAAAAATGTCCAGGGGTAAATTATGTCAATCTTTGAAACTTCAAGGACTAAAGTTGCCATTTTGCAAAATTGAATTTTATAAGTCTAATTTTGACAACTTGAAAATCCCTGAGGGCCTTTAATGAAAAATTAACTTGTTTTGAATAAACAGGGACTAGATTTTGACAATTATTGCATAAAATACAGTCTAAATATTTTTCTGTCTTTTTGAGACTTTTCAAAGTGTTTTTGACTGTTTTTGCAGTGTAGAAGGAACAAAAATGATGAGTATTTAGACACTCATCAATCCCCCACACTAATCTATTGCTAGTCCCTAGCAATCTTTTGAGAAAACTTAATGGATTTGAATCTCTTTACCAAAAGCCATTACTTCTGGAGTAGCCAATTGTTTCAGTTCAAGTAAGAACCTTGGTACAATGATAACCAAATGATTTTGAGCAAATCACCAGCTTTCAACGGTTTTGATTTGTCTTTACCAGAAGCCGTTTGCTTCTGGACTAGCCAACTCTTAGATAAAATATCTTTGGTGAGTCGATTACCAATTATGATTTTCGAACTGCCTTTACCACAAGCCATAAACTTGCGGGCTAGCCAACTCTTTACTAATTAAAGATATGGTGAGCTGAACACCATACAATTTTGGGCAAATTGCAAGCCGTCAACGGATTTGAGATATCTTTACCAAGAGCCGTTTGCTCATGGATTAGCCAATCCTTTTGTTTATTAGACATGGCGGACTGATAACCATAAGCTGAGTAAGTGCAAAACACTTACTCCAAAAAAAAATTTGGCCAAAAATGGGGGAATAGGGTGGTATAATTACATGATAAAATTCGTGAGAATTCCCCCCCACACTAGAACTGAATATTGCCCTCAATATTCAAAGTACCGGCGGTTATGCCGAAACATAGAACGTAAAAGGGAAATACTACGGCCATTATTTGAATTTTTTTTTTTTTTTTTTTTTTTTTTTTTTTTTTTTTTTTTTTTTGAAACTTTATATACAACAGCGGGGGGAGGGAACTCCCCCACACTAGGGTGGTAGAAAATAGAAAGAAGTCAGAAATACGGGTGAAAACCCATATGGTGTGCTACTGTTTTTGATTCTCGAGTCGCTAGCTTGACTCGACCCCGTATTCATTTGTTCTTGGGGAAGCAACGTGGAAAACCAATCTCGATCGGACTTTCGTTCACAGTGTTAATAAACATATGAACATCAGAAAGTTCCACACCGACGAGATACAACCGCGGTATTGTTAATAGTAGAAACTATAAAGGATGATACCGGGGTCAAAGATGGTGTCCTCATTCCCGAAAGAGAAAAGGGAAAGAGCAACCACACCATCTGTGAAGAATGGAATAAAGATGTGCATGAGAATGCAAGTCCATTCCTCATCAGTAAAAAGCAAATCACCATTTTTGACATTTTTAAGCTTAGTCTTGAAGTTTGTATGGTGATTGTCAACATAATTTCCGGTAGGGAGGGTTGGAAACGGTTCTTCAATCAACAGATTTTCCAGAAAAAGGATGTCCCCCTCCGAATCAAAGTAAGTATTATCAATTCCTGTTGGAATCGACTCATCACTAAGAAAGGCATCGACTTCATTCCAAAAGTTGTCATCTTCCTCATCCGGAGTGAGAGAAGGAATGGAAGAGTCGGAAATGGGACAAGAAATGAGTGAATGATCATTATATAGGAGATTTTCAATTTCTCCAAGATCGGCTTCGTCATCAAAGAGATCATCGTCACTTTCTGATGAAAGTGGACTGATGTGAGTGAGTTCATCGGTGAACTCCTCAAGAAGAGGATTAGACTGTGGGAGTGATGCCTCGACATACTCGATATCTCCATAAGAAGCACAATCGTCGCTAAAATCGGAGAAAGTCTCAAAATGATCTAGAGAATACTCAAGAGGGGAAAGAGAATCACACATATGATTAGAAATTCCCTGTGACTCTCTCGGGATTGGGATAAGGTTCTCAACACTAGACTTTATGAATTAGTCCGATTCCTTTTCAGGAACAGTGTCAAGATGCTTGTCCCCCATGTTCAGAGAATGAGTGGGAGTTTCGGGTGTGATAGCAGTTATTTGAGATGGAATCTCAACTGCTGGGATATCAACTGATGAACTTGATGAATCTTTATAGAATTGAAGGATATCAAGTGTATCGTCATCATCACTGTCATCAGGAATAAAACAGAACTGAGAGCTAGATCTGGCTGCTTTTTCTTTTGCAATTGATTCCATAATAGATTTTTCATATGCATCTTGAGAATTTATTCTAGCAGCCTGCTCTTCAGCCAGCAATTCTTCCATGGATTTTTGATGAGTGTTTCTTTGGGCAAAGTCTTTAACTAAACCCTTAAGATCATCAATGATTTCCATTATATTTTGCATTTCTGGAAGAAGTGCTTGATTCATTTGGTACTGTGGAAGTAGGTCATGATGCAATGTGTCAAAATTGTCACAAGGAAATGTATTCCCCGTTTGACAATCCGAGCTGACGTGTGGACCTCCACAGTAATCACAACAGTAAAACTGATGTGGCTGTGAGTTGTATGTGCTGGAGTCATAATTGTTATCAGGAACCTGCTCATAGACAAGCGTGTTTCCTGATTGACAATCAGAACTGTAGTGTGAACCACCACAGTACTCACAACAGTAAAACTGTTGAGTCTGGACTGGTGAATCATATGGATATTGGTTATAACCAAGGTTCTGAGCATCGCCGGAAAACTGTTCATAGACAAACGTGTTTCCGGATTGACACTCAAATCCTTGGTGAGGACCTCCACAAAACTCACACAGATATGTCAGTATCTTATGATGTGGTGGCTGGTAGAATGAATCAGATGTGTCATGGTAAGGATAGGGAGCTTGGTTATAGACAGACCCGTTTCCTGACTCCACCATGCTACAACTAGGGCAATTGCCACCATTATAAGGACCACCACACCATTGACAACCAAGAGGGTGAGGATGAGACATAGAAAGAATCAAATGTTTTCAGAGGGGTAGGGATGAAGAATCAAAGATGTGAGAGGGTAAAGATGGATATTTTTGGATTTTTGGATAAACATTTTGTAAAAATAAGAAAGAAAATCTTTTTGGGTTTTTGATTTTTAAGATGTTTTTGGATTTTTGGATTTTTATAAGAAAATATAAATACATATAGATGGTATGAACAATGAGTGAATATTCAAATCACTAATCTGCTAAACGTAAGACTATTAGCACAGCTCCCCGGCAGCGGCGCCAAAATTTGATTGGTCCCAAACAGTCAGGTTTATTACACAAGTCAACCACTTGTGAATGGTCAACCGTAATAAAAGTCAAATAGTCTGAAACCAAAGCAATTAAGTCCAAGAGAGTTTAGTGTTTCCCCGGGTCGTTAGGTCCCAACGAGCTGTGCGATTGAATAGCTAAACGCGTAGTGATCGGGTGATATTGAACAGGAAAGGGGTTAATGATAATACTAGATGACAAAGGAAAAATCTGAGAAAGAAAATTAAAAAAAGCTAAATTATATTAAATAAACGCTATCACTATTTTTAAAATTGGATTTTCTTGATTTTTCTTTTATAAATTTGAATTAAAAACTAATTTTAACTTTTAAAACTAAATTAAAATACTAAAAATTATGAAAATTAATGGGAAAATTATAAAACTATTTTAAAAAAAAACTAAAATATCTAAAGAGAATTTTCAAAACTAATTTTGTATTTTTCTAATTTATATTCTAATTTCTATGATTTAAAAACTATTTAAAGCTAATTAAATTGCTAAAAATTACTATTTAAACTAGGAAACTTATGGAAAAATATTTTTTTGGCTTTTTATATTTATCTTAATCTATGAAAATTGAAAACATATTTTTCTGAAGCTTTTCTGAATTATTTGTATTAAAAGCTATTTAAAAAGTCCTAAAAACTGTTTTAAAATAGTAAAAATACTAAACAGTGATGAAAAATTATGAAAATTTCAGGAAAATTCTAAAATATTATTCTAAATCTATGAAAAATATAAAAGCTAGGGCTTATGTGTAAGATTGTGAAGCTGTAGTGCAAACTGTCCTTAAATAAGCTCTAAATAATAAGCTAATAAGCTCTAGACTGCACCAGAAGCTACCTCTACTTAGATTAAGCTACAATTCAGTGAAAAGAACCTAAATCAACTAGTCTACACCTCTAGATAACCAGCTACAAGCTTATGAGTACAAAATCAAACAAGTGAATTCAGTCCCTAGGCGCTTATTTCAAGCTTAAAAATAAGCTATCTACCCTAGTTGGAACCCAAAACCAGATATCACAATCTCAATTAGACCTGGCAAGGAGTTCATAAACCAAGAATTAGCCTAAGACAAGCTCTCATGAGCTTGTTGAGAGCTCTGCACAAACCTGTGCACACTCAGTTATCACTGAGTATGTGCATAGGGCACTTTTGGCTTAATTGACAAGCTGATTAGGAGCTCATAGAAAATTACTAAAAATCTACAAAAATCAGATTTCAACTAAAGTCCAGTTGAACTAGAAAATCCAAAGTACCACTTATTTTAATTCAAACCTGAGTTCATGAAAAATCCACAAAGTTTGGGCAAAACTGGCTTGAGCAATCTTTGACTTATTACACAGAAATGGATCTTTGACTTTTATGAGTTTGATCCCAAATGACTGACTGATTATGATGTTTAATGGTAAAATAAGACTAATGCAAGCTATTTCAACTACTTTTAAACCTACATGCAAGATGTTGATCACTAATTCAAACAGAAATGAAGATGAGAACTGATTAAAGGGAATTTTGACTAAAATGGGTTGAAATGCAATTTTAATGAATGAAACTAACTAGATATACCTATATTAGACTAATGCAGTACTAATCTTCCAATGATAAACCACTAACACAAATTTAACCTATGATCCAAACACTAGTTTTCAAAGCTGTTTTGCAATAAACTCTATCAAATCCTTAATACCAATCCAAGGCAGCTTAAACCTATGATCTAATGATAATAATAAAGCTAATGAATGCAACAGTATCAATAAAAACCAACAGATTATGACTAAGCTAAATATGCAACGACAAAGGTAAAAATCAACAAATAGAGAGTAAATTAAAGATGCTTACAAAGGTCCAGCCACTTGGCTTGCAACTTAACCAAATACCACTATCCTAACTGATATAAACCCAAGTCCAACTCCATAGCTGCTTAACCCAATTTTTCTTCAAATCCTCCAAGGTTTGACTTTGTTTGACTATGGTATAATATTGCTTGAAACTGAGTTTTAAGCTTAC
This sequence comes from Chrysanthemum seticuspe, assembly GCA_019973895.1. Classification (NCBI taxonomy): domain Eukaryota; kingdom Viridiplantae; phylum Streptophyta; class Magnoliopsida; order Asterales; family Asteraceae; genus Chrysanthemum; species Chrysanthemum seticuspe. Next base: position 87,403,876 of record BPTQ01000007.1, on the reverse strand, counting down.
TAAAAGCTATGGGCAGCTTTAGTAAGCTTATTTGAGTTATAATGAAGCTTATTGAAGCCTGGCTTTTAGTACATTTAAAATTGATTTTATGACAGAAAATATAAAAACAAGAAACTTTATCAAACTTTGAATTAATGCTTAAAATGAGTTACAATAGACTAAATAACTTTAGTTCATTACAGGAAAGCTTAGGATTACAATTTAAGAAACTAATTAAGACAATAAAATTAAATACGACATACATGAAAAATAAAAAAAACTAGAACTAACTTCCAACTCTGTCTTTTCTCCCTCTATTTATCATCAAAATTCTTCCCACGTGCCTTCTGAGTGTTTCCCACTTTTATTTTGAGCCATTGGATGAGTAGAATGGATTTTAGCCGTTGATGGCTTTTTGGCGCCAAAATGAGATTTTGCCAGTTGGGTTTGATTGAGTGCAAGGAGGGGGAAGCATTAATTGTTACTTGGATTGTTGGGTGAGGTAGAGTGATAAGGTGAGATTTGGTGATGTAGAAGTATGGAGAATGGGGTTGATTTGCAGAGCAGTTGGGGAAGGAGGGAAAAAAATGGGCGGGAGTTGACCAGTTGTTTGATCGGGATTTTATTAATAAGCAAAGGGTTCAAAACAGGGGGGTTCACGGGTTGTTTTGGCCTGGCTCAAGGGGCAAGGGTCAAGGCTTGGGTTTGTTTATTAATAACATAAGGACCAAATTTGCAATTCCACCAAACTTGAGGGACCAAATCTGTAATTTTCCAAAATTTATTATAGGGACCAATTATGACAAGTTTAATTTTCCCAAGGACCAAAAATAATAATTTTCAAATTAAAAATGTCCAGGGGTAAATTCTGTAAATCTTTGAAACTTCAAGGACTAAAGTTGCCATTTTGCAAAATTGAATTTTATAAGTCTAATTTTGACAACTTGAAAATCCCTGAGGGCCTTTTATGAAAAATTAACTTGTTTTGAATAACCAGGGACTAGATTTTGACATTTATTGCATAAAATACAGTCTAAATATTATTCTGTCTTTTTGAGACTTTTCAAAGTGTTTTTGACTGTTTTTGCAGTGTAGAAGGAACAAAAATGATGAGTATTTAGACACTCATCAAGTACTCATTTGCTTCTTTGAAGACCAGCTCACAAGCTTATCACCCAAAAACTGAGCACCTCCAGATGTACTTCGATGAGTATCTTGACACCCTGCATGATCAGCATCTGCATAGGCTGTTAGTGACATACCGGTGTCCTTCGGGTACCAAAGACCCATATTGATGGTTCCTTGGAGATACCGAAAGACCCGTTTAACCGCTTCAAGGTGCTTTTTATTAGGCTTAGCCTGGTATCTAGCACACATGCAAACATCGAACAAGATGTCTGGTCTACTAGTTGTGAGGTACATCAGGGATCCAATCATACTACGATATTTTGTTTGGTCAATCATGATCCCTGAGTGGTCCTCATCTAGTTTGGTTCGATCAATCATGGGAGTGTCAACAGGGTCACTTGAATCAAATCCAAATTTCTTTAAGATCTCAGTTGCATATTTAGATTGATTTATGAAAATGCCTCCGGGACTTTGCGAAATTTGTAATCCCAAGAAAAATGACATTTGTCCCATCATTGACATTTGAAATTTTGAACTCATTTCATTTGAAAAACGATCACATTCCATTGGGTCTGTCGAGGCAAAAATAATATCATCAACATAAATTTGAACATGAATTAAATGTTTGCCTGACTTCTTGGTGAACAATGTTGGATCAACTGCTCCTTTGCTAAATCCGATAGATAGAAGAAACTTTGACAGTGTATCATACCATGCCCTTGGAGCTTGCTTTAAACCGTAAAGAGCCTTCTTCAAACGATAAACGTGAGTAGGATGCTCTTGATTTACAAATCCTTCAGGTTGGCTGACGTAGACGACTTCTTTAAGGTCTCCGTTCAGAAATGCCGTCTTCACATCCATCTGATAGACTACCATGTTCTTACTAGCAGCATTAGCCAAAAAGATTCTAATTGCCTTGATTCGAGCAACTGGAGCAAAAGATTCTTCAAAGTCAATACCCTCCTCTTGACGGTATCCTTTAGCAACTAATCGAGCCTTGTTCTTCAACACATCACCATGCTCATCAAGTTTCACTTTGAAGATCCATTTAAGAGCAATAATCATAGCACAGTCTGGAGCAGGTACTAACTCCCATACATCAAGTTGATCAAACTCGTGAATTTCATCTTGCATGGCATTGAACCAGCTATCTTCATTCATGGCGGTTTTAACATCTTTTGGTTCGATCTTAGATAGAACGGAGTTGAAGAAGCACCATAAGGCATCGGTTGCAAGTTGTTTCCGTGTTGATACAGGACGAGAGGGATTTCAAATGATGTTGTCTAGTGGATGATCGTGAGTCCATTTTCTAAGGTGTTCATGTGGCAGTTGTTGAGGGACTGAGGTAGCAGAGTCGATGTCTCCTGAAGAAGATGGTTCTGATGATGATTCAGGAGCAAATATGTTTTCAAATGGAGCATCTTCAGGGGTAGCAAAGGGATTAACTTCATCATTGATGCCAGAAACAGTTCCATTATGTACATTTGAAGAATGATGATTTGTTGATGAGACTGAAGGATCAGCAGCAGGTGCATCTTGACTTAAAGATATTGAGACTGAGGGATTGACTTCATTAGTACTTGGGTCATAAAGTTCATCAAACATAGGATCAAACAATTTCTTTAAATCATCTTCAGATGGAGGTACATATGGAGTTTCTTGAGAAGAGTTTGGAACAAGGGATGAACCAATGGGACTGTTTTGAAGTGCAGGTCCTGAACTGAATTGTCCAAGAGCCATTTGACCGGTCAGCTCATCAAACGTAACGTGAATTGTTTCCATGATATTTCGGGTTCTTTTGTTGTAGATTCGGTATCCCTTTTTGTTTGGTGCATACCCTACAAATACTCCAATGTCTGCTTTAGCTCTAAGTTTGCCTAAGTCTTGTCCCTCATTAGTTGGATAACACAATGCACCAAACACACGAAGGAAAGAGAGATTAGGTTTTCTGTTGTGGACAAGTTCATATGGAGTTTTTCCATGAACAGTGTGAATCAGGGAACGATTTTGTGTGTAGCATGCATTGGCAATAGCTTCAGCCCAGAGAAACATCGGAACCTTTGAGTAAATCAGCATTGTTCTAGCGGCTTCTACAAGAGTTCGATTTCGTCTTTCAACTACACCGTTCTGTTGAGGAGTTCGTGGAACACTTCTTTGATGGCTGATTCCAACGCTTTCATAAAATTCACTGAGTTGTTTGTTGAAAAACTCAGTTCCATTGTCTGTTCGGATTATTCTGACTGTTTTGTTAAGTCAAACCTGCAGCTGTTTGATGAGTTTGATGATGATATCAGGGGTTTCATCCTTTGTCCTTAAGAACTTGACCCAGGTGAATCTAGAGTAATCATCAACCACAACTAACATATATTTCTTCCCAAAGATATTCTGCACCCTCATTGGTCCACATAAATCCATATGAATCATATGAAGAACTTCTGTGACAGACTTAGTAGGTTTGGGTTTATGGGCATACTTCTTGCTTTTTCCCAATTGACATGCTGAACAAAGATGATCCTTTTCATACTTGAGTCTAGGTAAACCTACAACTAAGTCCTTTCTGGAGAGATCATTGATGGTACCGAAGTTCAAGTGATTGAGACGACGATGCCATAACCATGACTTTGTTTTAGAGGCCTTTGACAGCAAGCAAATTGGAGAAGACTTCATCATATCTTCCATAGAGATGGTGTATAGATTTGAACCACGTGAACCTTTTAAAAGTTCCTTACCATCAAGTTCTTTAACGAAGCAGGTATGTTTTTTGAAGGCTACTTCTAGATCAGAATCGCAAAATTGACCAACAGAGAACAAGTTGTGACCAAGACCTTCTACATAGTAATCCCTGGAGATAACACTTTTGCCAACAACATAGTCTCCATAACCCATAATAGCACAGAAATGATCATTCCCGAATCTAACTGTCCCGATGAATTTGCTCACGAAGTTCATGAGCCGTGACCGGTCGCCAGTCATATGCTTGGAACAGCCTGAGTCCAGGTACCACAGAACGATTTGAAAGATCTGCAGTTGAACACAGACAAGAATGGATAACTGGATAATTGGGATCCCCATGCAAGAATGGGTTCCATTTGGTTAGTAACAATGGTTGGAACACCCACATCAGAAATAGAAGCATTCATATCAGAAATTAAGGCAATGGAATCATTGTGAATAGATGCAGTACTAGTGTTTGTATTAGCCCTGTTCACAGTATGCTCATTTCTTAAGGGAATAGTTCTACCAGTAGGCATCCATTTTCTAGTGGGCATTGTCTGATTATTCTTATGATCAACAGGTATCCAATAATAGCCTATCTTACTAAATGTTCTTCCTGTGGGTTTCCACTGTTTTCAAACTTTCTTTCGTTTTTTCCTTTTAGCCTTCTTAGCATGAATTTTAGCATTAACAATATTAACTGGACAATTAACATCATTAGGCAAAACATTAACACCACATTCATGATTAGAAACAGAATTCAAGCAGACATCAATACAAGGTTTGCAAATAATATCAGAATTCGAATTAATTACAGTACGCCTATGGCTAATACTTAGAGGTGACAAAATGTGCCCAAAAGCAAAAAGATGGGCTAAATGGGCACATTTTTAAAAGATTTGGGCACATTTATCCCCCTCCTTTTTTTTGAAATGGGCACATATAGCCCATTGAAAACTTAAATGGGCACTAACGGGCACATTTTTTTTAATTGTAGAACATTACGATCGTTTTAAAAAAATATTTTTTTACAAAATATATTTAAGTTTTTGAAATATAAATAAGATATTACGTTTACGGAATTTATTTCGTCGTTTTAGGTCTTTTATTAAGCGATTTGTATAACATGTGCCCGTTTGGCCCGTGCCCGTTTAGCCCGTGCCCGTTCTAGCCCGTGCCCGTTCTAGCCCGTGCCCGTTTAGCCCGTGCCCGCCCGGCCCGCCCGTTTTGCCACCTCTAGAATCAACACGATTCGTTTTATTCGGTTCAAGCTTAAAGTTCCTAGATTGTTATTCTACTCTTTTCCAGTGCACGTTCTTAGCTTGCGAGGTCCTATCATTCCTTGTATTGTCTTGAGACTTTGACCTGCTCCCTTTAATGTCACTGATTACTCCTGTAGAGGGAATGGGAACATTAGTTGGTTTTACTACTCTTTGCATCACCTGTTTAGATGTGCTGGGATCTGAACTACATGCAGGCACACTAAGGTTCACTTTCTTAAAACTAGAAGTGCTGGGATTTGTACTCCTAGAAGGCACACTTGAGTTCTCTTTCTTAGCATTGACAGATCTGGAATCTGAACTACTTAAAGGCACACTAAGGTTCACATTCAAGACATTGGGCATCGAATGAATATCATACTTGGCATTAGGCATCGAACATGGAATCAAAGGATTAACTCTCTCACCTAAGGACTTTGGGCATATTGTGATCAAGCATTCTAGGATTTCTTGAGATCGTTTGGCATATAAGCATGCATGTCCAATTGCATTATCATGAGGTTTCTCTAACTTATCCTCTTCAACAATCTCACGCAGACATTCTAGGCAATCCTTAAGGGATGAGAAGTATGTTTGAACAGCAAGTTTGTTGTTCCTGAGATGAGGAGGGACATATTTCACAGACAAAGCATATTTATTACAAGAGTGAACCTTTGATACACCATTCTCCCCATTGGTCATTGGCATTTTCCCTTTTACCTGACTCTTTAGATTCTCAATTTCCTTTTGCAATGAAGCTATTTGTTCGTTATTTTTGTTACGAGTGACCTTTATTGATTCAAATAACTCATTGAAATGACGTTTAACCTTTTCATTTTCTTCTAGAAAACTTTCGTTTTCCTTCTGTAATGCATTTACTAGGTTTTGAAGATGAAACGTTTGAGAATTCTGAGAATCTAAAGGAGGAGGCATTTGGGAGCCTGTCATATTGTTCGTTTGACCCTTTAATTGAGAGATTTGGGCTTTCAACTTTTTGATCGTGTTGCAATGAGCTTGAATCTGTTCATCACGTTTGTTAATTTGAAAAACTGCATCAAACTCTGGAGCATCTGAGGATGTCTTGATATTTGAAGTTTTGACATTTTCTTTAAGATGTTGATATTTTAGTTGTAAATTAAAATGCTCAACTTCTAGTTTAGAAAAATGTTTAACCAAATTGTCGTGATCATCCAGTTCAATTTTCTCGTTTAGTTCAGAATTAGTTTTTTCAAGCTCAATGACACGATCATGGGAGACTTTCAGGGCAACAGATAATGCATGAAATTAGGAAGCATTAATGGAACAATTTGTAGCAGTGAAAAACACATCTTGAGCAATACATTCAGAAATCAGGTTCTCATTTAGTGTATGCAAGTTCTTCCTCTCAATCTCATTATATTTTAGTGCTCGCTCATAGTCACTAACTTCAACTATCATTGCATCAAATTCCTTTTCCATTCCCTTAATATCAGTTTCTATCCCTTTTTTAAGACTCTCAAAGTGATCTTTTAGAAGTTTAAAGAAAGGCATGACCTCAGTTAAATAGCATTCTTTTGTTTGTTCAAAACCCCTTTCCCCTTCAGTAATCCCAGTGGGTGTGATCTTTTTTTTACAAGTTTTCTCAAAATCAACAAATAGTTGAAAAATAACATATTGACTGATTAAGATCTTGCTTTTAGTAGCAATCGTTCTAGGAACTAGATGCATTGGTGTATTGGGAGGATACACAGTTGCTTTAGGCATTTTCCTAAGGGGAGGGTTTGTTTCAACAATATTTTCTGCTTTCTGCTTATCTAAGTCCATTTTCTAGAACACTTGTTCGGGAGTCAACAATGTTTGAGGCTTAAACATGTTCAAGGAGATCCAATTCTCCTTTTTGTAGTCATAGGGAGTGATATTACTTTCTTCTCTTTGCATTTAGGATCATTTAGTTTCTTATTCATTTTCTCCCTAGTGATTTCATCTAATTTCTTATCTTCCTCTGTGCACTCAAAGCAACTAGGTTTTTGTCTAGGTTTAAGAATCTCATTGCCATCATAGATCACATTTTGAGCTGCTTTTGCTATCTTCCCGTACTCAGGGTTGGGTTTATTTATAATGGGAACACTATGCTTATCGCTTAGAACTCTATGCTTAGTGATCATGTGAGCAGTCTGAATGGTGTTCCCTTGTATGTACAACTTGTTTTCAAGTTTGTTTTTCAAAGTTTTTAGATTAGAAAAATCTTTCAAGAGTTTTGATTCCTTTGCATTAAATTCTTGCTTAAGCATTTTCACATTTTCTTGAAGTTCTTGTTTTTGTTTAGCAGTTTTAGAAAGCTTTTCTTGCAAGGAATTTAACTCTTGTTTTAATACTTCTTCTCTAAAATTACTTTTTCTAATGATTGTACGCACTTGGTCATCCATTTCCTGCTCACGAGTGGTCAACTCAAATTTTGCACGTTGTTCATAAATAGCAACACGTTCTTTATAGGCATTTAGTTCAGAAATTACAGAATCATCAGGGGCACATGCAGTGTATTCATCAAAAACATAGTCATTGTTGACTGCAGAAGATGCATCACTTGGTACAACTTCACTTTGTTTCACATATTGATCATATGGGACAACATTGATATTACCCATATTTTCAATATTTGATTCAATAGTTTCAGTTGATAGTACTTTGTCATGCATCTTTTGCACATCAGCATCATCGTATAGTTTTAATACCTCTGAGATGAGTTTGTATTTGGATGGGCCAGCTTGTGGTGAAGAAGAGACCTTGGGAGAAACCATTGGAGAAATGCTAGCCATAAAAATTGTGTGTGCAGTAGGTCCATCATCCACATCAGAGTCGTATGCATCACAATCAGCGACTTGAAAGGCATTCTGATGATTGTGACCTATCTCCTGAATAGGCTGCTCATCCACATCTGCATCATAGGTCTTGGCATTGCCCTCAGCAAGAAACAACAATTCCTCTTCATCCAAAGCAGCACCATTATCCTGAGCTTGTACAAGCAGCATCTTATCTCTGAAGTAATCAGCATTCTGTGGACATTTTGGAGATGTGCAGTTCCTTGCAATGTGTCCCTCACCACCACAGTTATAACATTTGATCGACTTAGCTTGACCTTGATTACCATTCTTTCCTCGATTCTGATTACCAACATAACCTCTACCAGCTCCACCTCTTCCCTGATCATACTGTCTTTCCTGAACTGGTTGCACCACGATCCTCCCATCTTTAACAGTAGCTTGATTGTTTGGGTTAGATGCTGTTCTGAGGTTGTTGTTGGTTTGTGGGGGAGAATTCATGTTTTGAATAATCAGAAGAGCTAGTTGATTAATGATGTTACCCACGTGTGCATCAGCATCAGCTTGTTTGAACATAGGATCAGGAATGAGTTTGTGATTACCATTACCCATGGGTATGACTTGTGAGGCTTTGGTTGTGATTCCGATGTTTGAGTAGAAGGCAGTTGAGTCATTAGATGAGCTTGTCTCTCCCTTGTTGGTTTTGAACTGATTAAGAATCATTTTTTCAAACATAGCATGTCTCTCATTCTGAAGGAGGAAGGCATAGAGTTGCTCATAGTTTGTATTCTTCAATCCTTTAGTTAGCTTCACAGAGGTGACAAACTTGTGCCATTCGGGATTCATGTTGTTCACAAATTTTGAGTTCAGCTGAATGTTAGGCATAGTCATTCTGATGTTCCTCATATCATTCACCAGCTTATGAAATCTCACATAGTACTCATAGACACTCTCATCTGGTTTCATCTTGAAGTGTTCAAATTCGTCATAGAGTTGTGATTCTCTGTCTTCCATAGTTAATTCAGAACATGAGAGAAGCATCTTGACATTATCCCATACTGCCTTTGCTTCGGTGTTGTGATTGATCAGCTTGTAGATGTCTTTAGGAAGACCTTGAAGAACAATGTTAGAAGCCCTGATATCAGCATCGAATCTCTTTTTCTCCTTATCATCAAGCTAATCATACATCTTTGGTCTGTCCATTCCGTAAATCAGAGTTCCATCTTCAGCAGTATCAAGTACATCTCTAGTCGTCTCAACTCGATACGGTCCTTCATCAATGGATTTGAGAATGTTGACACCATTTTCCTTTCCAAGACAGTACAATCTGATTCGTTGAGCCCAAGAATCGTAGTCAGTTCTGTCAAGCATGGGTGGACGAGTATCTGAACCAGCTGCTTGAACATCCTCGGCAACAGTGGAGATGATTGTTGAAACGTTGGTAGACATGATGACAAATTAAACGGGATTTTATAACTCTATGATTAAACCGGGAAATAGATTCTTTCACGGGATTTTACTAAATCAAGAGAAGACCGTAAAGAAATCACCCAAGTCGCTAGAAAATTATGCACCAAGTCGCTATCTTCTAATTCGCTATTCCACCAAGTCGCTAAAGTCCCAAGTCGCTAAACAAAAGAAAAGTCGCTAAATAGCAACTCGCTAAGCCTCTAGTCGCAAGCAAAATTTTGGCAGCAATTCGCTAAGATACAAGTCGCTAAGGAATCAAGTCGCTAAATAGCAACTCGCTAATTACCAAGTCGCTAACACCAAGTCGTTACCCGTAGTGGAGCATCCACTACTTGTACTGTTAGTCGCTAGGCCTAAGTCGCTAACTCCACTAACTGCAAGTCGCTAGCAAGAAAGAAATCCGTAGGTCAAGTCGCTAGCAAGAAAACATCACAAACATCACTTTTCAATCCAAAAACAACCCAACCAAGATGATTCAAGCTTACCAAATGAAAACCTAAACACTTGTGATGATTCTAAACATAAAAGTACTAACAAAATCCAAGCTTTAACACAAGAAATCAACCAAATGATGCACAAACCACTAAACTTTTTCAAACTCAAAAACCACCTAAAAACCACTAGAAATCCAAAGATGTGCAAGATATGATCTAACCATGGCTCTTGATACCAATTGTAAGATATTGGTTTTCACTTACACATCAAACCATAACACAAAGTGGGCGTATAAGTGGAATTCTAGAGAGAGAAAGTTAGAGGTTTAGGGAACTTAGTGAGAGAAAGTGAAAGATATTATTATGAGCTCCAACTCTCTACCTTGGGAGGTATAGAGTATTTATAGTCTTACATAAAACGCCACACAACGGGCTGTGGATCAGTCATACAGTGGGTAAAGACCCGTCCGTCCTCCACGGTGTTACTTAACTAAATACTACTTAACTTAAAATAACTACGACTACGAGCTTTCTAACGATTACATTTACTTGAGGTGACCGACTCTTTAATACCTGGAATTTCTAATTCCTAACAATCATGAATTGCAGAACAGCCTCTTCAGTAGGTGTGGCATTGTATTCGGTTGGCTCGATGACAGGAATGAGGAGAACAACCCTTAAGTCTGCAGGTGTGATGGTGACTTGTTTGTGGTTGAGCGTCACCGTCACAACATTTTGTCCTTTGATCTTTCGCATTGTATGCTAGAACTGGGGAATGTAGATCTCCGGTACTGTAGCAGAATTGGTGAGCATGTTCTAATAAGGGTGATTCTTCAGAATGTCCACAGCTATTAAGCAAGATGACTCGGAGCAGGTGAGACTATCAAAATCAACACAAAGGTTGTTCTTTCCTATCTTCATCGGATAGCCATTAGGGAAGATATCTTCAATGGTGAGAATGTTTGGTGCTTCCACGTTTTGCATTTGAGCTTCCATGTCGTGATCTGAAAGATATTTAGCCAAAAGAACCAACATATCAAAAGACATTACGTTAGTCAACAGATGGTTCTATTGTCTAATTATTGAATGTTATATGTCGATGATTGTTACGAGTCCAATGTCACTTGTTAGTCCAATAGTCCAAAGACGTCGTGATAAGTTTCGTGAGTTGATTAACTTCAAGTTTTAAAGTCTATGTTTTTCACTTATTTTTCACAACTTATTAAACAATTAAGCTTATTAGTGACATTATTGGTTTTGTGGCGTTATGATTTATTTATTTACAAGTTTGCACGCGTAACAATTCATAATTAGGTTAAAACTAGGCTTAGGCATAGAAATGGCAAGCTTATGCGTAAACAGGAGTGATTATACGTGTAAACGTAAGCTTATGCGTAGGTTCTTGACTTACGCGTAAGAAATATTACGCGTAGGAAAAGAGGGCCTTATGCGTAGAGCTTACGCGTAAGCGTATATGGGACCTTACGCGTAAGGCTTACTCGTAAGAGTCAACCTTATACGTAGAGGTTACTGTTTATGCATATCCTTCACAGGATACGCGTAGTCCCCAATGTAGAACCTTACGCGTAAACGTTACGCGTAAGATTTCTCTTACGCATAACATGCTAAGCGTAAGGTGATCCTTATTCGTAGATGGCAAGTAACCTTGATTCTGAATTTTCACGTGTAGAAAACCTGAAATAAGTTCATCATATTACCAATCTTTAACAGATACAGTCAATCTTTATCAGCTCAAACATGAATACTAAATCAAACAGTTATGCGTAGAACAAAAATACCCAAATCTAAGAAGCATAGTGAGTTGTTCTATCCAAGTTATAACATCAAAATCAAAGCCAATAAAAAATACCCAAATCTTAAGAACATAAACCCTAATTCCCAATTAAAGGGCAATTCTTGTTTCTGGGTTGATTCCAAGCATGATTATGATCAATTAACCTTGTAAACAACATCATATGACAATCTTTTTAACCAAAAACACTCAATATTGAAAACGCCCAAAATTACGCATAAACCCTAATATTCATGTTAGGAATTGGAAATTCCATAAGTTAAAGAGTCGGTCACCCCAAATGATATCTAGCATAAGTTAGTTCGTAGACTTGTCATTATTTACGTTATTTAGTAGTTAATTAGTAGCATAGAATAGTTTAGTGCATCACCGTGGAGGAAGGACGGGTCTTTACCCATTGTATACCTGATCCACAGGCCGTTAGGAGGTCGTTTAGATTGTAACCTATAAATACCCTCTACCTTGCAAGGTAGAGGGTTGGATGTTCTTTGGTAATCTAATATTCCACTAGTTTCTCTTTCTAGAATATCCCACTTTCTCTTTCTCGAAAATCATCTATACGCCTAAAGTGTTAATGTTATGATGTGTATGTGAAAACCAATATCCTACAATTGGTATCAAGAGCCATGGTTAGATCATCTCTTACATATCTTTGGATTTCTAGTGGTTTTTAGGTGGTTTTTGAGTTTGAAAAAGTTTAGTGGTTTTTGCATCATTTGGTTGATTTCTAGTGTTAAAGTTTGGATTTTGTTAGTACTTTTGGGTTTAGAATCATCACAAGTGTTTAGGTTTTGATTTGGTAAGCTTGAATCATCGTGGTTGGGTTGTTTTTGGATTAATAAGTGATGTTTGTGAGTTTTTTCTAGCTAGCGACTTGACCCACGGAGTGACTTTCTTGTTAGCGACTTGCTTTGCAAATTGGTAGCGAGTTAGAGTTGAAGTTGTTAGCGATTTAGGCTTAGCGACTTGTCTAGTGAGACAAGCCGACAAATAGTACACTTAGTGGATTCTCCACTACGGGTAGCGACTTGGTGAAAGTTAGCGACTTGTACCTTTGTGTGTTAGCGACTTGGTGTTAGCGATTTGGTGCCTAGCGAGTTGCTATTTAGCGACTTGATAAATTAGCAACTTGGTTTGTAGCGACTTGCTGTCTAAATTTTGCTAGCGACTTGGTACTCTGATGTGGTGCTTAGCGACTTACAGTTAATATTCTTAGCAATTTGGTGCCTAGCGACTTTGTCTTTAATACCTTGGTGAAGTGAAGCAAGTTACCTACATCTAATTCCCATAAACACACTCTTCCACACAATGTCTTATATCACTGATCCTCTAATCACCAAAGTACTTGCACTATATGATACCTCGCAGAATAATGATACAGACTGCCTTCCAGAATACCCTTCAGTGAATGAGTTTGCAACTTATAATCAAAACAATTCTGTGTTAATACTGGCAAATGATGCAAAGCAAATGGAATACAACAGTGAACCCTTTCAACTACTTCATCAGCATCTCAATCTACTTTTATCTACAGCTATGGATCGAACAAGCAGTGCTATTCTTCGTCAGGACTTTCCCACCTTGACTAGAACTGTGTTACTTAACTTAGAACAACTGAGGTTTCAAATTACAAATGAAAAGTTCACAACTGATAAGTCTAATGCAGCTCTTCAAGTAATCTTCAATCAATTTCAGCCACTTATCAAAGGGGAATATTCCTCAGATTTTGATGATGACATGACTGGGATTTCATTCAAGAAACACACTGGAATGGAAATTCATGAGTTCAGAAACACTTTTATTCAACTCATGGATAATGTGAAATTATACATTAAGGAAGCTGCTCAAAAGAATGACATGCTGAATGAAGTGGATGAATGTCAAGCGATGCTATGGGAAGATTGTGATAGGTCATGCAATAAACCAGTTGAACCAATGAATGATACCGAATGCAGAAGTTCAGTTGCAATAAAAGAGGATGAAGACAACTGTAATGATCTCAATGATTCAGAGTTAGAAAAGATTTCAGGTGATGAGGTACACTTAACTGATCATAGTAATTCATATGTTAATGTACCTGACTCTAACTCTGAACATAACACTATGAAATCAATCTTGATTGAGCCTGAATCTAAAACTATTAAAGCTAAAGACATGATTGAAAAAGGGGTATATGATGAACTTTCAAACAAATACTCAATTCATGAAAAACATTGTATTTCATTGGAAATTGAAATACAACAAAAGGATGAAAGCTTTTATGCAAAAAAATCGTGTATTAATCAGGAATTTCCAGAATTTCGAGAATTTTTTGAAATTAATCAATTGAAAAGCCAGATTCAGGACAAAGATTCAACCATATGCACTCTGAAATCACTCATCTCAGATGTGCAGAAATATGACTGTCATGAGATGAGTGATACACTTGAATCTAGAAATGCCGAACTAGCTCTATGTGTGTCCAACCTATTAAGAGAAAATGAGTCATTAAGAAAGAACATAGAAGAGACCAATTCCAAGTTGATCAATCAATCTAACATCTTGTTGAAAGACATTGATGACCTCAAAGCCCAAATTCAGGATAAGAGCTTCAATATTGTTGCCTTAAAAAATGAGCTTAGGAAATCTATTGGAAATAGGATGAATACTAAGTTTGCAAAACCATCAACCTTGGGAAAGTCAACTGTTCAGAACCAATCTAAACGTACAGTAGTTAAGCAGCCTAATGCCTTTAGAACTGAAAGAATTAAACCATCGAAATCTAGGCTTGCCTCCCAAGTTGATGAGAATGTTGTTTTGACAAAACCAATCACTTCATTGCGTCATTCTGATATGATGAATCTCAAACTCCAGGGAAATGTTCAAAGCTCAAAGTTCAGAAATACTAGAAGTATGACTAGTTCTCATAAGAAACATCATTTGGCTGATCAATCCCCTAAGAAACCAACAAAACACAAAAGGACCAATAGTCAAAACAGGGAAGTGCACACATACAAATCTACTAGTAGCTGCTTCAAATGGATTCCCACTGGCAGATTATTTAAGTTCACAGAATCCAAACGGACTTACATACCTAGATCTTGCCTTAAGTGGATGCCCACAGGAAAACTCTTCAAGTATATTGAGCCTAAAAAGATCTCTAATATTGATACGTCTGTATTAACCAGTGTTACATCAAATAGTGAGATTATTCATGTTACTAACCCATCCAGCTGCAATTCTACATGTGCTTCTAGTACAATGTGCTCTCAGTCTTTTTCAGGTACAATGCTCAATTCAATCAGGAACTTCATGACTTGGTTCCCATCAGAAATGAATATAGCTCATTCAGGAGCTATAGCTTGCCAGAATTGATGTACCTCTTACTTTGACTCCTATTCTTCTTGAATCAGGACTCGCTCTTTTAAATCTGTGTACAAATCTAGTTTTTATTTAAAAAAAAAAATTATTAATACTGTTTTAATATTTCATTCTTTTTAGTTCATATTTTTTGTTATTTTTATCCATCTAATAAAGGATATATTCTTTGGAATCGATAACATCTATGATCCTAGAAATATCATTCAATAATGATACGGGATCATAGATGAAGTTCGAACAACTGATATATTCCTATTTTAAACGGGTGGGTTAAAGTCAATCAATGGTCTTTGCTGACATTGATTGAGGGGGAGATGTTTTTTGTTTCAAGATATCTTGCTTATATCTGCTTCAGTGCTGGTTATGGTATGTCTTCGGTTGCAGGTTGTTGTCTTGTCTTGCCTTTGTGGTAATCTTTGTGTACCCATGTATTGAATGTTTATTTGTTTCATGGTGATCATTGTGTTAGTGTGCTATCTGTGCTAGTTATGCAATCTGATTAGTTCATGAAACCAATGAGTCTGTAACACATAATGTGACAAGATAGCAACTTACTTTGTAAAGTCTTAGCAACTTGGTTTGGTAAAGTTGAGGTTAGCAACTTATTATGAGTCTAGGATAGCGAGTTGCTAATCACTCACAAAACTACAGGGACTAAATGTGACAACTTGGTTATCTTGCTTAAACCCTCCCTATACCTTAGCGACTTGCCATTTTATATCTCAAAAACTCTAAAATAATCATCTCTTTCTCTCTCGATTCTTCATAGCGACTTACGTGTGGTAAGGCATTATTGACTTGTCTCTTGTCTCCAAATATGAACAATATATGCGTTTCCTAAATCTTATTCCTTAATAGATTCCATGGACCTTGATAATCATCCCTCGCTTCCCTCGTAGAGGTTTGTTGTTGGATTTGTTAAATGGAACATTTAGGATATATGTTAATGGTTTAAGGGTAGTTTGGATGCACTAGGGTTGTTGTAAGTCTCATGAATTTATGTATAAATGAATTTGAGAGCGTATTATTTGTGATTCGAGTTAGGTTGTGTTTCTAAAATCGTTTCTGTATATGGATTTTCTGAATGGGTTGGATTGCGTTTCAAAAAATTAAATGATCTGATTATGTTGAATGGTTTGCAACGTTAATTGAATGATATGATTGGGTTCTTGGTGGCGAGTTATCTACTGTAATAATGTTCTTGGTAGCGAGTTAGTGCACAAATTCTTCATGGCGAGTTGTTACTGTTAAGTGCGTTCAAGTTAGCGACTTAGTGAACTAAGTTGTAGCGACTTAGCTGTATTACTGTTGGTAGCGACTTGTCATTTCAAGTTAGCGACTTAGTGAACTAATTTGTAGCGACTTAGCTGTATTACTATTGGTAGCGACTTGTCATTACAAATTAGCGAATTAGTTAACCAATCTATAGCGACTTAGCAATATTGTTGTTGATGGCGACTTGTCTTTACAAGTTAGCGACTTAGTAATTGCAACGACTTAGTGAACTGATTTGTAGCGACTTGGCTGTGTTACTGTTGATGGCGACTTGTCTTTATAAGTTAGCGACATAGTATGTTCTCATGTAGCGACTTAGCCTTGTTTAGCGTCTTGTCCATTTATGATTAGCGACTTAATTGGTAAGGCGAGTATGGTTATTAAAATGTTTTAAAGCAACTTGTTAGGATAATCTCATGCTTACAATTCTGATTCAGGATTGCCTGTAGCAACTTGTGTTGACAACTTACTTTTTATGACATGCTATATCATTTCTGTTTGAGCAAATTGTATGTGGATTATCTTGTTTCAACATAATATCACAACTTGTTTCATACAAACTGTTATATCATTTCCACACTTGTATCTTGTCTCATGATGTTGTTTCCTAGCAAATATGCTTTGTAAATATTTTAATTTCAAAACAACTCGTCACGTGAAATCTATATCAAATGGAGTCCTTGTTCTTATTCTCTCGCTTATGCCACTCAATCTATCACTATTTGCTTACGAGAACCCTGTCTGAGCTTCTAAGAGTGCATATTTATGACTTGAGGGTGTATTCAATACTGTATAACTAACAAATTATAATCTAACGTGTTCCCAATCATTGTTGTTGATTGTATTTATCTTCAGATCTTCAATGGCACTCACAACCTCAGCTGAGAACATTGCATCTCCCGCTCCACCCAAAGTCCTTTCAGATGACGAAATCCTTCCTAAAAGTCAATGGGCAGAGATTGGTAAAAGTAACTGTTATGTGGACCTTCAAAAGCTGCAACAAAATCCTATCCTCAAAATATCTATTGATATCCTTAAGAACACTAACTTCTTCGGTGCCATTACCAAGCAATGCACAATTCCCACCATTTACATACAACAGTTCTGGAACACCATTCAATGGGACAAAATCACAACTAAATACTCGTGCAAACTGGATGATAGGGAATTTGTGATAGACTCTGACATTCTTAGCAAGGCTCTAGGAATCACTCCCTGTAACCCCAACATACGATCTGAACCTCCACCTGGTGCTGACGATCTAATTGTCTTTCTGATTGGTTTGGGATATCAGACCAACATATTAAGGGCTTCCGACATCATCACTGGACACATGTATCAACCCTGGAGAGCAATGAAAACAGTTCTCAACTTGTGCTTATCTGGCAAAACCTCAGGGTTCGATAAAGTGAGAATTCCCATCTTGCAAATCCTATGGGGTATTGTCAATGGAGTGAATGTGAATGTCTCAGAACGTATTTGGGAAGAATTTTCATTGTCAATGAACACATTCATATCTGATAGAACAAACTTTCAGAATAAAGATCAGGGTCGAAAGAAACTGAACAAGCTTGTGATTCCCAGCATCAGTTTTTCAAAACTTGTTATCCAGTACTTGCAACAGACTCATAACTTCAACCCCAGGATTGACTCAGCTCTACATAAAGCAGAAGATGAATTCGTTATGGGTAATCTTAAATATGTTCCTAGAGGTATGGACAAATAAATCTTTGGATTGACAATTCCTGATACTCTACTCACGGACGATATCAAGAAGAAGGACTACTTCAAACAATACAAGAAAAGAGCTACCAGATCCTCTGAAGATGTCACACCCACTCCTCCACAACCTAATGCTCCCAAGTCCACTTCAACCTCACAAGCATCCTATGCCTCTCTTCCTAAAAAGAGACGTGAAAGGTCACAACATTCAGACACCGCATCCAAGAAGCAGAAAGAAAAAAGGAAGAAAGTGGAAAAGGAAATTGGTGAAGATACTGAGGTTTCAAGGGATAATACAAGGTTAACTAATGAAGATGATGCTGCTCTGCAACTTGGAATCCAACAAAGCCTAGAAAGTCAGAATGTGAAAGCACCAGTAGGTGGAGTAGTGTTAAGAGAGCCTGATCAAGTGCCTCAACAAACAACACCAATCACACAAGACAAGGGAAAAAGAATTGTTGGCATAGAACAAGCTGCTCACACGCTCCTTACCTTTTCTTCCTCACCATCAAGAACTACCACTCAAGTTGATCTGAAGAAGAGAAGTGTTGAATCGTCATCAGTTCAGGAACCATCTGGATTGGAAAAGGAAGCATCTGTAGCACCAGAAAAGAATCCTGCTACAAGTGATATCCAGTATGAACAAAATGTTAAAGATAAGTTACATCAAGTCTCACAGGAGAATCCGGAGTCAAGATCCGATGAGACCATGCCCTTGGAAGAACCAAATCTTTCTACCAGTTCTCTATCGTCATTTAAGAACCTAGATACTGAATTCACTTTCGGCGATCAATTCTTAAATGACAAACCCATTGATTCTGAGTCTTCCAAGCAAGATAATGACAAGGAGGATGCACAATCCATGTTTAATGTCAAAATTCAGCAAGACACATCATCCGTTCCACCTATGTCAGCATCCTTACTCACAACTGCACTTCCACCTCCCAAACCTGATCAAGTAACCGCACGTTCACCACCTGAATCTGCAAAGACTCTATCCCTTGAACCAGTGGTCACAGTTGCTGATGTAGATACTCCACCTGCTTCACCACCTCAAATTCTTACTTCAGATCAACTGCTTGACAAAGCAGTGAAAAGATATGAAGCTATTGAAAGACAACTACCGAAATCCGTAAATTCCCTTGTGGATCGTGTCTATAGGCTGGAGCACCTCAACTTTGATGAAGGGGTGGCAGACGCCATTGAAGGCGAAGTTAAGGATGCTGTGGAATGGGCAATGGAGGCTCCTCTACTTAGACGGTTCAAGGATCTTCCTATCACTGATATGAGAGCTATACTTTCAGATAAGATGTTTGAAGCTGGCGAAGATAAGCATGAGGTCCATAAGAAGCTTTATGAGGCTCTGGAAGAATCAATCAAGTACGAAAATCATGTACAGTTCTTGATAGACGTCAGAGAATGAGAAGCTAAAAAGAAAAGGAGGACCGTAGTGTTGGAAACATTACGTAAAGGTCGTAAAGATCCTCCTCCACCTCCACCTCCAACTAGGGGTGCTGGAACATCTGGAGTTGGTGGATCTTCTAAGACAACCTCCACACCTCCACCACAACCACCATCATCACCACCAAAGCCTGCCAATCAACCCAGTTCATCTGAATATCAAGGAACGCAAAAGAAATCAGCAGCGTGGTCCACGGTTGATTCTAGGTTCACGTCTACAGTCTCCCCTATCCCTGAAGATCAAGTTGTTAATGAGGAATCGCTTGTCATAGCAGAGTCAGAATCAGATGAAGATGATGCATCCACCAGGTTTATTCCCAGGCCATCTGAAGATGATTGGTTTGATACTTATATGTCAGGTGAACCATCTAATCCATCCAGAGCTGCACCTTCAAAAGACACCATTCGAAGTTGGCTCTCTGAAGAAAGACCTCATACTCTTGAACCCTCCTGGTCCATCCCAGAGACAGACACAATGATTCCTGACAACAATTGGGCATCAACTATCACCAATAATTATGAAGTTCCAGCAGAAGACTCTCTTCTGCACTTCACGGGTGATATGGGAAGCTTCATTAGATGGTTTTGTGAACAGAAGAACATCTCATCCATCACGACAAAGGATCTTGAGGGACAAGCTTTTGAAATTGTCAAAGTCTTTCACTCAGATGCCAACCAACTTCAATACCAGATGGAAGAATGCCATAAGATGCTGAATGACCAAGTCAGTGAGCAAATTAGTCGATTCGATGTCAACAAGCCTCTTCCTCTAGGCGGTGAACCTGGTCAGATGACCATACAGGCTGAATTCTTCTTCAATCATGACTTGGATTATCTGTGTGCTCGTTCAACTGAAAGAAGACCTGTTCTATCGATTTCTAAGATGAAAGCTGCAACCTACTCTGATTAGGGACTTGAACAGATGGTTCCTGATCAAGGCTGACAAAGAACAAAAGTATAACATTGCCGCTTCTTATGGTATTTCTCACTGGTGGTATAAAAAGAAGAACTTTTACATCGAGAGACATGGTGCTGATAAAAGACGCAAAGATGTTCGATCTAAGTTGCAAATCTTAAGTGTTGTACGAGTAGAGATCTTCCCAATCTACGGCTATCAGTATTTGAAGAAGGTAGTTCTTCAAAGAGCAGATTTGAAAGAGTACATTATTGAAGAAAACGACTTCAAACATCTGCTGCCAAATGACTTCGAAGATCTCTATCTCTTGAATCTCCAAGGACACCTTGAGCATTTGCATGTCCATGAGAAAAAGGCCCTCTCTGCTGCAGTCAACCTTTGGATCAGGGGCTTAGTCATTCGAAAAAGGGTTGAGGACTTTCAACTTGGAATGGAAAGCTACCAGACTCGGGTCAACTTAACAAGGCCTCAATGGGATGCCTCAGGAAATGAATTTCGTCATGACTATAGAGTGCTTGACACACCCAGAGCCGTCCTCTTCCACGACAAATATGGGACTCGCATGCTAATGAGATTGTGCGAGCTCTACAAATTCAGTGATGGTACTCTCAAGATGATCGAAGAAGAACTGAACAACAGAGTGAAAGAAATCAGAATTGATCTGAAGCCGTGGAACAAGACTAAATTCTGGACTGATGATGACTTAAAGCGGTGTGAAGATTTCATTGCTGCAATCAGGCGAAGACTCAAGACTCGAAGGATCTTCCGCAGCCTTGAAAGTTTTGTTGGTGGTAGACTTCGTGATGGTCATTACAAACTTCTTCAAATAACTGAATGAAGACATTGTCTGGAAGTAGTTTCTATTTTGTATTGATCTTGTGTATAATATGGTGTACAAACTATGAACAACTATAATGAATGTAATAGTGCTAGGTTGTGTTTTGTGGTTTCCCTTTTGTACAAAAAGGGAACTTTAGTCTTGTCCACTTTAATCTTATTAAACCAGACACATTTTTCTCCAACAAATGTTTTGTTTCATACATATTTAAATCACTTGAGATCCAAAATCTCAAAGGATTTGAAATTTTTGATCGGTGGAGAAAATGTGATATAATTATGAAAGATGATAAAAGATGACCATTTCAATGTGCATACTGCTCTCTCATATATGCTAAATTAATTTTCAAATCTCAAAGCATATATCAAGGGGGAGCATTTCAAATCGAAAAGAAACCTTCAAGGTACAAAGATTTATATGTTTCATCATAAAATACCTTGATTGATTTTCATTTGGTTTATGTATGGGGGTGTGATCAATTTGCAGGTTCCCTCTAGTATGTGCAAAACTCTTTTTAAACCTCGAGGCACAGATTGAGGGGGAGCAAAATTATGAAAACCTCATCCTTCCCCAAAATACTTTATCTACTTGTTTTGATATGGGAAGTGATGTTGATATCTTTTAGAAAATGGTAATCAAAGAAGTTAATTCTTTCTCTTGCCTCTGTGTGCAAAACGATTTCAAACATTTGATGCATATGTTGAGGGGGAGCTCTTGTTCTAAAAATATCAAAAAAAATTCAGGTACAAAATGCTTTGATAATATATCACAAGTATCTGGATTGATTTTCATATGGTTTTCAATTGGTTCAAATGGCAGATGAACAATACCAAATAGACCGACCAAATTTACTTTATGTACGGTGATATAAGGATGATAAGGTTAGGTATTTGTTCCCATGATCCGCCAGAACCAGAGGGATCTACCCAGGGATAATCCACTAGTTAGTGTAGAAGTCCTTAGGTATGATGATAAAAGGAGAAAAATGAGATATGGGAAGAGTGCGGACTGAGACAGAGCTAGTACTGGAATAAACCCATCAAGGTTCTAGCTATGAAGTCTCGGTAAGCACTGAAGGGGTTGAAGAATGAAAAAGAATTGAATGAGAAAAGGGTGAAAAGATATAGCCCTCCATTTATTCAACCATAGGGCAGAAACCGGGTACAATTCATATGCTACTGATGGTAACATCGGTATTGAAGAAAAGACGTCATGGACCCAGTGACGCTCTGCACTACAACTTCCCAAACCACTCAAGTTCCTCTTAAAAGGGCTTGTTTCATTCTCACGGGGAACCTACATTATCTATCGACTTTCTCTTAGAGATTGTTGATATTGAAGAAGGAGACCCTCTCCCTAGTCTCCGATACAGGATCCAAATATGCACAAATTGAGTCTAGAGCCACGAGATCATCTATAAATCTCATTAGGACACTTTCAATGAAGACTCTATTTTTCACACAATGTGGAAAGAGAGATCATATCTTGAGTCCTACGCATTATCCTTGTGGTATTGCCAGAACATCTGAGTGATATGCAAACATATTCACAATGAAGATGGAAAGCCTTCTGGAGCCAACATCAAACAAGCTCCTGGTGTGTGGCATGTGAGATCTATCAAATAGATCAACCATGTGACAACTGAATAGAAACAATGGGGCGATTCAATCTTTTGAATCAATCCTGGTTCAGGTTATGGATTGACGGATACCTTTGAAAAACCTGTCATTGTGCTTAAAAAACCCTTTTCTTTAGCACATCGACCGTGTGCGAATATTTCAAATCAAAAGGTGTTTTATGGTTGATAATTGATTTTCATTAAAACCTTCGTTGTATTGCAAAAACAATTTCTACTGAGCAATACACGATTGTTTTTCAAATATCTTTTCATCAATCAATGAATCTCTATTCGCTGGTTCACTCACTCCGTGTTGTCTTCTTTGAGACGTTCCGTTTTGAGAACAGCTAGAGCAGCTGCGAAACCCTGTCAAGGAAATTCTTCGGAATTATACCTGATCACAGGCAGTACTTGTACTGATCAACGGGGAACCTTGGGCCGTGTACCTCAATTCAACGAAAGTGATCAAAGACACTTTCGTGCGCTTTTTTGCTAACTGTTTTATGCAGGTACACCCGACGTTTGTAGCTGATCAGAATGAAGCGGTCAATCCATAGCTACATGCTCACACAATACATTCATCTCTCAAGAAATCATGATCAGTGCATCAATGACTCTGATATTTTCACTCCATGCTTCTGCTACGCTGCTGCCAATATTATGAATCAACGAAAGCTTCCGCTACTCTGATGAGAAGATTTCATGATCCAGAATGTGAGCATGTCGTCCGATTTGTCATTTTATCATATGCTGGCAACACTTCAATGTATGATGCTGAGCTTTACTGTGGCTGATGATCTCTTATAATGCTCAAAGGTTATCATAGTGGATCAGACACTCAACCTCCACGAATTATTCATTTCAGTTGTTCAATAATGTACTCTCCACAGATGCACTTAGTTTGATTACTTTGTTGAAGAGAAGTCTACGAGCTCAAGAATGAAGATTTATTAGAAAGCTAGGATTCACAATGTAATTTATGGGGTGACCTCCCTTAGGGGGAGATTGTTAGGAATTGGAAATTCCATAAGTTAAAGAGTCGGTCACCCCAAATGATATCTAGCATAAGTTAGTTCATAGACTTGTCATTATTTACGTTGTTTAGTAGTTAATTAGTAGCATAGAATAGTTTAGTGCATCACCGTGGAGGAAGGACGGGTCTTTACCCATTGTAAACCTGATCCACAAGCCGTTAGGAGGTCGTTTAGATTGTAACCTATAAATACCCTCTACCTTGCAAGGTAGAGGGTTGGATGTTCTTTGGTAATCTAATATTCCACTAGTTTCTCTTTCTAGAATATCCCACTTCTCTTTCTCTAAAATCATCTATACGCCTAAAGTGTTAATGTTATGATGTGTATGTGAAAACCAATATCCTACAATTCAAAATCAAACAATTAGAGTTTCTGGGTGAGTTTTGATGACAATAATGGTACCATTATGATTAAACAAACATTTTGACACAACCATTTTAACCACAAACACTCACACATGATTAAGTGTTCATACGCTTATGCGTAGAACACAAAATCACACCTAGATGAAAATCTAACCGTTGGTTTAAGAAACGATTTAAAACCCATGTTTAGATGATTACAAGAAACGTTTTAACACTTACAAGTAGATGATCAGAAACACGGATTTGAATGTTGGATTTTAAGCGTAGGATATGGTTGGTGAGATATTTAATGTAGGTAGTAAATGTGAATGAGTAGTTGGTGGAGGTGTTTTTGTTTAAAATTAGTTTGAACATTTGACATCTTTAGTCCCTTAACCTTAACCATTTACAACCAATACCCATAACTTCCATTTTGGTTACCAAACGAGAGATATTTGGAAAGAAACATGACGACACTCCTCCTTGACTTAAAAATATTGAAATTTTATAAATTTTAGTCCGAGGAGTGTCAGTAAACCAGAAATGTGACCACCATTAATAAAGAAACAACCGGGATAAAATAACATGCAAGTACAATGTTTTATGAAACAGAAAAATATTTGCTTTCTCCCCCTCAACACTTGATCGAAAAAATACTGAATTTTGAAAGATTTGAGTGTTGATGGAAGATTTGTACTTGCCATGTTAAAAGAAGTATTGATAGAAGAATATTTTTGTTGTTTTATCATATTTTATATTTTTGTATTTTGTTTTTGAAAAATATTTACAAAAGAGGTTTTGGTGTTTGACTGGTTTTAAGAATGTTTTAAGAGTTCATGCAGTTCCTCTTGAGTTAAACACCGCATACCAATCCAGTGGACCAATTCATTAAACCTAGCAGGAGCTAAGGCTTTGGTGAGAAGATCTGCCAATTGGTATTCAGTACCCACAAAGTATAATTCAACTGTTCCCTGTTCCACGTGGTCCTTGATGAAATGTGATAAGGTTTTAAAATGTACCTTTTTGAGGGGTCGTTTAAGCCCTTATTTGATCACTTTTGTATCCGTTATTGCTTAATATCGTTCCTTTTCACTGTTTAGGTCTCTTGAAGGCAAACTGCTGTAATGGCACTTATTTGGACGAAAAGGCACGGATATATGAAGAAAATGGCCAAAGTCAAGAATCAAGACACTCAAGCTGCTAAATTACAAGGGGACGGCGTCACTGCTTAATCTGCGACGCCATCATAGGAATTTGTGACGACACATAAGAGAAATTTCTAGTTTTTGGAGGACGGCGTCGAGCTTTAAAAGAGTAGGCCGTCGCAACTCAGACGACCTAGATTCAATCCAGACGGCGTCAGAAGCTAAAGAGGACGGCGTCACAAGCATAAGGTGACGCCGTCGCAAGATTAACTTGGCCAAGACGAAACCCTAATGACGGCGACACAACGGCGTCACAAATCATAAGGTGACGCCGTCGCACATGTAATCTTATATATAGAATCCGAATTTTTCAGTTTTAGAGAGTAGTCTTTTGGGTAAACTTTTGGAGTAAAACCTAAACCGAACCAAGGTCGTATTTTAGGGTTCTAAACCCTATCTTACACCAAGATAAGTTGTTTACTTCATTAATTTAATTATGTCTTCAATTATTTGTGTATATGCTTGCATGTTCTCCATGTCCGGCTAATTTACTTGTGTGTTTGCTTAGGGAATATGAAACTTAATTATTGAATATTGATTGGTTGTTTCTTATCTTAGTTGATTAATGATCTAGTAATGCGATAGGTCATTCGTTGTGTACTTAATGCTTGATTAATCTTTGTGAACCTTAGGTTATAGCACTTTGAGTTGTTGTAAGCTAAACTATCCAAAGAGGCCTTAGAGTTAGAGTTTATCATCCCTAGTGGGTTTTGTAGACGAGACCCTTTGGTAACTTCAAAGAGTAGGGAGAAACGCAAACCGTACAACTTTAGACACACAACGCAACTAGGAATAAGGACGTGACAATTCAACCACCAATAGAAGATAATTAAGGAGTAGTAAAACCTAAGTAAACACATCTTTAAACTATCATACGAGCATACAATAATTAGACATAGACTACCACCACCTTAGTTTATATAATTAGATAATAGTAGAGTAATCGGTAGAAATACCAACCCCCCAAATCCAAACCCTGAGATTCGTATTTTTCCTTTTCTAAAAAAACATAAAAAGATAAAAAATAATATTCCTCAACCCCAACCTTAGCGTAGTAACTTCTCACTAGCATTCCTATTCCCCTAGAGAACGATATCAATTCCCGTGGCTTACCCTAATACTACACTACAACGATTAGGTTCACTGCCTAGGGTGTTGAAAAACTTGCTCGACGAAAAGGAAGTTCCTTTGACCCCGAACGCGCTGTGTAAGCGTATCAAGTTTTTGGCGCCGCTGCCAGGGAATAGAATAGCTAGTTAGTAGTCCACCTCGTTTAGGTTTCTTTGCTTGATTCCTATCAAGTAAACTTTTTTCTCATTTTTAGCTTTCTTTTAGTCTATCCCCCTTCTTCGTGACCTTTGTTCGTAACCCCATCACTTTTCATCATGGAAGGTGAAAACCCCCCTCAAATCATTGTCCCGCCAAGAGACCGTACTCTTGGTGAATACTCGAGACCTAGCCACCTAGGCTATAGGAACACCATTGAGCTTCCCGACCAAGCCCAAATTACGGCCCTGCGATCCGACACCATCCGGTTGGTGCAAAATGGATGTGCATTCCATGGACTTCGTTCTGAAGATCCTAATCAGCATCTTAAGGACTTCCTTAAAATTGTCGATTCTATTGACCTTGATGCTACTACTCGGGAGACCACGCGTCTGCGTCTCTTCCAATTCTCTCTACGGGACCAAGCTAGTAATTGGCTTGAGCGACTTCCCGCCGGCTCCATCTCAAGTGGGGATGATCTCACCACTCGTTTCCTTGCTCAATTTTTCCCACCGGGGAGAACTACAAAACTTAGGAATGACATCTTGATGTTCCAACAACGTCAAGGTGAATCTCTCTACGAAGCATGGACTCGATTCAAGGACTTACTTCATAAAGTCCCTCGTCATGGCATTGATCTTTGGCTCCAAGTCCAAATCTTTTATGATCATGTCAACTTCCCCACTAAGCGATCCATTGACCAAGCGGCCGGTGGAAAACTTAGTGATCTCACTGCGGAAGAATCATGGGGTATAATAGAGGACCTTGCTCTCTATGACAACGAAAGTTGGAATGACCCCCGTGAGTTGCCCAAAACCGTTAAGGCAATCTCCTTGCCTCCAATTGACTCACAACCTTCCGACCGTAGGATGCTTGAACTTGAAGATCAAGTAAAATTCCTCATGAGCTCCTACAAAAATCCTAAGTCTTCACATCAAGTGAATAAAATCACTCTACCTTGTGAATTATGTAGTGGTCCCCATGACACTCGTGATTGCACAAGACTCCCCGAACAAGCTTTTGCGGACTACGCCTCCACGCGTACCGACGGAGCAGGAGAGAAGTGGTACACTTTCAAGCCCGAACAAAACAACTTAGGAAACTCTTACAACCCCTCATGGAGAAATCACCCTAACCTTAAGTGGAATCAAAACTCAAGTACACCCCAAAGCTCATCTAGTCCAACCAATAGGTTCAATTCTCTAAACACCGGGAACCCCACTAATCTTGAGGCCATTGCATCTAGATTCATGTCATCTCAAGAGATTCGATTGACTAAGCTTGAAGCCGATTTTAAGCGAAAGCAAGGCGAGATGACAAACAAGCTTGATGCACTTTTAAAAGCCTTCAATGAACGAGAAATTGGAGCACTTCCAAGTGATACCATAAAGAACCCAAAAGTAAATTCGATTTCGTCAACTTCATGTTCTTGTTCACCTTGGGAGAGTACACATCCATGTCCCTCACACCCAACGGTTAACTCGGTGAATGCTATCAACAAGGGTTTTAAGCAATCCAAATTTAGGTACCAAGGCCCTGCACCATTGGTAGAACCTACTCTTGAGAAACCCGTCAACCAAGAACCCAAACCCAATCTAGAGGAGGAGTACAAGGAACTCCATCAAGAAAAACCGGTTCTTGAAGTCTTAGCTCATGCACCTTATTATAATGCTTTGAAAGAAAAATATGAGTTAGAACTTAAACTTGGAAAACATGGGTCCGCCTTTGTGCGAAATAATCTACCTAAGAAGTTAGACGATCCAGGGCTATTTACTCTTCCGTGTAGGCTTGGAACTTCCAAACCTCTCAATGCTCTAGCCGACTTAGGATCATGCATCAATCTTGTTCCGTTGTCCCTCCATAGAAGCCTTAACCTAGGTAAAATAGAACCAATGGAAACCATTTTAGGTCTAGCAGACGGTAGTGTTTCATATCCGGTAGGGATAATGATCCGTGCAAAACCGTCAAGTTTTCTCACGCAAGCTAACCACTTGTGAATGGCCAACTGTAAGAAACTTAAAACAGTTTAAGCACGAATGCAATGAAGATCAGGGGAGTACAGGTTTTCCCCGGGTCGTTTTGTCCCAGCAAGCTATGCAATGGATCACCAAACGTATAGTGATCGAGAAATTTGAACAAAAAAAGGGACTGTGATAATTATAACTACAGAAATAGCCTATAATTACAAAGGCTTAAATACAAATTAAAGGAAATTAAAAAGATAAAAGATATTAAATAAACGCTATCACTATTTGCAAAAAATGATGTTTTTGATTTTATGTTTTTATAAAACTTAATTAAAAACTACGTAACGTACAAATAAAAATGTGAAACTTACACAATATAAATCCTAAAAATATGAAAATGACATTTTTACAAACCTAATGATATAGAAAAAGAAAATTATTTTTATAACTAATTATCTGATTATTATTAATTAAAAACTATTTTTTAACTATTTAATATTAGCCTAAAATACAAGAAAATAGGAAATAAAGCTAGAAAAATGAAATTATGACTTGGAAAAATCTAAAATAACAAAAGAGAATTTTCAAAACTAATTTTTTATTTTTCTGATTATTTTTCTATTTTCTACTAATTTAAAACTATTTTAATCTAATTAAAATTGTGAAAAATACCAAATAAAAGGGGAAAAATAAGGAAAAATCTTTTTTATGCTTTTTATATTTTTTTTAAACTGAGAAAATTGAAAAATTATTTTTTTTGAACTTTTTCTTAATTATTTGCAATTAAAGCTAATTAAAAGTGACTAAAAACTGTTTTTAATTAAGAAAAATACTAAACAGTGACAAAAAATTATGAAAAACTCAGGAAAATTCTAAATTGTTATTCTAATACTAAGAAAAATATAAAAAACTATACTTGTATGTAAGAAATTAAAGCTGTAGTGTAAACTAATATGGAATAAGCTAAGGAAAATAAGCTAATAAGTGAAATAAGCTACCAAACAGTGACTAAAGCTAGATTATGCTAAAATAAGCTAATAGCAACTAATTACACCTAATCCTAACAAGCTACAAGCACTACTTAATGAATCTATGCAAACTGACTTAGTTAAGCAAATCAGTTTCTGACCCTTACTTTTGAGCTTGTGCACATGCTTATTCAATAAGCCAAACTAAAAATCAAATGTGCAGTCCTCAAGACCACCTGGCAAGCTACAACTGAGCCAATTCTCAGGCTCTAACTCTTTGAAATAAATCAAATGTAAAGGCTGCAAGTTACCTGTTTCACACTCAGTTCATTCTGAGTGTGAACAGGGGAAAAAGTAGCTTATAGAACAGCTGATTTGGAGATTAAAAGGACTTTATCAGATTTCACAAAAAGTTGTTTCCAATACTAGACTAGTTGAATATGTAAATCCCAAAGTTACACTAGATTTGGACTTAAATTGAACCTTTGAGAGATCAAACAAGTTTTGCAAAAAACTGCAAAACTCACTTTTGACTTTTTGGAACAGATTTGAAACTTTGACTTTTTTGAGATTTAAATGCAATTCAAGGACTAATTAAGATGAAATAAGATGTGATGAAACTTTAGCAAGCTACTTTATCAAATTGTAAACCTATATGTTATGATATCATTAACTTGTTTCAACAGATATGCAAACAAGATCAGTCACTATGAATTGTTGACTTTTGTAAAAAGACTAATGTAAATTAAGACTGAAATGACTTTACTAGTGATATTAAAGACTGAAGCAACAAAAAACTTATACCAAGATAGCTTTGAAAACAGTTTTATCAAGCAATCCAAACACCCCTTTAGGATAGAAAATACAATACACTCAAACTCAAACACAATGACAGCCTATATGTTAACATCAAAACTGATTCAAATCACTAAAATAGAGCTAATATGATAGCAACAAGCAAGACTGAAACAGATCTAAGAGATATTATAACTGCTACTTATATTAAGCTAGAATTGAGATTACAAGCATACTTACAAGAGGTCCAGCCACAATGGCTTGCAAACCAGCAATAGAACCACTAAACCTAACCCATATAACATCAAATCAACCCAGATCCATCATCACAGTCAACCCATTTCCATTTCTGAACCAAGAATAGCACACAGTTGACTTTCGTTGACCAAATTCCAAAATTACTTGAAACTTAAACTTGAGCTTACAAAAAGCTATGATAAGCTTGCATAAGCTTATTTGAGCTTATAAATAAGCTATTGAAACCTTAATATCAGATTTTGAAATGGAAAATTGCAACAGTTGACATAAATCATGAAATGTGAACAAAAGCTTGAATTGATACTTGAATTGAACTTATATTGATGAAATAACTTGAGTTTCAGTACATGGATACAAAAGATAACAACTTAAAGCTTAATTTAAAACATAATTATATAAACGACATACATATTTGAAAATAAACTAAGTACTCTCCTTTCTCTTGCCTTTCTTCTTCCTTTTATACATCAAAAGCACTCCCCACGTGTCTCTGAGCAAATCCCAGCAATAATCCAGGCCATTGGATGGCTTTAGAGTGATCTTGGCCATTAGATGCGTTTTGGCGCCAAAACTTGTACAAGCCAGTTGGGACAGGGGAGGGGTGCATTAAATGCATTCTTGTATTGGTGTGGAGGTTGGAGGGGACAAAACATGGAGTAGGGGTGGAGAGTTGTTGGTGGCTGGAGGTGAGGTGTTGCAGACAAAGTGGTCGGGGAAGGGGGGAAAAAAGGAGGCGGGGTTGTTTATTTTGAACGTGGGTAAATGGGTTTGGTTTCGGGTTGGGTAGTGGACTGGACCGGGTAAAAGGGTAATGGGATTGGGCTTGGGCTGGGTTTGTGGTTAGTTTAATACAAGGGTCCGGATTGTATTTGGGATATAAATAACACAAGGACCAAACGTGTAAAATTTGAAATTCCAGGGACCAAACTGTAATTTATGAAGATGTAGTCCAAGGGTTGGTCTTGCCAATCTTTAATAGACTAAGGGCCAATTTTGACATTTTTGAAATTCCAAGGATTAAACATGACCATTTAAAAATCCAGGGACCAAAACTGTAATTTCTCAAATCTTTTGATATTTTTCACCAAAGGACTAATTTTGACAAGTTATGATTTTAAAAGGACCTTTGGTGACTTTTCTTTTGAAATTATGTGCTCAGGGACTATTTCTGACAATTTTTGAAACTTGGGGGACTGAAACTGCCAATTATGCAAACTTAGCTCATTTTTCATCTGATTTTGAACATTTTGCATCTGAAACATATAAAATACAATTTTGGAATATTTTCAGTATTTTGATGCATTTCTGAGCATTTTTAAGTGTTTTGCAGTTTAGATTTAACCAAAAATGATGAGTATTTACACACTCATCAATCCCCTACACTAAACTATTGCTAGTCCCTAGCAATCTTTTGAGAAAAACTTAATGGATTTGAATCTCTTTACCAAAAGCCATTACTTCTGGAGTAGCCAAATGTTTCAGTTCAAGTAAGAACCATGGTACACCGATAACCATGTGATTTTGAGCAAACCACCAGCTTCCAACGGATTTGATTTGTCTTTACCAGAAGCCGTTTGCTCTGGACTAGCCAACTCTTAGATAAATTATCAATATTATCTTTGGTGAGCTGATTACCAATTATGGTTTTTCCACTGCCTTTACCACAAGCCATAATCTTGCGGGCTAGCCAACTCTTCACTTTTAAGGATATGGTGAGCTGAATACCATATAATTTTGGGCAAATTGCAAGCCGTCAACGGATTTGAGATATCTTTACCAAGAGCCGTTTGCTCCTGGATTAGCCAATCCTTTTGTTTATTAGATATGGCGGACTGATAACCAATTGAGTAAGTGCAAAAACACTTACTCCAAAAAAATTTTGGCCAAAAACGGGGGATTGGGCGGTATAATTACATGATAAAATTCGTGAGAATCCCCCCCACACTAGAAATGAATATTTCCCTCAATATTCAAAGTACCGGCTGTTATGCCGAAACAAAGAACGTAAAAGGGAAATACTACGGCCATTATTTAGAAAGAAGATTTTTTTTTTTTTTTTTTTTTTTTTTTTGAACTTGCATATATACACAACATGTGGGGCAACCCCCCCCCCCCCACACTAGGGTGGTAGAAAGATAGAAAGAAGTCAGAAATATGGGTGAAAACCCATATGGCATGCTACTGTTTTTGATTACCGAGTCGCTAGCTTGACTCGATCCCCGCATTCATTGGTTCATGGGGAAAGTTTGGAGATCCGGGACAATCACAGGAGGAATGTCCTCTCCAAAATAATGCTTCAACCAATGACCATTCACTTTAAAGTTTGGACCATCGGGTTGAGATAACTCAATGGTTCCATATGGAAATACTTTAGTGATGGTAAATGGTCCAGACCAGCGGGATTTTAGTTTTCCCGATAAAATCTTCAATCTTGAGTTGAAAAGAAGGACTCGATCACCGACGTTGAAAACGCGGTTTTTGATTTTTGAGTCATGAATCTTCTTTGTCTTTTGTTTATAGATTAAAGAGTTCTCGTATGCTTGATCACGGAGTTCATTTAATTCATTCATTTGAACTTTCCGGTGATCACCAGCTGTCTGAATATCAAAGTTGGCATGTTTCAAGGCCCAGTATGCCTTGTGCTCAAGCTCAACCGGTAGATGACATGCCTTCCCGTACACTAGCTTGTATGGAGTACACCCGATGGGTGTTTTATAAGCTGTACGGAAGGCCCAGAGTGCGTCATCAAGCTTATCCGACCAAGAGGCACGGTTTTCGCCAACCGTCCTCTCAAGAATTCTTTTAATCCCCCGGTTGGAAACTTCCACTTGCCCACTTGTTTGGGGGTGGTACGCAGTAGAGAGACGGTGAGTTACACCATACTTCTGCATGACTCTATCAAATTGGTCATTGCAAAAATGCGTACCACGATCACTGATGATAGCTCGTGGAGTTCCAAACCTAGCAAAAAGAGATTTTAAGAATTTCACAACAACTCGGGCATCGTTGGTAGGGAAAGCCTTAGCTTCAACCCATTTTGACAAGTAGTCAACGGCCACGAGTATGTACTTATTACCGCGAGAAGAAGGAAATGGCCCCATAAAGTCAATGCCCCAGATGTCAAAAATCTCGCACACTTGAATGGCGTTTTGCGGCATTTCATTTCTTTGTGAGATGTTCCCGTGACGTTGACAAGCGTCACAGGTTTTGACAAATTCGTGGGCATCCTTATAAATCGTGGGCCAATAGAATCCGGAATCAAACACCTTCTTGGCGGTGTAGTTGGGGCTATGATGTCCCCCAGTAGGTCCAGAGTGGCAAGCCTTGAGAATGTCAATAGCTTCCTGACCATATACACATCGCCTGATGACTTGATCCGCGCAGATTTTAAACAAGTAGGGGTCGTCCCAGAAGTAATGTTTCACATCTTTAAATAATTTGTTTTTCTGTTGGGACGACATCCCTTTCACCACAAAGTTCCCCGCATGGTAATTTGCAAAGTCAGCAAACCATGGGGTAGAAGAATCTCCACGAAAAGAAACCACATTGATTGTTTCGAGAGGAAATGTTTCATTAATTTCCTTTTTCTCGAACACATCTTGGTGAGGGTTTTCTAGACGGGACAGATGATCAGCAGCTAGGTTCTCAGCTCCTTTTTTATCACGTATAGTGATATCAAATTCTTGTAGGAGGAGAACCCAACGGAGCAATCTCGGCTTTGCATCTTGTTTTGCAAAGAGATATTTGAGAGCCGAGTGATCCGTATACACCACGCATTTGGTCAAGATAAGGTATGGCCGAAACTTTTCAAACGCATACACCACAGCTAATAATTCTTTTTCTGTAGTGGTGTAATGGGTTTGAGCTTCAGTCATAGTTTTACTTGCGTAGTGGATAGGCTGAAAGTGCTTGGTTTTTCGTTGCCCCAAGACTGCACCGATAGCAAAATCACTTGCATCGCACATGAGCTCAAAGGGTAAATCCCAGTCGGGGGCAACTAGAACGGGTGCTTCCGTAAGCTTTTTCTTTAGTGTTTCAAAAGCTTCGATGCACTCAGGAGAGAAGATAAAAGGAGCATCTTTTTCGAGAAGATGGGTCATAGGCCGAGCGATTTTAGAAAAATCTTGAATGAATCTACGATAGAACCCGACATGACCTAGAAAACTCCTAATACCTTTGACGGTAGTAGGATGAGGTAATTTGGCAATAACATCAACTTTTGCTCTATCTACCTCAATCCCGTTTCTGGAAATCTTATGGCCAAGGACTATGCCTTCTTTGACCATAAAGTGGCTCTTCTCCCAATTTAGACATAGATTGGTGTCTTCACACCGTTTTAGCATTTTGTCTAAATGGGAGAGACATGTCTGAAATGAATCCCCAATGACCGAGAAGTCATCCATAAACACCTCCATAGTTTCCCCGATCATGTCGTGGAAAATTGCCATCATACATCGTTGGAACGTGCCAGGAGCATTACATAAGCCAAAAGGCATACGTCTGTAGGCAAACGTTCCGTATGGGCAGGTGAATGTGGTCTTTTCTTGATCCAGCGGATCAATGGGGATCTGAAAGTAACCCGAGAAACCATCAAGGAAACAATAGTATTCGTTTCCTGCTAATCTCTCAAGCATCTGGTCCATGAAGGGTAGAGGAAAATGGTCTTTTCGGGTGGCTTCGTTTAACTTGCGATAGTCAATACACATACGCCATCCCGTAACCAATCGAGTAGGAATTAACTCGTTTTCTTCATTTGTGACAACAGTAATGCCACCCTTTTTTGGAACGCAATGAATTGGGCTAACCCAAGGACTATCAGAGATCGGGTAAATCAAACCGGCATCAAGAAGTTTGAGAACCTCTTGTTTGATAACCTCATGAATCTTAGGATTCACCCTTCTCTGATGTTGGACTGCTGGTTTGAAGTCATCCTCCATTAAGATTTTGTGACTACAAAACTCAGGGTTGATACCCTTAATGTCGGAGAGTTTCCAAGCAATTGCTTGCTTGTGTGACTTCAAGACCTTTATGAGGGCATTCTTCTCCTCCTCAGTCAAGTCTTTAGCAATTATGACGGGTAATTTATCATCACCCTCCAAGAATGCATACTCGAGATGAGGAGGTAGGTCCTTAAGTTCAACCTCGGGAAATTCTTCAGTAGACGTTTGTACTGATTTGATTTCCTCAATCGTGATTTCTTTCGGAGGGAGTGAAGGTAATGGATCTTCATTAAGCAATTGCTCAAGATAAAGGATATCTCCCTCCGAATCATAAACACCATCAATTCCCGGCGGAATTGATTCATCAGTAGCAAGAAATTCATCGATCTCTTCCAGAAGGAAGTCACCTCCCTCAAACGGAGTGAGAGAGGGGGAAGAGTCGGCAATGATTGGTTGAGAAGATGTGGTGGAACCTCCACT
Source organism: Chrysanthemum seticuspe (assembly GCA_019973895.1). Taxonomy (NCBI): domain Eukaryota; kingdom Viridiplantae; phylum Streptophyta; class Magnoliopsida; order Asterales; family Asteraceae; genus Chrysanthemum; species Chrysanthemum seticuspe. The sequence continues at coordinate 87,367,833 of BPTQ01000007.1, read as the reverse complement.
CACAGAATTATGAAGATAACCAAGAAACTCTTGAGAATACTCCTCTGAAGCAATATCAATTAAATCGACTCGATTAATTGACTCAGTGTCAAAATTTGAGGAGTACCTCGAAGTTTGATCGAGGTTAAAGGTAACAGCTTCATTACCCACACGTAAAGTGATTTCTTGCTCAAATACATCAATAAGAGCACGACCCGTTCTCAGGAATCCTCTTCCAACAATGAGGGGAACCCGATGATCGGCATCGAAATCAACAACCACAAAATCAGCTGGAAAATGGAACTTTCCTACTTTCACGAATACATCCTCGGCGATGCCAAGAGGACGCGATATAGAACGATCTGCAAGCTCGAGAGTCATGCATGTAGGAATAAGTTCCGGAAGAGAAAGCTTCTTCCATACTGAATAAGGCATCAGATTTTATGCTTGCACCAAGATCGGCAAGGGCAAAGCATTCAATCATTCCTGGAAAAACACAAGGGAGAAGAAATTTTCCAGGATCTCCAAGCTTCTCGGGAAGCTTCTTTAACAAGACTGCTGAGCAGTTCTCGTTCAAAGGAGTTTTGGCCATTTCAAACAGTTTTTCCTTATTGCTCAACATGTGTTTAAGAGTCGATGCAAATTTGGGCATCAACATGATGGCATCCGCAAAGCTTATGTCAAAATGTAGCTCTTGGAAAATTTGAAAGAATTTTTCCATTTGATGACTAGCTTTTTCGCGGAGCTTTTGCTCATGTAAACGTGAGGGGTAAGGAATAGAAGTTTTGGATTTGGGGTTACCAACTGGAGGTTAAAAAACAACTCCAGGTTTGGTTTTCGGGACAACCTGAGGATGGACATTGTTGGTACCTCCGTTATTAGTAGGAGGTTCCTTGTCCTTTGCCGCCTCAGGTTCACTTTCCACTACCTTCGGGAGAGAAGAAGAAGAGGTAGTAGGAATAGCGGGTCCAGCATAAGAAGCACCACTTCTGGTTGTGATCGCCTTTGCATCGCCCCTCGGATTAGCGATCGTGTTGCTAGGTAAAGTACCTGAGCCCGAGGGTCGATCATTTAAAGACTTCTTAATGTCAGCAATCTGGCTAACCAACAACCGATTCATTTCTTCTTGGGATTTCATGAATTGTTTCAACAACTCATCAGATGATGGTCCAGTTGGAACAATGGCTTGATTTTGCACAGGAAAATTCTGGCCTCTATTGTTAGGATTAGGGCCTTGATTTTGAAAATTTCCTTGATTATTGCCATGAAAGTACCCTTGGTTGAAATTTCCCTGACCTGGGTTTCTATTGAAATTTCCTTGATGTTGGAAATTTTGACTTTGATTTTGAAAACCGTTGTTTTGACTGAAATTACCTTGGTTTTGTCTATTCTGATTTTGATTACGGTTTTGGTTGAAACCGGGAGGTCCAGGGTAGTGGTTAGGACGGTGGTTCGGGTCTATAGGAGCACGATATTGGTTGCCTCCTTGATTAGAAATCCCGCCCACAGCATTAGCTTCAAAAGGGTTACCATCGGTGGCCATACAATTATAATAAGCATGGGGGCCACCACAAGTAACACAGACTTCCACTTTCTTAACTTCAGCAGGAGGTGAAGTTTGTGGAAAAGAGACTTTCTTTTGGTTGGAGAGAACCAAAGCTTGGATAGCTTCCGTGAGTTTGTCAATCTTAGCATCGGTGCTAGATTGACTCACGGGCGATGAAGAAGAAGGACCAACACTGACTTGGGAAACAACCGGCTTGCTTCGTGCAGTGCGGACTTTAGACTTGTTTTCAATGATCGCTAAAGCTTCTTTGACAGTTTTGCTCAAGAAATTTCCTCCAGCGGAGGAATTGAGAGAATCTTGATCAGATTGACTCACTCCATTATAGAAAGTATCGAGTTGCATCAACTCGGAGAAACCGTGGTGAGGACATTTGCGAAGCAATTCCTTGAAACGATCCCACGATTCACTGAAGGGTTCATCAAACTTTTGAGTGAACTTGATGATTTCATTTTTAAGACTCGTGGTTTTGGAAGGTGGATAGAATTCATTCACAAATTTCTTCACCAGGTCTTCCCATGTCTCAATAGACTGAGGGGGTTGTTTTTCAAGCCAAATCCGGGTTTGCCCCTCAAGAGAAAATGGGAACAGAAGAAGCTTAACAGCATCAGTAGGGACATTCTTGTATTTGATGGTAGATGCAATCTTGTTAAACCATCGAATATGAGCATGAGGATCATCCCGCTCAAAACCGTAGAATTGATTTGAGGTTACAAGATTCAGTAACCCGGTCTTGAGTTCAAAATTTTCAGCCACAATGGCTGGTACAACAATAGCATCTCCATACCCGTCGATGGGTGCCTGGAGAAGCTCACACATAGGGCGTTCTTCCGCCATGATAACGGAAGTAGTGTGAGCAGTCCGGATCTCAGATCCGACTGATGGAGCAGAAAGTCTACGGACACGCCTTCTTGGAATCTTGACAAGCTCACGAAATGGGCTCACAGATCTAGAAGAGCGAGTGCGCATACACTAGAGTTAACTCTAATGAATCTCAGAGTTAAGGAAAGGAATGGGAATTATGAAAATCTTTCTGATGAGAATGGGAATTATGAAGATATTTATGAAAAATGGGGTGAGAAGATTCTTTTTGGGTTTCTGGTTCCGACAAGTAGATATACCAACAAAATCAATTAAAACAAAATCGAGGCAAAACAACAGTGAACTTAACCAATAATCACAAGATGAATGGCTTCTTTGAAAAATGTACACCAATCACAAGGACACAAAGGCAAGTTTTAAATCTTTGGTTCGGGAACTTATTATGGTCGCACCCCCAGTTAGGTAGTGCACTGCCTTGGTTTGCGGTGGTAATCTTTTATGTTGTTTATTATTAAGAAAACGACAAATCTTTTTGTATTTTTATATTTGATAAATATATAGAAACAAAAGGAAAATATTTTTGTGTTTTATACGTTTTTGGATGTTTTTGGGTTTTTGGATTTTTTATAAGAAAATATGGATATATATATATATATATATATATATATAGATGGATGATATGAACAAAGAGTGAGTATTCAAATTACTAATCTGCTAAACGATAGATAATCAGCACAGCTCCCCGGCAGCGGTGCCAAAAATTTGATCCGTGCAAAACTGTCAAGTTTTCTCACGCAAGCTAACCACTTGTGAATGGCCAACTGTAAGAAACTTAAAACAGTTTAAGCACGAATGCAATGAAGATCAGGGGAGTACAGGTTTTCCCCGGGTCGTTTTGTCCCAGCGAGCTATGCAATGGATCACCAAACGTATAGTGATCGAGAAATTTGAACAGAAATAGGGATTGTGATTATTATAACTACAAAAATAGCCTATAATTACAAAGGCTTAAATTCAAATTAAAGGAAATTAAAAAGATAAAAGATATTAAATAAACGCTATCACTATTTGCAAAAAATGATGTTTTTGATTTTATGTTTTTATAAAACTTAATTAAAAACTACGTAACGTACAAATAAAAATGTGAAACTTACACAATACAAATTCTAAAAATATGAAAATGACATTTTTACAAACCTAATGATATAGAAAAAGAAAATTATTTTTATAACTAATTATCTGATTATTATTAATTAAAAACTATTTTTTAACTATTTAATATTAGCCTAAAATACAAGAAAATAGGAAATAAAGCTAGAAAAATGAAATTATGACTTGGAAAAATCTAAAATAACAAAATAGAATTTTCAAAACTAATTTTTTATTTTTCTGATTATTTTTCTATTTTCTACTAATTTAAAACTATTTTAATCTAATTAAAATTGTGAAAAATACCAAATAAAAGGGGAAAAATAAGGAAAAATCTTTTTTATGCTTTTTATATTTTTTTTAAACTGAGAAAATTGAAAAATTATTTTTTTTGAACTTTTTCTTAATTATTTGCAATTAAAGCTAATTAAAAGTGACTAAAAACTGTTTTTAATTAAGAAAAATACTAAACAGTGACAAAAAATTATGAAAAACTCAGGAAAATTCTAAATTGTTATTCTAATACTAAGAAAAATCTAAAAAACTATACTTGTATGTAAGAAATTAAAGCTGTAGTGTAAACTAATATGGAATAAGCTAAGGAAAATAAGCTAATAAGTGAAATAAGCTACCAAACAGTGACTAAAGCTAGATTATGCTAAAACAAGCTAATAGAAACTAATTACACCTAATCCTAACAAGCTACAAGCACTGCTTAATGAATCTATGCAAACTGACTTAGTTAAGCAAATCAGTTTCTGACCCTGACTTTTGAGCTTGTGCACAGGCTTATTCAATAAGCCAAACTAAAAATAAAATGTGCAGTCCTCAAGACCACCTGGCAAGCTACAACTGAGCCAATTCTCAGGCTCTAACTCTTTGAAATAAATCAAATGTAAAGGCTGCAAGTTACCTGTTTCACACTCAGTTCATTCTGAGTGTGAACAGGGGAAAAAGTAGCTTATAGAACAGCTGATTTGGAGATTAAAAGGACTTTATCAGATTTCACAAAAAGTTGTTTCCAATACTAGACCAGTTGAATATGTAAATCCCAAAGTTACACTAGATTTGGACTTAAATTGAACCTTTGAGAGATCAAACAAGTTTTGCAAAAAACTGCAAAACTCACTTTTGACTTTTTGGAACAGATTTGAAACTTTGACTTTTTTGAGATTTAAATGCAATTCAAGGACTAATTAAGATGTGATGAAACTTTAGCAAGCTACTTTATCAAATTCTAAACCTATATGTTATGATATCATTAACTGGTTTCAACAGATATGCAAACAAGATCAGTCACTATGAATTGTTGACTTTTGTAAAAAGACTAATGTAAATTAAGACTGAAATGACTTTACTAGTGATATTAAAGACTGAAGCAACAAAAAACTTATACCAAGATAGCTTTGAAAACAGTTTTATCAAGCAATCCAAACACCCCTTTAGGATAGAAAATACAATACACTCAAACTCAAACACAATGACAGCCTATATGTTAACATCAAAACTGATTCAAATAACTGAAATAGAGCTAATATGATAGCAACAAGCAAGACTGAAACAGATCTAAGAGATATTATAACTGCTACTTATATTAAGCTAGAATTGAGATTACAAGCATACTTACAAGAGGTCCAGCCACAATGGCTTGCAAACCAGCAATAGAACCACTAAACCTAACCCATAGAACATCAAATCAACCCAGATCCATCATCACAGTCAACCCATTTCCATTTCTGAACCAAGAATAGCACACAGTTGACTTTCGTTGACCAAATTCCAAAATTACTTGAAACTTAAACTTGAGCTTACAAAAAGCTATGATAAGCTTGCATAAGCTTATTTGAGCTTATAAATAAGCTATTGAAACCTTAATATCAGATTTTGAAATGGAAAATTGCAACAGTTGACATAAATCATGAAATGTGAACAAAAGCTTGAATTGATACTTGAATTGAACTTATATTGATGAAATAACTTGAGTTTCAGTACATGGATACAAAAGATAACAACTTAAAGCTTAATTTAAAACATAATTATATAAACGACATACATATTTGAAAATAAACTAAGTACTCTCCTTTCTCTTGCCTTTCTTCTTCCTTTTATACATCAAAAGCACTCCCCACGTGTCTCTGAGCAAATCCCAGCAATAATCCAGGCCATTGGATGGCTTTAGAGTGATCTTGGCCATTAGATGCGTTTTGGCGCCAAAACTTGTACAAGCCAGTTGGGACAGGGGAGGGGTGCATTAAATGCATTCTTGTATTGGTGTGGAGGTTGGAGGGGACAAAACATGGAGTAGGGGTGGAGAGTTGTTGGTGGCTGGAGGTGAGGTGTTGCAGACAAAGTGGTCGGGGAAGGGGGAAAAAAGGAGGCGGGGTTGTTTATTTTGAACGTGGGTAAATGGGTTTGGTTTCGGGTTGGGTAGTGGACTGGACCGGGTAAAAGGGTAATGGGATTGGGCTTGGGCTGGGTTTGTGGTTAGTTTAATACAAGGGTCCGGATTGTATTTGGGATATAAATAACACAAGGACCAAACGTGTAAAATTTGAAATTCCAGGGACCAAACTGTAATTTATGAAGATGTAGTCCAAGGGTTGGTCTTGCCAATCTTTAATAGACTAAGGGCCAATTTTGACATTTTTGAAATTCCAAGGATTAAACATGACCATTTAAAAATCCAGGGACCAAAACTGTAATTTCTCAAATCTTTTGATATTTTTCACCAAAGGACTAATTTTGACAAGTTATGATTTTAAAAGGACCTTTGGTGACTTTTCTTTTGAAATTATGTGCTCAGGGACTATTTCTGACAATTTTTGAAACTTGGGGGACTGAAACTGCCAATTATGCAAACTTAGCTCATTTTTCATCTGATTTTGAACATTTTGCATCTGAAACATATAAAATACAATTTTGGAATATTTTCAGTATTTTGATGCATTTCTGAGCATTTTTAAGTGTTTTGCAGTTCAGATTTAACCAAAAATGATGAGTATTTACACACTCATCAGATAATAAAAGACATGGTAGTACACGTAGGAGAGTTAACTCTTTTGGCCGATTTCCATGTGCTTGACATGAATAAGGACTCGACATGCCCATTACTTGTAGGAAGAGGATTCTTAGCTACCGCTAGTGCCATCATTGATTGTAAGATGTCCAAGATAGTGGTAGGAGAAGGTAGTGCTAGGTCGATTTACGATGTCAAAAGGCATACATACTACAAAGAGGAGGAAATTCCACATGAGATTAGGATGGATAGAACACCTTCTAGATATGGACCTTGGATTGATAAAAACCTCATAGGCTCCCAACGATCTTTCTATTTAGATGATGCCTTTGCTAGCAAAACAACTTTCCATGAAAAAGAGATGGCTAGAGACATGGAAGTAAACCCGTTCGAAGACGCTTTAGTATTTAGGAAGATGACCGAGTTCTTAGGAAGTTTGCCCGTCAACCTCGTTATGAATAGGTGGAAAATTGAGAAGCCTAAACATAAGTGGGATTGGAGTAGACCGCCTAGTAATGGAAATGGAGAATGGCACATTAGGATAACAATCTATGATCCCGATGGAGAAAAGTTTGAAAAAGCATATCGAACCGAACGTACTACTAGGAACCTAAATGATAAGTTTGATCCGTATGACATTGCTAAGGACAAGCTTACTTATATCGGTACGTAGGAACACGACTACGAGTCTAGCTACAAGACTCTTAAATAAAGAAAAGCGCTTCGTGGGAGGCAACCCATGCTTAATTGTTTGCTTGTTAGTGTCATATATCTTTTATTGATTGTTTATTCTCATGTTTAAATTTGTAAAAATGCTTTATTTTGTTTTTAACCTCGTCTTAATTGCATATAAAGGTATTTTACATAAAGGATAAGTGTAGGGAGGATTACACACGTTTTCATAAGAAACGTGAACATGAGAATAACAATGAATTAAAAGATATATTTGTGTGTTTGTTCGAGTCAAATGCTTGTATCGAGTCATAATGGATGTTTTGCAGAAATTTTTCCAGATTCTAAAGATGTAAATTTTCCAGAATTTTTCCAGAAAATCGCAGACCAGTTTTTGTCAGGATAACCTGACGGCGCCAGGATTGCAACCTGACGGCATCAGGAAGGAGTAAAAACATCAGATTACTTTTTCTCGTTTTCTGAGCTACTTAAAAAAAATTTTGGAATTTTCCAGGTCTTAATTTTCTTAGAAATTCTGTAAACATCCATTCCACAAGCATTATATCCTAGTTTAAATCGAGTCTTATATATTATTACCGCCGATTTTACGCAAAGGTTTCGTTTGTTTTCTTCAAGTGTGCAGGTTTTGTTTCTCAAGAAGAAGATACATAAAGTTGGAAGGAGCTTTTCACGCATAGATTCTTCTTGGAAAGGATTTAACCACTACTTCACACACGGATCCTACCGAGCTAATCAGGGGAGTATTAGTTTCTTTCGTTTTTGATTACCTTCTTTTATCATAACTTTGATACTTTCGGGGAACATTGGGGACAATGTTCAGTTTAAGTGTAGGGAGGGAAAATAAAACGGGAACTTTGAAACTATGCTTATCCTTGATTATTTGCTTTGTCTAATTGCATTTGCGTAATAAACCATGAGAAAATTTCGGTTAGGGTAATTTTGGCACCAAATTAAAAATTTTTCATGACATATAGGAGTGGGCCATTAGTCTTAACAAAAGCGTCTCACGGATAGGAAGTTATATGACTAGCACAAAACCCTTTACCACTTAAATTCCACCAAAAATGTGAGGATCGCCCTTAGATTATTAGGAATTGAAGCATTCATCTTCAATGCTTAGAGTGTGAACCGGTAGTATATTAGATTCTAGAACTTGTTTTGTGATGCATTCCGAGATCGCTAGTGAGACTACACTTGTGTAGTTAGGAATAACTAAATGATAAGAGGCATTAGGATAACCCTTGTTTGATACCCGTAATATAATTACTTCTTCCACATCGGTTGAGTAATTCCCCCACACCTTTGCGTTGTACTCATCTTTAGTACACGATACCCCTAGTTAACCCCTCAGAGCCTATCCTTTTCGCGGTTCTCGTGATGTTTCGGTTTTCCGGAATATCAATGAAGAGCATTGTTTACACCCCACCCCAAATGTACACCCAAATCGCCTTAGCCTACCTTGTATGCACTCACTTTTAGTGCATTATTGCTATCACCCTAAACCCTTAGTTCAATTATCTAGTTGCTTGCATGAGTTGCTAAGTTGAGTCATATCTTTTGTACACAGTTTTGGGACGATTGGGACTCATGGGAAAAGTTAAAGTTTTAAATGACTAAAAGGGAACGCCAATTCCCTTATCTGCGTAATAACGTACTCCAAGTGTTTTGATCTTTTCAATTCGGGTCAAATTAGTGTTAGAATAATAAAAACTCAAGTGTAGGGATGTGCCTATAAATCCCTATTATTTTGATGTTATCGTAGAGGATGGTAGAGTAAAAGTGTATGAAAAAAAAAATACGGGCTACCATCCTACATCTATCTTTAAATTTATGTTTGTTTATTTTAGTTATCTAGAGTTTAGAGTGTCGAGTCTTGGCTTAGCAACGCCATTCTTCGTATGCATTTAACATAGAGATTTTTGACTTGCCACCACTAAATAGCCTATCCCACCAAACCCTTTGTTTCCCTACCGTAAGCCTAACGTTACAACCCTTTATAGACCTCTTTGATAGTCTTTCCTAGGTGCTTACACCAAAGCGATGGAGGTTTGATCTATTCTCAAGCCTATGGTAATCTATGTACTAGGACCGGTTAATGAGTGTTTACCTTCCATTTCCAATTTGCTATATTTCATATACACCCGAGAGATGTGAGTATCCAAACACCCCATGTGAGGTGCTAGTATGTAATTTCCGTGCTTGTTATGAATTTTGCGGGCCTTATATGTGTTGTGGAATGTTTTAAACCAATGCTTCATGACCCCTAACTTATAAATTAATTGGCTAAAAGCAAATTTGCTTGAGGACAAGCAAATACCAAGTGTAGGGATATTTGATAAGGTTTTAAAATGTACCTTTTTGAGGGGTATTTTAAGCCCTTATTTGATCACTTTTGTATCCGTTATTGCTTAATATCGTTCCTTTTCACTTTTTAGGTCTCTTGAAGGCAAACTGCTGCAATGGCACTTATTTGGACGAAAAGGCACGGATATATGAAGAAAATGGACAAAGTCAAGAATCAAGACACTCAAGCTGCTAAATTACAAGGGGACGACGTCACTGCTTAATCTGCGACGCCGTCGTAGGAATTTGTGACGACACAGAAGAGAAATTGCTAGTTTTTGGAGGACGGCGTCGGGCTTTAAAAGAGTAGGCCGTCGCAACTCAGACGACCTAGATTCAATACAGACGGCGTCAGAAGCTAAAGAGGACGGCGTCACAAGCATAAGGTGACGCCGTCGCAAGATTAACTTGGCCAAGACGAAACCCTAATGACAGCGACACGACGGCGTCACAAATCATAAGGTGACGCCGTCGCACATGTAATCTTATATATAGAATCCGAATTTTTCAGTTTTAGAGAGTAGTCTTTTGGGTAAACTTTTGGAGTAAAACCTAAACCGAACCAAGGTCGTATTTTAGGGTTCTAAACCCTATCTTACACCAAGATAAGTTGTTTACTTCATTAATTTAATTATGTCTTCAATTATTTGTGTGTATGCTTGCATGTTCTCCATGTCCGGCTAATTTACTTGTGTGTTTGCTTAGGGAATATGAAACTTAATTATTGAATATTGATTGGTTGTTTCTTATCTTAGTTGATTAATGATCTAGTAATGCGATAGGTCATTCGTTGTGTACTTAATGCTTGATTAATCTTTGTGAACCTTAGGTTATAGCACTTTGAGTTGTTGTAAGCTAAACTATCCAAAGAGGCCTTAGAGTTAGAGTTTATCATCCCTAGTGGGTTTTGTAGACGAGACCCTTTGGTAACTTCAAAGAGTAGGGAGAAACGCAAACCCTACAACTTTAGACACACAACGCAACTAGGAATAAGGACGTGACAATTCAACCACCAATAGAAGATAATTAAGGAGTAGTAAAACCTAAGTAAACACATCTTTAAACTATCATACGAGCACACAATAATTAGACATAGACTACCACCACCTTAGTTTAGATAATTAGATAATAGTAGAGTAATCGGTAGAAATACCAACCCCCCAAATCCAAACCCCGAGATTCGTATTTTTCCTTTTCTAAAAAAACATAAAAAGATAAAAAATAATTTTTCTCAACCCCAACCTTAGCGTAGTAACTTCTCACTAGCATTCCTATTCCCCTAGAGAACGATATAAATTCCCGTGGCTTACCCTAACACTACACTACAACGATTAGGTTCACTGCCTAGGGTGTTGAAAAACTTGCTCGACGAAAAGGAAGTTCCTTTGACCCCGAACGCGCTGTGTAAGCGTATCAAAATGATATCGAAGATCGATGTGCTTTGATTTCGAATGTTGAACAGAGTTGCACGAGATCGCAATAGCACTCCGATTGTCGCAGTACATCGGGATTCTGTCAAATACATAACCATAGTCTTTGAGTTGTGTTCTCATCTAAATGACTTGAACATAACACGCCGACATGGCTACATATTCTAATTCGGTTGAGGACAACGATGTACAGTCCTGCTTCTTCGATTGCCATGACACCAATTTGTCACCAAGAAATTGTAATGCTCCTGAAGTACTTTTCCGTGAATCTAAGCATCCTGCGTGATCAGCGTCTGAAAAAGCTATTAGTTCAAAACCAGAATCCTTCGGATACCAGATCCCCAAGTTAATGGTTCCCTTGATGTATCAGAGGATTCTTTTAGCCTCAGAGAGGTGGTTTTCAGTTGGTCTCGACTGATAACGGGAGCAAAGATATACAACAAAAACAATATCAGGCCTGCTAGCTGTTAGATACATGAGAGACCCAATAATACTACGGTATTTGGTAGGGTCCACCAATTTCCCATGTAAATCAGCATCTAGCTTCTTGGTATGAGCCATTGGTGTGGCATAGGTGTCACAGTTTTGCATTCCAAATTTGTTTAACAGTTCAAGGGCATATTTGGACTGACTCAAGAAAATACCACGGGGTGATTGATGAACTTGCATTCCGAGAAAGAATGTGAGTTCACCCATCATTGACATTTCAAAATGTTTTGTCATTAGTTTTGCAAAAGCATTTGAGTATTTTAAATGTGTTGACCCAAAGATGATGTCATCTACATAAATTTAAACAATTAAGAGGTGAGCCCCGTGATATTGTATGAAAAGTGTAGGATCTACCGAACCTTTGGTGAATTTATTAGCAATGAGGAAGGATGATAACTTATCGTACCACGCCCTTGGAGCTTGTTTGAGACCGTACAGAGCTTTGTTCAGTTTGTAGACATGGTTCGGGAACTCTGGATCAACGAATCCTTCTGGCTGGCTGACATAGACTGTTTCTTTCAGTTGACCATTCAGAAAAGCAGTTTTGACGTCCATCTGAAAGACCGTTATATTCATATGAATGATTCGAACAACCTCAAGACGAGCAACCGGAGCGAATGATTCTTCAAAGTCAATGCCCTCTTCCTGTATATAACCCTTAGCCACCAGACGTGACTTGTTTCTGATTACGTTCCCTTCAGCATCCAATTTGTTCTTCCAAATCTATTTTAGACCAATGACATAGACCCCTGTTGGTCTTTCAACCAGTTCCCATACTTCAAGACGTTTAAACTGATTGACTTCTTCTTGCATGGATTCAATCCAGTTGTCTTTGGTCATTGCGTCTTTAATGTTTTTAGGTTCAGATTGGCAGACAGTGAGTGCATAAATGCAATGTTCACCATCTGTGTGAAGACGTTGCCTTGTTACAACTGGTTGATTTGGGTTACCAATAATGTTCTCAAGAGGATGGTCTTTTGTCCAACGATGTGTCGAGGGTTGATGTTGGTATACATTGTGCAGATTTTGAGGATTCAAATGGCTTGTTGATGATTCCGCAACATCAGGTGCAGCAGTTTTGTTAGCAAATGGGTTAATCTTGGGAGACCTTCAACAAGTTTGTGTTGAGTAAGGTTGGTTATGGTTTGAAAGTTTAAATGTGAGAGACAACGGTGCCATAGCCAAGATTTTGTTGATGTTGCCTTTGAAAGTAGACAGATGGGAGATGAAGCAACCATGTCTTGTATTGAGATTGTATACAGACTAGAATTGCTAGAGCCAGACATAAGATCGTTTCCTTGTAGATCACGAATGAAACAAGTTTTCTCCCGAAAAGCAACTTCCAAATCTCCATCACAGAATTGACCAACTGAAAAAAGATTGTGACCGAGGCCTTCCACATAATAAACCCTGCTAATTTTGATATTGCCATTGATATAATCTCCGTAGCCCATGATAGTTGCGAAGTGATCATTCCCGAATTTGACAGTGCCAATGAACTTTGCAATAAAGTTTGATAACAGTTTGAGATTGCTTGTCATGTGTCGAGAACATCTGCTATCAACAATCCAAAGGATGATCTGTATCACCTGTATTACACACAGACGACACAGATGGAATAGAAGTAGATGTGGAACCCGAAGTGTTAGAGGGTTCTGAAGCAATTATAGTAGATATACACATATCAATGACTTTAGGCATCCATTTAAATCCTAGTGTATTATGTAACCATTTATGCCATCTCCAACTAGTATTTGCTTTAGTCTTAGTGAATGCATTAGGTGGTACTACATTCCTTGGAGGTGATACTGGAGCTACAGGGATATCAATGCGTTTCTTAGAATCTAAGGAGGGCGGTTTACCAAGCACAGACTTAGAAGCATTAGTGGGCCTAGAGGTATTCTGTTTCTTAGGATTCCTTAAACGAGACAAGATGTTGGGAATTCTACTAAGTTAGAATTCTGCTGATGTTACTACCGAAGGATTCTGCTGAAGTTCAATGTTTCTGCTGAAGAAGAGAATCTGCTGAAGTAGTGAAACCATGTAGATGGTTTCTGCGGAGATTGTTATTCCATGTTTTCTAGAGTTAGTTAGGATATGCATGAGCTTTATTAGGAAGTTATATTGTATATCTTATTTAGTTTTATGATTATACGTTTCTTAGGAAACAAGTTAGGGTTCCTTGTCTATAAAAGGAACACGATAGTATGATGAATGTAACGAGTTGAAAAACAAAGTTTTTAGTAATATAAAGATCCATAGAGGATCAATGAGTTCTTAGTTATCTGTGTTCGTACTTATATTTGATTTCCGCTAAAGAATATAAGTTGTAGAGATTATCTATTAGTTTGTTTGTGATTACATAGACAATACTAACGATCTGCGAGTGCTCAAGATCTATCAAGGTATACAGTTTCAACAAGTGGTATCAGAGCCTCGAGAGAGTCTCTATGATACTAAGAACAATATTTTCTAATCACCCATACAACCTAAACAACATACACCATGCCTGGATCAGATGACGGTATGGATGTCACTAACAACCATAACACCACGCATCTGCAACAACTAAGTCTCTCGAACAACAACGCTAAGTTTCCTTACCTAAAGAAGGAAGATTATGATTTATGGGCAATGAAGATGCAAAACTGGATTTCCAACATTGATTGGAATATATGGGAGATTGTAAGGAAGGGAAATAGTTTGAAGAGAACTACCACAGATGCTGATGGTAACATGACTTTCGTTCCTCCTAAAACTGCTGAAGAGTTACTGGTGGTTCAAAGAGAAACCAAAGTGAAAAAGATTCTTCTTCAAGCTATTCCTGAGGATCACTTGAGTGATTTTCACTTCATGCAGGATGCTAAGGATATATGGTTGGCTATTAAAGCCAAGTTTGGAGGGAATGAGGAGTCTAGGAGAATGAGAAAATCGATGGTGAGACAACAGTTTGAAGACTTTCAAGTCTCTAAAGAGGAAGGAATTCACAAGGGCTATGACAGATTTCACAAGATTTTAAGCCAGTTGAATCAGCTGAAGGCAAAGCCAGATAACGATGATTGTAATTCAAAGTTCTTGAGATCTTTACCTCAATCCTGGCTACAAGTGAGCATTGCTTTCAAAACTAAAGGTGGGCTGGATATGCTTACTTTTGATGAGCTGTACAACAAACTTAAAGCTCTTGAGCATGATGTGAGAAGTCCTTTTCGTTCATCCTCCAATGCTAGTTACACAGCATTTGTTGGGGCCTCTACCCCTAAGTTAATTCATGCTCCAAGTCCTACTTACTCATCATCATCTTACACTACCACTCCATCAAGCTCTCACTCTAAATCTAGTGGTGTAATGGAAGATGTGCTAGGATCCTTCTTTGCTGATTATGATCCTCAGCAGGAACTTGCATATGAGGATCTTGAACAGGTTGACCCATTGGATATGGAGGAGATGAAGTTGAAGTGGCAAGTGGCTATGCTTTCTATGGACATCAAGAGATTTGAGCATAAGGCTGGGAGGAAGTTTGGTTTTCAGGGAAGAGATCCAGCAAGGTTTGACAAAAAGAAGGTCAAGTGCTTTACATGTCATAAGATGGGTCACTTCTCCAGAGAGTGCAAGGATAGGAAAGCTTGTGATGAGGTGAGATACTCTTCCTATTAGCAGAATCAGAGGGAAGCTGCTAAAGCTAAGAAGGCCAGAAAAATTGTTGAGAGAATGTATGCCTTGCGTGGTGTTGCTTTTCGTAAGTCTACTTCTACTTCTTCCACTCATGCTAAAGATGTTCCTGAAGCATCTGAGGATGTACCATCTATGGAGATTTATCTTCCTGGTCGGAGGATGAAAAGAATGTCTAAAAGAAGTCACACTACTCTAAGGCGATATGTGAGATCCGATGGGATATACACGTCTAGGATTCATAAGTCTCTCAGAGGTAGTTCTTTGGATCTAAAAGCTGCTGATTCAACTTTTATTCAAGAAGGACTTGTTGCTGTTTTTCCTGAAGGATCTCATGATGTGTTGATTAATTGGACATTGACTGATGGGGAGCTTAATGCTATTTATCGTCTGGATTATACTACTATGAAGTTCAACTTTTTGAAGGAAATACTTCATCTGGTGGATAGGAAAGATTTGAATACTCTGTATGGTATTGTTACTAAGCATTATGCTATTCATTTACCATAGGGTTCTGGTTTATTTTTGTTGGGTGATCTTCAAGTGTTGTTTGATTCTCAATCTTCAAATGGTAAAGGGTATCATATTTGGAAGAATTCACATCAATGGAAGGTTGAGACTTGGAGATTTTATCATTTGCCTTGTGTGCATGTGGTGGAGACAAAGGGTGGGATTACTATTTGTATGTTTGCTGATAAGATTTATCCTTTGCCTTTGAGGCTGATGGAAAGAATGCTTAGACAGAAGTTGGAAGTTCCTCCAGATCCAGTTGGTAATGATAAGTTGCATGCTGAACAATGTGTTGGAATCATTAAGACTCAGCTTCTGCAACATAAAGCTTCATCTTGATTATGGTATTGTGTATAGTTTGTAATATATTTGTTTTGTGTTATTTCTTTATTAGTTAAAAAAAAATTGTATATGTTTGGTTTGTCTAACTTTTATTGTAGGTTTGTTGTATACTATTGATGGTTTTTAACTCACCAGATGTGCCTTGTGTATATCAAAGAGTTGGCTAGTCCAAAGGGTATAGCTTTGGTAAAGACACATCAAATCTGTTGATAGCTGTAATGGTTTGCTCAAAATCATAGGGTTTGCAACCTGTTAGGAATTAGAAAATTCCAGTATTGAAGAGTCGGTCACCCCAACTATTATCTAGCATAAGTTAGCTCGTAGACTTGTCGTTATTTACGTATTTATGTAGTTAATTAGTTAGTCTGTAGTGAAAATTAGTATAGTGCATCACCGTGGAGGAAGGACGGGTCTTTACCCACTGTATCCCTGATCCACAGGCCGTCAGGAGGTCGTTTAGTTTGTAACCTATAAATACCCTCTACCTTGCAAGGTAGAGGGTTGGATGTTCTTTGATAATCCAATATTCTACAAGTTTCTCTTACTAGAATATCCCACTTTCTCTCTCTCTAAAATCATCTATATACTCATTGTGTTAATGTTATGATATGTAAGTGAAATCCAATATCTAAAAATTGGTATCAAGAGCCATGGTTAGATCATACCTTGCACATCTTTGGATTTCTAGTGGTTTTTAGGTGGTTTTTGAGTTTGAAAAAGTTTAGTGGTTTGTGCATCATTTGGTTGATTTCTTGTGTTAAAGTTTGGATTTTGTTAGTACTTTTATGTTTAGAATCATCACAAGTGTTTAGGTTTTCATTTGGTAAGCTTGAATCATCTTGGTTGGGTTGTTTTTGGATTGAAAAGTGATGTTTATGTGGTTTTCTTGCTAGCGACTTGACATTCGGACTTTATTCTTCGTAGCGACTTGCTTTGCAATTTCGTGGCGAGTTACAGTTTTGGAGCTAGCGACTTAGATCTTGCGATTAACAGTACAAGTAGTGGACTCTCCACTACGGGTAGCGACTTGGTGGTAGCGACTTGGTTTGTAGCGAGTTGCTATTTAGCGACTTGTATCTTTAGCGACTTGTGTAGCGAATTGCTGCCCAAATTTTGCTAGTGACTTAATGCTTAGCGAGTTACTACTTAGTGACTTGAAATTGTTCAGCGACTAGAGGGTTAGCGACTTGGACTTAGCGATTTGGATGTTGATTTAACGACTTGGGATTATTGTTACTTAGTTGCTAGCGAGTTGGTTCAAAATCTCTTGAGACTTAGGGAGTAATTCATAATAACACAATGTCAGTCATCACGGATCCTTTAATCACCAAAGTACTTGCTCTCTATGACACAACACAAAATAGTGAAACAGAATGCTTACCTGAATGCCATACATTTAATGATTCAGCATCGATTAATCAGAACAACTCAAATAAGTCACTCTTAATGTCTGCAAATGATGCTAAGAATATGGAATGCACCAGTGAGCCGTTTCAACATCTCAGTCAGCTTCTCAAATTACTCTTATCTACAACCATGGATCGAACAAGTTGTGCCATCCTTCGTCAGGATTTTCCCACCTTGACAAGAACTGTTTTACTTAACTTAGATCGGCTGAGGTTTCAAATTACCAAAGAAAAGGTCTCAACTGATGAGTCTCATGCCGCTCTTCAAACTATCTTCAATCAATTTCAGCCACTTATCCGGGAAGAATATTCCTCAGACTTTGATGATATCATGACTGGAATATCATTCAAAAAACATACGGGAATGGAAATTCATGAGTTCAGAAACTCATTTACTCAACTTATGGGTAATATGGAAACATACATCAAGGAAGCTGCAAAAGAGAATAACAAGCTGAATGCGTTGAATGAGTACCAAGAGACACCATGGAACAATTGTGACAAGTCATGCAACACTCCAGTTGAACCAGTGAATGACACTGATTGCAGAATCTCAGTTGTAATGAAAAAGGATGAAGACAACAGCACTGATCACAAACACTCAGAGTCAGAAAAGGTTTCTTTCGATAAGGTACACTTAACTGATCACACAAATTCTCATAAAAAGGTGCATGACTCTTACTCCGAACATAACATTGTGGAATCAATCTTTGTTTTACCTGAATCTAATGCAAGTAACATGAGCGAAAAAAGGGTATATGATGAGCTTTCAAACAAATTTTCAATTCTTGAAAAACACTGTATCTCATTGCAAATTGAAATACAACAAAAGGATGAAATGTTTTATGCAAAAAAACCGTGTACTAATCAGGAACTTCCAGAATTTAGAGAATTTTTTGAAATTAATCAGTTAAAATCCCAGATTCAGGACAAAGATTCTACCATTGGCAATCTGAAATTACTTCTTTCAGAAGCCCAGAAATATGACTGTCATGAGATGAGTGATGCACTAGAATCTAGGAATTCTGAACTAGCTCTATGTGTGTCCAACCTTCTAAGAGAAAATGAGCATTTAAGAATGAACCTTGAGGAAACAAACTCTAAGTTAGTCAATCAATCTAACCTTTTGATGAAAGACATTGATAACCTCAAAGCACAAATTCAGGATAAGAACTTCAATATTGTTGCCATAAAAAATGAGCTCAGGAAGTCTGTTGGAAATAGGATGAACACTAAGTTTGCAAAACCTTCAACTTTGGGAAAATCAAATGTTCAGAACCACTTGAAACGAACAGTTATTAAACAACCTAATGCCTTTAGGTCTGAAAGAGCTAAACCATTGAAATATACGCTTACATCCCAAGTTGATAATATGTCTGTTTTGTCAAAACCAGTCACTTCATTGCCTAATTCAGATATGATGAATCTCAAACCTCGGACTTATAGTCAATTCTCACAGATCAGAAATGCAATAAGTATTACAAGCTCTCATGCAAAACATCATTTCACTGATCAATCCCCTAAGAAATACTCGGATCACATTTGGACAAATAGTCAAAACAAGGTTGTGCACTCATTTAGGTCAACTAACTGTGGTTTCAAATGGATTCCCACTGGCAGAATTGTTAAGTTTACAGGACTTAAACGAACTTACATTCCATGATCATGCCTCAAATGGATTCCCACAGGTAAAATCTTCAAGAATGTAGAACCTAATAGGATCCCCATTAATGATACGTCTGTGTTATACTGTGATGCATCCAAATGTGAGATTAAACATGTCACTAACCCTTCTATGTACAAGTCTACATGTGCTTCCAGTACAATGTGCTCTCAGTCTTTTTCAGGTACAATGCTCAACTCAATCAGGAACTTCATGACCTGGTTCCCATCAGAAATGAACATAGCTCATTCAGGAGCTATAGCGTGCCAGAGTTGATGTACTTCTTACTTTGACTCCTATTCATCTTGAATCAGGACTCGCTCTTCTATATCTGTGTTTAAATCAAGTTTCTCAAAAAAAAAAAAAAAAAAAAATTATATATACTTTATCATTTTTTTATATATGTCACTCTTTTAAATTTACATCTTTATCATTTTTTTCTCACTCTAATAAAGAATACTTTCATTGTTATCGATAACATCTACGGTCCTAGAAATGTCATTCAATAACGGCACGGGATCATAGATGAAGTTCGAACAATTGAAATATTCTTGTTTTTATAACGGGGTTGATTAATGTCAATCAATGTTCTTTGATGACATTGATTGAGGGGGAGATTGTGTATTTGTTTGACTATCTATGCCATTGGCTTCTGTGCTGGTTATAATGCTTGCTCGTTAACTATCTGGCTATGGTATTTATCTCAGTTGTAGGTTGTGGTCGTATCTTGCTCATGTGATTATCATTGTGTACCTATGTATTAAGTGCCTAGCATTAAATGTTTATTTGACTAAATGTTTAATTGTTTCATGGTGATCATTGTGATAATCTATGCTAGCGACTTAGTCTATAATCCGTGATAGCGACTTACCACTCGTTCTTCAAAACCATAGGGACCAAACTTGTCATATATGGGAAAGTTGTGTTGCACTAGCGACTTACCTCACTTCATCTTAAAACCACAAGGACCAAATGTGTCAAACTGCCAAAGATAGTTTCTATACCCCTAGCGACTTACCATTTTTTTCTCAAATAAGTTTTTTTTTCTCTCTCGTTTTTTTTCCTCGTCAAATTGCTCTTCCTAGCGACTTAGCAAGTGGTATGTCTCGAATCTCTCTTATCTTAGTTCTCTTAAGCGTTTGTGTTAAGTTTCTAACTTGTCACTTTAACCAGATCCGTACGAGCTCGTGTACTGTAACTGTTTGATTCCCTCTTAGGTTCGATGGTTCATTAAATCGTGTTGCTTTGTTGATTAGTATGTTGCAAGTATACTAAGTGTTGGTATATTTTATTGTGATTGCTGTGTAATGTGTTACCATGTAAGGATGATGATTGATTGGTGGATTAGGTGGTTTGTCTGTTGAAATTATGAATGTTCTTGATGGCGATTTAACATGTTCTTGGTAGCGACTTAGCTTGAATGTTCTTCATAGCGAGTTAGCATTCAACTTAGCGATTATGTTTCTGTAGCGAATTAGTTTACTATATTCTGGCGACTTGGGTAGCGAGTTAGTTGTCAGCGACTTGTCTTTACAAGTTAGCGAATTAGCAACATTAGCGACTTAGTTAACAGATTTGTAGCGACTTGGTTTTGTTACTGTTCATGGCGACTTGTCTTTACAAGTTAGCGAATTAGCATAGCGACTTAGAGAGCTAAACTATTAGCGACTTGTCTGTGGTACTAGTGATGGCGACTTGTCTTTACAAGTTAGCAACATTGTTCACTTTCATGTTGAGAATTAGTCTTAGGGTCGAGAGTTATTAAAATGTTCAAGAGGTTTATTGCTAAAGTTGATCTCATTCTCACAATACTTAGGTTCTCCTAATTTAACTTGTTGAGTCAACATACCCTATGTAATCTGCTATGACATTTCTGTTTAGGTAAAAGGTACTTGGTTTCTCTCACGACAACCAAATGTTACTTTCTGCCTCATGCATATTTGTTATATCACTTCTACATTTGTATCTTGGCTCATGACATGATCCCTTTGCAATGCACTCTTTTGCCTTTTAATCCCTTATCAGCTCGTCGTGTGAATATTTATCTATATGATTCTACTTCATTGAAATATCTCACTTATGCCACTCAATCTTTCTCTGTATGTGTTTTGGGGACTCCTTCTGAGTTACTGCTTATATGTGTCTATGTCACAAGGGTGCTCTCAATGTTGTCTCACTTATCATTTATCATCTAACCTGTTCCCAATCATTACTGTTGATTGTATGTTTACTCAGATCATCAATGGCAAGTTCAAACCCAGAAAAGAGCGTTACCCCTTCGGCATCATCCAAAGTTCTCTCAGACGAAGAAATCCTTCCCAGGAGTCAATGGGCTGATATTGGAAAAAGCAACTGTTATGTGGACCTACAAAAGCTTCAACAAAATCCGATACTCAAAGTCTCTATTGACATTCTCAAAAACACAAACTTCTTCGGTGCTATTACCAAGCAATGCTCAATTCCCACCATTTACATCCAACAATTCTGGAACACCGTTCAATGGGACAAAATCACAGCTCGATACTCTTGCAAACTGGATGATAGGGAGTTCACTATTGATTCTGATATTCTGAGCAAGGCTCTTGGAATCACCCCATGTGACCCTAACCTTCGTTCTGAATCTCCACCTGGTGCTGACGATCTGATTGTCTTCCTAATTGGGTTGGGTTATCAGAACAGCATTTCAAGAGCATCCGACATCATCACTGGACACATGTATCAACCCTGGAGAGCTATTACAACTATTCTTAACTTGTGCTTATCCGGCAAAACATCAAGGTTCGATAAAGTGAGAATTCCTATCCTGCAAATCCTATGGGGTATTGTTAATAGAGTTGATGTGAATGTCTCAGATCGTATTTGGGAAGAATTTTCTCTATCAATACACACATTCATATCTGATAGAACTAATTTCCAGAACAAAGCTCAAGGCCGAAAGAGACAGAACAAGCTTGTGATTCCCAGCATCCGATTTTCTAAGCTTGTTATCCAGTTCTTGCAACAAAATCACAACTTCACTCCTAGGTCTGAATCAACTTTACACAAAGCAGAAGATGAATATGTTTTAGGAAACCTGAAATATGTTCCTAGAGGTACGGATAAAGAAATATTTGGATTGCCAATTCCTGATTGTCTTCTCACAGAAGATATCAAGAAGAAGGACTACTTCAAACAATACAAGAAAAGAGCTTCCAGTTCCTCTGCTGATGTCACACCTACTCCCTCACAACCCAATGCTCCCAAGACCATCTCTGGCTCTAAAGCATCTTATGCCTCCCTTCCTAAAAAGAGACGCGAAAGATCTCAACAGTCAGACTCCTCATCCAAAAAGCATAAAGAAAAGAAGAAGAAGGTGGAAAAAGAAATTGGTGACAATGCTGAGGGAGCAATGGATAGCTCCAAGGTAGTTGATGATGATGATGCTGCTCTGCAAATGGGGATCCAGCAAAGCCTAGAAAGTCAAAATGTGAAAGCACCAGTAAGTGGAGTTGTGTTAAGAGAGCCTGATCAACTACCACGACAACCAACTCCAAAAACACATGACAAAGGAAAAGGGATTGTGAGTGTTGAAACCGAACAAGCAGCTCACATGCTTTTAACGATCTCATCATCTCCATCAAGCACCACCAATCAATATGAGCTGAAGAGAAGATCAGAGTCATCTCATGCTAATGAACAATCCGGAGTGGACAAAGTGCCTGAAACGTTTAAAGAAACTCTTACTCTTAGTGAGACTCAATCTGGCTTGAATGTTGACACTCTGTTGCATAAAGGCTCGCAGGAGAACCTTGAGACAAGATCTGATGAGACCTTGAAGATGGATGAACCAAATCTGTCTACTAACTCTCTTTCCTCACTTAAGGATCTTGATACAGATTTCTCTTTTGGTGATCAATTCATTAATGACAAATCCTTAGATACTGCACAATCCATGTATACTGTCAGCATTCAGCAAGATACGTCAACCATTCCTCCGATGTCAGCATCTTCATTATCAACTGCACTTCCGTCTCCCATACCAACTCAATCAACTGTACAAACACCACCGACATCATCACCAACCCCTGAACCTGTCATTACAATTGCTGATGTGGATGCTCCACCAGCTTCACCACCACAGATCCTTACCTCTGATCAACTACTGGACAAAGCTGTAAAAAGGATAGAAGCTCTGGAAAGGCAACTTCCTAAATCTGTTGATTCCCTTGTGGATCGTGTCTATAGATTGGAGCACCTCAACTTCAATGAAGGGGTTACTGCCGCTATTGAAGGAGAAGTCAAGGATGCTGTGGAATGGGCTATGGAGGCTCCACTTCTTAGACGATTCAAGGACCTACCTATCACCGATATGAGAGCAGCTCTGTTTGAAAGGATGTATGATGCTAAAGAGGACAAGCATGAGGTTCACAAGAAACTCTATGAGGCACTTGATGAATCCATTAAGTTCGACAATAATGAGCAGTTTATGATTGACATCGGGGAAAAAGAAGCTAAAAAGAAAAGGAGAACAATTGTGATGGAATCATTGATGAAGGACCGTAATGACAACCAACACACCTCCACCTCCACCACCAACGGGGGGCGCTGGAACTTCTGGAGCTGGTAATCCTTCAATGACAACCAACACACCTCCACCACAACCACAATCATCACCGCCAAAACCTTCCAATCAATCAGGTCCTACAAAAGAACAGAGTACTAAGAAGAAATCTGCTGCTTGGACGACGGTTGATTCAAGGTTCACATCCACATCCACCTCTATTCATGATGATCAAATGGTTCACGAAGAGTCGCATGTCATGGCTGACTCAGAACCAGATGATGATGATGCATCTACAAAGCACATTCCTAAGCCATCAGAAGATTGGTTTGATACTTACATGGCTGGGAATCGCACTGGCACATCCAGAGTAGCACCTTCAAGAGACACAATTCAAAGCTGCATTGTGGAAGATAGACCTCCTTCTCCAGAACCCACATGAACCATCCCAGAGTCTGACTCTATGATTCCTGACAACAATTGGGCATCAGTTATCACCAATAATTATGAAGTTCCAGCTGAAGACTCTCTTCTGCACTACACTGGTGATATGGGAAGTTTTATTAGATGGTTTTGTGAATGGAAGAGTATCTCATCCATAACTCCAAGAGATCTTGAAGGATAAGCTTATGAAATTGTCAAAGTCTTCCACTCAGATGCAAATCATCTTCAATATCAGATGGAAGAATGCCATAAGATGCTGAATGACCAAGTCAGTGAGCAAATCAGTCACTTCAATGTCAACAAATCTCTTCCTCTTGGTGGTGAACCTGGTCAGATGACCATTCAAGCTGAATTGTTCTTCAATCACGACTTGGACTATCTGTGTGCTCGCTCTGCTGAAAGAAGACCTGCTCTATCAATATCAAAGATGAAAGCTGCAACCTACTCTGATCAGGGGCTTGAACAGATGGTTCCTGATCAATTCTGGGCTGATGAAGAACAAAAATATGATATTGCCGCTTCTTATGGTATTTCTCACTGGTGGTTCAAAAAGAAGAAGTTCTACATCGAAAGACATGGTGCTGATAAAAGACGCAATGATGTCAGATCAAAGCTGCAAATCTTAAATGTTGTTCGAGTAGAGATCTTCCCTATCTATGGATATGAGTACTTGAAGAAGATAGCCCTTAAAAGAGCAGACCTCAAAGAGTATACTATTGAAGAGAACGACTTCAAACATCTCCTGCCAAATGATTTCGAAGATCTCTATCTCTTAAATCTTCAAGGACACCTTGAGCATTTACCTGTCCGTGAGAAAAAGGCCCTCTCTGCAGCTGTCACTCTTTGGATCAGGGGCTTAGTCATTCGAAAACGAGTTGAGGACTTTTAGCTTGGCATTGAAAGCTACCAAACCAGGATCAACCTTACAAGTCCACAATGGAATGCAACTGGGCATGAATTTCATCGCGAATACAAAGTCCTTGACACCCCTAGAGCCGTCATCTTCACCGAAAAATATGGATCTCGTATGCTTATGCGTCTATGTAAGCTCTACAAGTTTAGTGATGGTACTCTCAAATTGGTCGAAGAAGAACTTGACACCAGAGTGAAAGAAGCCAAAATTGATATGAAATCTTGGGTTAAAACTATTTTTTGGACTGATGATGACTTGAAGAGGTGTGAACACTTCATTGCTGCAATCAGACGAAGACTCAAGACACGAAGGATCTTCCGCAGCCTTGAAAGTTTTGTTGGTGGAAGGCTTCGTGATGGTCACTACAAACTTCTTCAGAGGACTGAATGAAGACATCTTCGGGAAGCAGTTTATGTTGTGTTTTTTAATATGTGTAATATGTGGTGTACTAAATGTGAACAACTGTAAAACATGTAATAGTGCTAGGATTTGTACTGGGGTTTCCCCTTGTAAAAAGGGAAACATCTGTGTTGTCCACTTCTGATCATATAAAATCGGGCACATTTACAAATATTTTACCTCATACATATTTAAATCACTTGAGATCCAAAATCTCAAAGGATTTAAGATTTTTGATCGGGGGAGAAAATGTGATATAAATATGAAAGATGTTAAAAGATAAGATGACCAATCTTTTGTGCATACTTCTCTCTAATATGTGCTAAACAATTTTCGAATATCGAAGCATATATTAAGGGGGAGAATTCTCTTTCCAAATTCAAGTCATCAGGGTACATAACTTTAAATCTTTCTAAGGTACCTTGATCGTATGGCTTCTAATCCTTTGGTGATCATGTATGCACTTCTTAATGGGTTCCCTCTAGTATGTGCAAAACTCTTTTCATACTTAGATGCACATATTGAGGGGGAGCAAACTTATGAAAACCTCATCCTTCCTGGAAATGCTTTATCTTCTTGATTTGATCAGGGAAGTGATGTTGATATCTTTTAGAAAAAGGTAATCAATGAACTAAATTCTTCCTCTTGCCTCCGTGTGCAAAACGATTTCAAACATTTGATGCACATGTTGAGGGGGAGTTCTTATTCTAAAATTATCAAAAACAATGTCAGGTACAAAATGCTTTGATAATATATCATAAGTATCTGAATTGATTTTCAAATGGTTTTCAATTGGTTCCAACGGCAGATGGACAATACCAAATAGACCGACCAACTTTACTTTATGTACGGTGATATAAGGATGATAAGGTTAGGTTTTTGTTCCCATGATCCGCCAGAACCGGAGGGATCTACCCAGGGACTATCCACTAGTTAGTGTAGAGTTCTTAGGTATGATGATAAAAGGAGAAAAATGAGGAATGGGAAGAGTGCAGACTGAGACTGAGCTAGTACTGGAATAAACCCAACAAGGTTCTAGTTATGAAGTCTCGGTAAGCACTGAAGGGGTTGAAGAATTAAAAAGAATTGAATGAGAAAAGGGTGAAAACAAATAGCCCTCCATTTATTCAACCTTAGGGCAGAAACCGGGTTCAATTCATATGCTACTGATGGTAACATCGGTATTGAAGACAAGACGTCATGGACCTAGTGACGCACTGCACTTCAACTTTCCAAACCACTCAAGTTCCTCTTAAAAGGACTTGTTTCATTCTCACGGGGAACCGACATTATCTATCTACTTTCTCTTAGATATTGTTGATATTGAAGAAGGAGACCCTCTCCCTAGTCTCCAGCACAGGATCCAAATATGCACAAATTGAGTCTAGAGCCACGAGATCATCAATAAATCTCATTAGGACACTTTCAATGAAGACTCTCTGTTTCACACAATGTGGAAAGAGAGATTATATCTTGAGTCCTACGCATTATCCTTGTGGTATTGCCAGAACATCTGAGTGATGTGTTATCATATTCACAATGAAGGTGGAAAGCCTTCTGGAGCCATCATCAAACAAGCTCCTGGTAGGTGGCATGTGAGATCTATTATATAGATCAACCATGTGACAACTGAACAGAAACAATGAGGCGATTCAATCTCTTGAATCAATCCTGGTTCAAGAAATGGATTGACGGATACCTTTGAAAAACCGGTCTTTATGCTTAACAACTCTTTTCTGTAGCACATCGACCGTGTACTTATTTTTCAAACCAAAAGGTGTTTTTATGATTGATAATTGATTTTCAATAAAACCTTCGTTGTATTGCAAAAACAATTTCTATTGAGCAATACACGATTGTTTTTCAAATCTCTTTTCATCAATTAGTGGACTTAAAATTCGCTGGTTCACTCACTTCGTGTTATCTTCTTTGAGATGTTCCGGTTTGAGAACAGCTAGATCAGCTGCGAAACCCTGTCAAGGAAATTCTTCGGAATTATACCTGTTCACAGGCAGTACTTGTACTGATCAACGGGGAACCGTGGGCCGTGTACCTCAATTCAACGAAAGTGATCAAAGACACTTCCGTGCGATTTATTGCTAACTGTTGTATGCAGGTACGCCCGACGTTTGCAGCTGATCAGAATGAAGCGGTCAATCCATAGCCGCATGCTCACTCAACACATTCAACTCAAAAGAAATCATGATTAGTGCATCAATGACTCTGATATTTTCACTCCAAGCTTCTGCTTCGCTGCTGCCAATATCATGATTCAACAAAAGCTTCCGCTACTCTGATGAGAAGATATCATGATCCAGAATGTGAGCATGTCGGTCCTAAAGTCACAACACCACAATGGATGTCTCAGAGATTTTTTTTTGCTGATGATCTTAAGAGCTGGCTCTTAATTATTATCTCATGGATCATTAATGACCTCCTCTTTAAAGTACAAATCTATGCTGACTTTGAAGTTGCACTACTTATGCACAAAGATTGCGAAGTTGAAATGTTAAAGTCTACGAGCTCAAGAACTAAGTCAAGAATAGAATGCTAGGATTTGAAATGTAAAACATGAGGTGACCTCCCTTAGGGGGAGATTGTTAGGAATTAGAAAATTCTAGTATTGAAGAGTCGGTCACCCCAACTATTATCTAGCATAAGTTAGCTCGTAGACTTGTCGTTATTTACGTATTTATGTAGTTAATTAGTTAGTCTGTAGTGAAAATTAGTATAGTGCATCACTGTGGAGGAAGGACGGGTCTTTACCCACTGTATCCCTGATCCACAGGCCGTCAGGAGGTCGTTTAGTTTGTAACCTATAAATACCCTCTACCTTGCAAGGTAGAGGGTTGGATGTTCTTTGATAATCCAATATTCTACAAGTTTCTCTTACTAGAATATCCCACTTTCTCTCTCTCTAAAATCATCTATATACTCATTGTGTTAATGTTATGATATGTAAGTGAAATCCAATATCTAACACAACCACCCATGCTTAATTGCTGAGGGTTGTATGGTCATGAATTCACCATGGTTTATTCCTGTTTGGAATCCAAGAATTGACTAGCCCACTTGTATATGGCTTGTGGTAAAGGCATTGGAATACCATATTTGGTAATCAGTTCACCAATCTTAAGAATTGACTAGTCCTGAGCAAACGGCTACAGGTAAAGACATTTCAAATCCGTTCATGGTTGCTGATTTGCTAATAAATCAGATGGTTATCAGTGTACCATGGTTTTCGAACTTAAACATTTGGCTACTCCAGTAGTAATGGCTATTGGTAAAGAGACATCAAATCCATTAATTTTCAATAATTCACCTCTCACAGGAGTTAACACACCTGGAAGTGATGAGAATAGTATGAAACTACACTGGTTTGATGTACATTATGTCATTTGTTGCTGCAAAGAACTGGAGCTTTAAAGATTTGTCATCATCGAGGTGTCATTGTTTTGTTTCTTTGTTGCTGATGTTTGTGTACAATCCTCTAAAGCGTTGAAGATCTATCAAGAAACTGGAACTTAACCAAGTCAAATTCCAGTTTAGGGGAGGATTGTTGGGAATTCTACTAAGTTAGAATTCTGCTGATGTTACTACCGAAGGATTCTGCTGAAGTTCAATGTTTCTGCTGAAGAAGAGAATCTGCTGAAGTAGTGAAACCATGTAGATGGTTTATGCGGAGATTGTTATTCCGTGTTTTCTAGAGTTAGTTAGGATATGCATGAGCTTTATTAGGAAGTTATATTGTATATCTTATTTAGTTTTATGATTATACGTTTCTGAGGAAACAAGTTAGGGTTCCTTTTCTATAAAAGGAACACGATAGTATGATGAATGTAACGAGTTGAAAAACAAAGTTTTTAGTAATATAAAGATCCATAGAGGATCAACGAGTTCTTAGTTATCTGTGTTTGTACTTATATTTTATTTCCGCTAAAGAATATAAGTTGTAGAGATTATCTATTAGTTTGTTTGTGATTACATAGACAATACTAACGATCTGCGAGTGCTCAAGATCTATCAAGGTCTACAGTTTCAACACAAGATAGCTCTAGCAACACATTTGTCATGACAATCAGAAAGCATACTTTTACGACAAATAACACAAGAAGCATCAGACTGAATATCGAAAGTACTTAAAGCTTTAGCATTCGTTACAACACTTTTTCCATTACATGTTTCAGACGCAATATCTAAAGTGGGTGCAACTTAAGTATTATTCAAAGTCCTAGGGTGTTCTTCTACTTCAGCATTCTTTATTGTTCTTTTCTTAGATCGCAACTTCCTATTCTTCCTTGTATTGCTCCTAGGCTGTGAAGTGCGGACATTTGGAAAAGAGGCAACTATTCCTGTTTCAGTAGAGGGAAGCACATTAGTATCTTGTGGTTTGTCAGTAGGCATTCTGGGATCACGTTTGCTAAGTGTTACAGGTGCAATTTTCGTAATGATGCCAGGCTGAATTTGTTCATACTTTCCTAACATTTCCCTTAACTTAATGATAGTGTGCACCAAATCTTGATTTTCAAAACGAAGATTTCCAGAAAAGTTCATGACTTCTTTAGTGTGTGCAAGACAATGATCAAGTTCATTTGATGCTTCATTACGAGCCTGTTTGAGTAAATCAAATATGACACCATATTCCTTTTTAACTTTTGCAAGTTCTTGTTCATATTTTAAGATTTGACATTTTAAAGACACGTTTTGATCATCCAGTTGCTCAATTTTAGGATCAAAAGATTTTGAGCGCAACTGGGTGAGTTTGTTTTGCAGAGCAAGTTCATGATTTTGAAAATCTTTTTGACACCATTGAAGACGACGTTTTGAGATTGAAAGTTCGTTTAACAATCGTTCATTTTCAACTTTTAAAGACTCGATCTGATGCATATTATCAGTATTCTCAACAATTTCAACAGAATCAACAGAATCATCAGAAATATAATCAGATGCATATGGCAAAGAATGCAATAACACATCATTATGGATATCAGCACAGATAACATCTTTCAAGAGTCGATCAACATCTTTTCTTAACATTTTCTTTTTACGTTTTGTATTAGAAATAGATGTTTCTGTTTTCTCGAAAACGATTTTCATCAATCCAAGTTCCTTATGAATATCCCTTTCCCAATACAATGCACAATTTTTCAAAATTTTAACATGGGGTAAAATTCTTTTCTGAAAAATATCTCTTTGTTCTCGCGCCTTAGGCGATTAAAAATGTTCAACTTTTATTTCAGAATGAAATTCAATCTCACGTTCTAAAAGTTTGAGGTTAGAAGTGAAAATGTCAAAATATCTGAGAATTTGATGATTTTTGGGTTTTCAATTTACTTCACTGAGTGAAGGTAAAGGACCATAAAGTTGTGCATAATTTGGTTGGGGAGAAACATTAGAAGACTCAGACGTTTTTATGATAATCCTAGGTGTGTTAGAAGAATCCTTTGGTGGGACGAAAGTGACGGCTTTAGAATAGTTGAATGGTTTGTTATAAACAACATTTTCTAATTTTGATCGACTCTCGTCTTCTGCATCTATTTCCTCTTGACGATGATATTTGACAACACTCATAACAGAATCATCAATTTTATATTCTGCATTGGAAACTTCAGGATTTGGTTTGAATGCTTTGGTTGAAAGCTTTGGTTTGTAATCAACAAGGTTCGGTCCATATCCATTTGGATTGGGTTTTAAAGTAAACTTTTGAATTGTTGTGATTGACTCACCATGTTTATAAACAACATTTCGAAACTCTTTTAGTTTGTTTTGTAAGCCAACAATTTCTTCAAGATGGTCATCTATTCGTTTCGTTGAATGCTTTTTTTACGCAGAGAACTGTTTTTGACAAGTTAACAACTCAGCCTTGGATTTTTGAGTTTCCAAAGTAAGAGCGTTAAGTTGCTTTTTATGTTAATGTTTCAGTTGTTCTATTTGAGACAACAAAGCATTCTTCGATGCGGCTAGATCACGAATCTGTCATTCTAAAGATTTTTTGTTTTGATGTGATTTAGGAAAAGCGGCTTCAAAACCTTTTTCACGGTTTTCTTGAGTTTTGAAAAAATTGAGTTGCCGTTTTAAGCATTCAATGTCCCTGGTTAACAATGCATTTTTACTGTGTAATTTCTGATTTAATGCATAACATTCATCTATTCGGGATTGTTGGTCTTTAAGTAAGAGATCAATATCTGGACTAGGCAAAGGTTCAGCGTGTTCAACGTGAGTCACAACATGATCACTATTCAGATCCTCAATTATAACCACGGAGTCAATTTGAGTATCAAAGGTAACCATAAGATCATCTTGATCGTCAAATGTAACTACGGGGTCTAGTTGAGAATCATCAGAATGAGATGTGGACGACTCATTTTGAACATTCTGAGCCTTGCCGGATTCAGATGTTGGCTGAGATATTAGATCAGTGATGAATATGGTTTGTTCGGGTATGTGAGACAAGCCATCAGTGTCTTACACTGGGCCTGTGTCACTCATGTGGAGAGCTTGCATTTGTGCCATCAATATCACTGCTGCATTAGCTTGCAAGTCCTCCATATCATCATCTGAGTCTGCATCTGCCATAAAGCTTTGTTCTTTGTTTGTGAGAGTTCCACCAGCTTCATCCTTAAGAGCCAAAAGTAAAGCCTCCTTGTGATAAGCACTGCCCCTAGTCCTTGGCTTTGGGCATGCATTAGCCAGGTGTCCCTTCTCATTACAGTTGTAGCAGCGAAGACCATTTATCCCATTCTGAGCATTACCCTGTTCAACCACTTGAGCTCTCTGTTGTTGTGGAGCACCCATGTTATTCCTTCCCGTAGCATTAAACCCTTAACCACCTCCCATCTGACGACCATAACCACGATTCTGAACTTCAACACGTCCATTGTTCACAACAACCTGATTCCTTATGTTTGATGAGGAGCGAATGCGATTGTTGGATTTGTTTGTATACCTGCCAAAGGCTTTAGCAATCATAACAAATCCTTGTTGCAATGCATCAAAAGCTTCAGAGTCCTCATTAGCTTCACTGTAAAGTGCTTGATCATTGTTGTTGTTGTATGGAACCAATTGAGTTTGTTGAGATTGTTGCTGTGACTGATCATATGGTGTAATTGTTGCAGTTGGTTGAGGAGCGGGTTGAGGAGGATAACTAGTTTGAGCCCACAAAGCAAGTTGTTGATTGTCCGGAAGTGATGGTGAAGCAGTTTGTCCATGGATAACCCTTTCTTTATCAACTTCTTTTTGATGTGGTTTCAAATAGTCGTACAATAATCCGTAAGAAGCATGATGAAGATTCTTCGCTTGACGGATGAAAATGACATACTTCTCCCATTCAGGACGAAGACTACTTAGGAACTTTGTATTGACTGCAATTCTTGGCATGATGATGTTGTGTTTATCCAAATCATTGATGATGTCTGAGAATCGATGATGATAAGACTCTAGTGTCTCTCTAGGTTCAATCATGAAGTGTTCATAAGCCAAGTAAATTTTGGATTCCATATCCTCTTGATTGAGTGCAGTGCCTTCCATGAGAAGATGAATATGTTCCCACATTGCTTTTGTAGTCTTTTGAGCATCAACACTTAGAAGAATTGGGTTTGGTAATCCTAAAAGGATATATTGCATTGCTAGCTCATCAGCTTCGTAGTGTAGAAGTTCATCACCAGAAAGGTCTGCAAGAGTTGCAATGTTTGTGAGATCATCTCTTGGTGGAACATCATTTGGATCTCCGGGTGTAACAACAAGAGGCATCTGAAATGGACCTTCCAAGATAACCTTCTTTAAGAAATTTCCATGTGGCTTCTTTAGATCACAAAACCTAAAGAACCTAATCACCCATTGATCATAGTTTCCTGGAGTGAGCATTGGAGGTTTATCAAGTGATCCTGCCTCATGAATGGATTGCTGGCTACTTAAAGCTTCACACATATTTGCAAACCAAGTTGGTTCCTTCATAGTATTCCTGGATGGATGTTGATTGTAAACGTTTGTGTAAGGTTGTACTTGAAGACTAGGTGGTGGTTGAACCATTTGAGGTGGAATTGCTCCTTGTTGTGGATAATGTTGTTGATTGAATTGTTGTTGATAAATTTGTTGTTGTTGATTGAATTGTTGATGTTGTGGACTTAGTTGTTGTTGTTGTTGATTATAAGTGTAAGGAAAATAGCTAGAGTATGGAGGTTGAGACATGTTGAAAACTTGTGTTGTTAAATGGATCTTTGTAGTCGAATGAAACGTTGTTGATGAAGTATCCTTAGGAGTAGAAAAACCAAGTTTAAGCAAAGCAACACTTAGGCGTAAAAACACCAAACTTACGCGTAAAAGCAGTATTTACGCATAGGATTAGCTTACGCGTAAGAATTGAGAAACACTAAAGTTATGCGTAAACTGAAAGTTAGGCGTAGAAGACTTAGGCGTAGGATTAGCTTATGCGTAAGACAGAGCTTAGGCGTAAGAAAAATCTTATGCGGAAAAAGTTCTACGCATAAGTTTGAGCTTATGCGTAAGATTAGGGTTTTGCCCAAAAAATCTGTGGAGTTTGTAAGAACTCCTTTAGATCGTTTTGAGCCTTAGGGTTTAACAATAACATAGACAAACAATCATGCACAGCGGAATAGAACAAACAACTATGTTATTGACACAAGGTTTTCATCATTATCTCCCCAATTATATATTGATCAGAATATAACGTGTTACCTAACTGTAACAGGGATCTAAGCCATCTCAGATCTTAGGGATATACAAAACAAACACTAACCCTAGACGTTTATAGGAACACGTCTAGGTTACACACACACCATCTACTAGACGTCTACATTGTGAAAGACTTGTATATAAAATCTACACCCCATGTCCTCTTTATATACTAGAGGATTAGGGTTTACAAGATACTACGAAGGACTAATAAGTAAATCTTCTTTTGCAAGCAAGTCCTTCCATCTTTTTGTAGATTTATTCTCTTTCTCTTTAAGCCCTTGATGTTTCATTCTTCTATTTACTTTGTCTCATCAAATCCAAGGAACCTAAAACCCAACAAAATCTTTTACACTATCACGGTGTAAAGGATATCCAAATTCGAAGTGTTTTCAGGCTTATCCAAGCAATAAAACACTGAGTAAACCACGAAAACTGAAGATCGATCCAAGGAAAAGTTACGCGTAAAATTAGGGTTTTGATACGCGTAAAACTTGACCAAAAATGATTTCTGCCCAATGATGTTTCTAAACCAGATTTTTGTGATGAAACAACTTCAATATCACCAAAATAACACAAAAGTGTGAAACTTGATGATCCAAAACTTCTAAACACCTTATGCGTAGAAATAAACCCACGAATAAAACCAAGCTTAAAAACAATGATCCACACGTAAAGTTTGAAACTTTTTGCCAAAAACAGATATTTTAACACCTAAAAACGTTGAGAGTGCAAGAATCTTGGATTAAAAAGTGTAAAAAATAAGTTTTTAAGCGTGACAAAGTGAGAAACCATTTTACGCGTAAGACCAAAAACACTAACTTCAAAAACAAAACCTTTTCACCCAACTATTTGGCGAATGATACCACTGTTAGGTCACCATATATGTAACACAAGCATCAATAGAAGAAATAGAGAAGAAGAGATCGGATGAACAATATCACACACACACACACGATATGATACTATGGAAGAGTTATGCGTAAATGTAAATGTGAATTGAACAACCAACCTTCAATAGAAGGTTTACAAGAGTATTTATAGGAGGGAACTAGGGCAACACACCAAGTTCCCAACCTTTCCTTATTAGGCTTCGGCCAAGGCTTATGGGCCTTCTACATAAGCCTTAGCATAATATCAAACATAAAGGCCTAATTAAGCTAACTATTACATATTAATTACTAGCACTTGAATTCAAGTTTAGGAGTGATTCCAACACTCAGCATCTATGATTAAAATCGACATCCTAGCTTTTAATCGTGTATCACTCACATAAAGGTTGAACAAAAATAGTTTCCTCTAAAATAAGATTTCGAGACAAGTTGAAAGAGAGTGATAATGAAGGCCAAATAATGATATAATGATGATGACTGAAAAAATTCAAAATATTCATGGGTGTATGGCCTTATCCAAATGAATCACATCATTTATAGTGTTCTAATTTTCTACCGTTAGCTAACGGTCATATTCTAAACTTCGAAATACTTTTGATTAATATTAAGCTTATAAAATTTGAAATAGAAAAACAATATAACCGTTGGACAACGGTCTTGGTAATATATGTAATTTATTGATATTGGTGTTTAAGTCTAATCTACCATATTTGAAATGTATGCCTAATATATTGTTATACTTCTTAAAACGTTAGCCAATGGTCATATTTTATGTAACAACTCAAAAATTTCACGTTAATATTTATTCAAAATATAAACATTTTATCCAAAACCGCGTACAATTTTGAACATTAAATATAACCGTTAGGTTATCCCACGCATAACGAAAACCGACTCTGAAAAATTTTTCATCACATTAAATTAATTTTTATTACAATTATAATCAATATATGAAATTATAAAATCTAATTTCAAATGTTACCAAATAGACCTTGTGTTTTACGAGTCTAAACTCGCGTTTTAATCATTTTTACTTATACGCAAACTTAACCTATACTTGCACCGTATTTTCTAAAACGTTTAAAATCTTATATATTTTTGGGAAAGTCAACTTATTTCCCTCCCCCTTTGACCATAAAGTCATCCTTTGATTATTTAACACTTTCGATTTTAGACTTAGCGTACATTTAACACCAACCGACATTACTAGGCCCATTCTGTACATTATAAGCCTTTTAGGTTCATCATACTCATATTTGGAATATCACATTTCACTTTTTTCATTTTCACGTAAACTTCGAACGTTTTACGTTTTGTGTTTTACGCGTATTTAACCTACGTTTTTAGGATTTAGCAACGTTTACGCGCTTCATTAAAGTTATCACTTATTTAATATACTATTATAGAGTATATTTATAAGATTTAATATTTCTTACAAGTTTCATATTTTTGCCATACTCGGTTTTACGTTTCGTGACTTAATTACTTAACGTTAACAGTTACCGGGATCAAATTATGCCACTACATCATAAAACTTAGTTACCAAGCAAGACTAAATATTTGAATATATCTCCTAGCCACCTCAACCCCTTAGGAGGATGGCTAGATGATAACCAAGAAGAAATGGTCTTGTTATATCACACATGCATGATCTAGTGCCATATACAATAACTTAGCTAGTAAGCTTGATGAGTCTTCCTTCATACACCTCCTTTGATAGTCAAAGAGGATTTTATAAGCCCTCCTCCCCTTCCTTGGACCTTCAAAACCCACCGCCACACCATCATCATAATTTGATTTTCACCTCTCAAGTATAACATCAATATTGAAGCCATAAAAGATCTCTACCAAGTCCTTGCTTTATTTTGGTGATTTCTTGGACTAATGAGAAGCGACACAAGATGATAGAAGCTGACACAAGCCCTAAATTTTATGGTTTAATTAAAGTATATATATTTGAACTATTGTATATGAATGAATGAAATGAAATGATGAATTTTAATTTAAGTGTAGTAGAAATTAAGTAGAGTTGGTTAATTTCGGAAAGCATTTAAGTTAATTGATTGTCTTTTGATTTTTTCTTTCGAAATATTTTATAAATTTTGAACTAATTTATGACCCGACGCGAACATGATAGTAGGCTTTAATTTTGGGCTAACTATATGCTATTTTTGTGAGCCCAAACATTTACAGTTATTCAAAGTGTCCAATTATATGATCGATCCCGCAAACGGCTTCATTCTTTTTTTTAACGGTTTACTTTTTTAAAGACAACTAACTATTCTCACAATATATATACACAACAAATTATTTCACATGTCTTATGCAGTACTTGAACTCACAACTTTGATTAGGGTGCTTTTAACATACTTGATTAGGGAGCTTCTCACACAACAAAGAGTACCAATGAAACACAAGACCTCTGGTTTAACGGTTCATTTGATATTTGTACTGAAAATATTTACAGTTCTTATACAATAAAACCATATGTAATATGTGAGCGTTATTAGATTTAGCTTGAGCTTGTATGGATCTAACATATCGAGTTGGAAAGCTCGGTCCAAGCTACTCGTTGGTCTACAATATATTTTTGGGTTATTTGGATTGTGAATTGAGGTCAAATCTTTACTATACTTGAATCATGGAATATGGATGGTTTAACTTATCCGCCCCTGCATGCCAATGGTACGTTTATTAGCAAGCGTTTAAGAGTGTTTTGAATAACTTAACAACTAGTGGTTAGTGTTTTATACAACATGCTTGTTTGGAAACAAGCAACTAGCGTTCATGCTTTTTCTAAATGCTCCAAACCAAAACACTTGTTCTAATAACATTTACGAGCAACTAATGTTTCCACTTCCTAATTATGATTACATAACTATGTTACCAAAAACTTAATAAAAAAAATTATTATTTCTTGATAGTGCTTATTGATACTGCTTTCAGCTACAGCTTTTTGCTATCGTTCTCTTCGCCAAATATACCCTAAATATACCCCATGAGTGAGAAAGAGACAAATAAATAGAAGGAGTTTGATATCATATTGTGTTCACCATTTTCTTTGTAACAATTCATCATACTTTAAAGGAGTTTATTTGATAGAAATTTTTTAAGAAAGAAAGTTTAAAATCAAACAAGAAACTACATCCTCAATGGCCAAAATTGAATAATACAAATATCATGTATGATGACCTAGTCGAGTTGAAAACATTGATAAAAACATATTGATATGTTAATGAAGTTGAAAAGTATGAAATGATCATGGCAAGATAAAGGAAAACAATTTGTTTAAAATATAAGGTAAAAATGTATGAATTGATAGTGAACGAAATGGTGATATAGGTATGTGTCCACTATGTGGTTTAAAGCATACAAATAGATATAGGTATGTGTACACTTTGTGGTTTAAAGCATACAAATAGTAAAGTTACTTGTTGGTAACATAAATATTTACCCAAACGGGTCTGTTACATCCATTCGTAATTGATTCGCAAGATGTCGCAGTATAGACGCCCTTAGGTGAGAACGTGTACTGCTTCTTTATCACATGACCTTAATTTCGCAACTGGATCGCAACATCTTTGATTTTGTTCCGGTTGAAATCCGGTGTGCAAGAAAACAGACGTATCGGGTGTCATCATGATCAACATGAGACTTTGGTGAAGACTGTGCAATTTCAGGAAAGAATGGAGATGCATGCGAGGAGATATGGCCGATTATGTGAAGGTCGGGTGTAGTAGGCTATCAAATAAAGTGATAAATATGTTAAATAAAGGTGTGTGGTGAAAGAAGGGAAAAATCAAAAAAATGTGATTCCATGTCCTAGTTTTAGCAATACGTGAAATAAATATCATCTTCGGTCACATAAATGCAAATTTCCCAAAAGATTCATCAAAAGGTCACCTAAAATTTATATTTTTAGCATATAGTCCACCCATTTAGGTGTTGTTTGTCTCATTAAGATGTTTCATGTCTGAGTCAGTTTACGCATCTTACTGTTAAGAGGTGGCTAGAAAGTCTAAATGTGAATCAAATAATGTTGTTTGTTTTTGTTAAATTGTTTGATGATTTTATTTTGCAAAATTTATACATAAAATCACCGCGTTGCGATGGCTAAGTAACTTCTATAAACAAAACACTTCTTTCATATATTTAACATAGTCAATAAACAAACATATATATTATCTTAATACCGATAAAGATTTAAAACGTACGCTTTTAGGGGGTCATTTGTTGAAATCCAAGATCCGGTCTCAACTAGGGTATAATAACAATGATTGAACAGATGCACAGCAGATAATAATTAACACAATCAAAGTTACCAACAAGGTTTTTCTAATAAAACAATGATCCTCTATGGATCTTTTTCACTCTCTCTTATGATGTTTTTTCCTGGAATGTTTTCTCCAGTTCTATAGTTATCCAATACAAAAGACATAAGTTCCTTTTATACACAAGGAACCCTAAATAAAACAATAATATAAAATAAATGCATATCACTACCTAAAATAGCTCATGCATATCCTAACAAACTAATAAATATACGGAATATCTATATCCGTATAAACCAACTATACTATAATAATACTTCAGCAGATTTTGTTCTTCAGCATAAACATTGAACTTCAGCAGAATCCTTCGGTAGTAACATCAGCAGAATTCCTACTTTGCAGAATTCCCAACAATCCTCCCCTAAACTGGAATTTGACTTGGTTAAGTTCCAGTTTCCTGATAGATCTTTAACACTTCAAAACAAGAGGATTGTACTCGAACATCAGCAACAAAGAACCAAAACAATTTCATCTCTATGATGACAAAATTTTGAAACTCCAGATCTTTGCAGCAACAAATGACATAATGTACATCAAAACATATTAGTTTCATACTATTCTCATCACATCCAGGTGTGTTAACTCCTGTGAGAGGTGAATCATTGAAAATAATGGATTTGATGTCTCTTTACCAATAGCCATCACTACTGGAGTAGCCATATGTTTAAGTTCGAAAACCATGGTACACTGATAACCATCTGATTTATTAGCAAACCAGCAACCATATAAACGGATTTGATATGTCTTTACCTGTAGCCGTTTGCTCAGGACTAGCCAATCCTTTGGTTACCTAATAGGGCAGCAACCATGGTGAATTGATGACCATACAACTCTCAGCAATTAAGCATGGGTGAGATGCATACCCTATGATTTTGAGCAAACCATTACAGCTATCAACGGAATTGAGATGTCTTTACCAAAAACCGTTTGCTTTTGGACTAGCCAACTCTTTGATGGAATGTCGTCATCATCATGGTGAGTTGATTACCATTTATGGATTTCCGCAGCCTTTACCACAAGCCATAATCCTGTGGGCTAGTCAACTCTTGTGTCAGAAAGACATGGTGAGATGAAAACCATTAGTAGTGTGGTAATGAACCAACACCAAAACCTGCAAGCAAGAAAGAGTAGAAACTGAACACAGACAGGTTAGATTTTTTATTTTTTATTTTTTATTTATTTTTATTTTTTTTAATCACTAAACAAAAATAATACGATTTTTTTTAATCAACAAACAAAAGAAATAAGATTTTTTTTTTTTTTTTTTTTTTTTTTTTTTTTTTTTTTTGACATATAAAATAAAGAAAGAATAAAAATAAACAAAACATGTAAAATAAACCATCAAGCATTAGCAGAAACCAAAGACAGTTGTAGTGTCAGCAGAAACACTAAGCCTCCCCTTAGGCGTATGAGGATCCAACAGCTGCAAAAATGGTTAGAATACAAAAATACAACAATAAGCCTCCCCTTAGGCTTATGCCTCCCCTCAATCAATGCACCTAACAAGGACTATTGTTCTTGGGTACCCAGAATGAACCTTTTCTTTGAGTTTTCCAAGAATAACCTTTTGAGGGCTTAACAGCAGTTGCCATTCTAACTCCACCATGTGCCATAGTCATATGAGATACATAAGGTGTATATGACTGAAAATAAGAACTAGTAGGTCTATAGGGCATAAGTCTAGCATTACTGTTCCACCAACCAGTAGTAACTGGTGAAGAATAACCTCCACCAGAGGGAACTGGAAAATGCCTATTAAGCCTGTCAGTAGAAACAGATGCATACACCTTTGGTTTACCAGTAGGAACTGGTTTACCTGCTCTCACATGTGCAGCTTTGGGAAAAAATGGAGGAATACTAGCAACATTAGTCCATGTGGGTCTAAAGGTCTGTTGGCCATTGGAAACACCCATCCTTTTCTCATGATAATCACAGTCTTTAATAAGATGGAGTTTACTACCACACACAAAACAAGATTTCTTCTTAAAAGACTTATCCTTAACACAACTTTGTTTATTACATTTAACCTTATCAGAAACAGAACTAGAAGCAAAATTGTGTTTAACAGAATAAGTAACTGGCTTTGTTTTGGGCTCATCATCAGCTACTTTGGACTTGGGTGTGGTCATGGGTGTATGCCTAGATGAGTCAAACTTTTCACTTGAATCACATGAGGCATAGTCAGTGGACTTTAGGTCTGATGACTTGTCACTTTTAGAACAAGAGACAGAGTCATTAGTTTTGCTACTAAGCTCTGGCAAGTCACTTGACTTTTTGCCATATAAATGGTGTGATCCATCAAAGTCAACAGTAAGGGAAAGGTCA
The DNA here is from genome assembly GCA_019973895.1 of Chrysanthemum seticuspe. NCBI lineage: Eukaryota > Viridiplantae > Streptophyta > Magnoliopsida > Asterales > Asteraceae > Chrysanthemum > Chrysanthemum seticuspe. Next base: position 87,326,222 of record BPTQ01000007.1, on the reverse strand, counting down.
ACAGGCATAGGTATTCCTCTAATAGATCCATGTACTGCATGTAAATCACCTTCTTTTACCACGTTAGCTAATCCTGCTGGTGTTGATTTACGTGTGTCCTCTCTAGCTTCTAGTCCTACATATTTCTTAAAGCCTAAACCTACTGAAGTATTAGGAGTTTGACTAGAATAAAGCTCTTTAGCTAGATTTAGACCAGATTTTATCCAAGAATTATGTCTAGCTATTTCTTTATCTAATTTTTCTTTCAACACACTGTTTTCAGACACCACATCAGCTTTCAATTTCTCAGACCTTTTTAACTCATTTTTAGTACATTCTAGATCACTCTCTAACACCCTAATCTTTTCATCATAAGCTATCTAATTCTTTTGAAACCATACTTTTTGTCTTTCTAATGTTTTTAAAGCCTGTTTATAAGCTTCAACTTCAACATAGCATTCATTATATTTAGGTTTCAAAATATCATAGCTTCCTTAAGTTCATTATATTTATCACTACAACCAAAAACACAATTATGTACCTGAGAGATGCCCATGAATGCAAAGTGTGGACTGGCAAGGTCTTCAGCATAACATGCAGCATCAGCTTCCTTGCTCATCTTCTTGAATTCTGCCTTTCCACCATACCTTTCTTTGAATGCATTCCATATACGACTTGCATCATCCATATAACAAAAATCTGCTACATGATCAGCAGGAATAGATTTAAGTAAGGTAGTTCTGGCCTTTGACTCTCTTTGTACAACAATGTGTTCATCCGCAGTTGTTGGAGGATGAATAAAGAGATTTCCATCTTGATCGCTTTCAATCCTTTTCAAGCTGTTGCCATTTTGGATCACCTTCCAGATATTCATATCATTATTCATGATCCAGTGTTCCATCTTCTTAGCCCAGACCTCGTACTCATCATCCATCAAATAAGGAAACATAACATCATTACTATTATTATCAAATTCTGCCATTATAAAAGTGATAACTGCAGTAACGTTATGTGATAGCAGGAACTAAACTAAATACCAACAGTAACCAACACAAAGAGAAATATCTGTTGAACCCACATGATCACAGTCAAAGAAACATTAGCTCCACATAAATATCGAATTCAGTATCTTATTTATTTGCCCATGAGAGATCAACAGTAGCAATATTCAAAAAAGAATGTAAACCCACGTGATATCAAATAAATTTCAAGAAGCCAATCAATCTATACATAATACATGATCCCACGTGTAGGATGAACCAATCAAGTGCACTTCCACCGTAGCTACTATATGTTGCCCCACATCAAATCTCATCCCACGTTGAATATCAGCAGAAATGAATAAAATTCAGCAGTAACAATTGAGACCCCACGTGATACTTCGTACTAGGTAACTGTTATGAACAGAGAATTCAATACCCACTTGCACATGAACAGATCAATTAAGGATATTCAATAACCCCTACGAAGTTGACTAGTACATGAGACATGAGACCACAATAATAATATTGATCTAACGTGAGTATCAAAAGAATCACAAAACATTTAATTCCTGACTAATCGCTATCAATCCCACGTGAATATCAATAATAAAAGAATATGATAAACATAAAATACGGAGTACCACTAATTGGATGAGATCACGTGATATAGCATCAAATATAGTATGATCAATATCCTTGTGATTGGACCATCTTATGCATCTCGTATCAAAATAGTACGCCCCTCAACCGGAATCTAGAATTAGGATATAAACCCTAATTAGAGGAAAACCGTATAAACCCTAGATCGAGAGCCACCCGCTCTGAAACCAATTGTCGAAATCCAAGATCCGGACTCAACTAGGGTATAATAACAATGATTGAACAGATGCACAGCGGATTATAATTAACACAATCAAAGTTACCAACAAGGTTTTTCTAATAAAACAATGATCCTCTATGGATCTTTTTCACTCTCTCTTATGATGTTTTTTCCTGGAATGTTTTCTCCAGTTCTAGAGTTATCCAATACAAAAGACATCAGTTCCTTTTATACACAAGGAACCCTAAATAAAACAATAATATAAAATAAATGCATATCACTACCTAAAATAGCTCATGCATATCCTAACAAACTAATAAATATACGGAATATCTATATCCGTATAAACCAACTATACTATAATAATACTTCAGCAGATTCTGTTCTTCAGCATAAACATTGAACTTCAGCAGAATCCTTCGGTAGTAACATCAGCAGAATTCCTACTTTGCAGAATTCCCAACATCATTTAAGCCCTAAATTGACCAATTTTATATCCCTTACTGCTTAATTTCGTTCCTTTTCACCTTTTAGGTCTTTTGGAAAGAAAATACTGGAATGAAGCATATTTGGACAAAAAGGAGCAAATACATGAAGAAAATGGTGTTGGATCGATGTACTCTAACCAAACTAACTTATATAGCTTGTAAGGACTTAACAACCTCGGATAAATCCTAAGTCACTAACAATGAAACACTGAATTAACTCTATTAAGTATACGGAATTTACTTCAATAAAGCTAAGAAGAATTAACTTTAACTTTAACGATTTTATTAATACTTAGAACCTGCTTGTTATACAGATTCTCTAACAACCCTAATAACTCTAATACTGCGTATTAATTCGTACTCTTAAACTCTAAAACATATATCTCTAATGCCAATCTAGGGGTCCTTTTATAGGCATAAGGATTACCCTAGTCGATTTACAACTCTAATTCTTGTACGACAAGTAATCTAAACTAAGAATATTCTAGAATAACAAAGCTTTCCATAAACGATGTAACAGTTCTTTTAGATTTGCAGTACTTTGATGTTGATCATTACTTTGACTTTCTTCTTTAGCAGTACTTTGACTCTTCAACACTTTGACTTCTTCAGTACTTTGTATTTCTCCAGTACTTTATATCCAAACAAATGGCAAAGTCAAGATCGAAGCCACTCAAAGTTGATCAATAGTACCTGACGGCGTCCCATTTAAAGGGCGACACCGTCCCTCTATGATGACTTGATCAAAGCTGATCAATGTACTGTAAATCTTCTTCTTTGTGATCAACCTGATTTTCTTCTCTAACAGGAACATAATTCATAGAAGGAGTCAAAACCTCAAGATCAAACATCCAATCAAGACCTTTACCCTTATGATTTTCTTGATCTTCTAAAAATTCAACATGAAGACAATCTTGAACCTTCTTGGTGACCTTGTTGTACACTCTAAATCCTTTGCTGTTGGTACAATATCCTAATAAGTATCCTTCATCTGACTTCCCATCAAATTTTCCCAAAGCATCAATAGTATTAAGAATAGTCAGAGGACATCCAAAAGGTTTCATAAAATTTATGTTAGGTTTGATTCCCATAAGCAACTCATAAGGTGTCTTCATCTGAGGTTTAGTGACTGATACTCTATTCAATACATAGCAAGCAATACTTACAGCTTCAGCCCAAAATTGAATAGGTAATAGTGAATCTGCAAGCATTGTTCTGGCTGCTTCAATCAAAGTTCTGTTCTTTCTATCTGCAACACCATTCTGTTGTGGTGTTCTAGCAATGCTAAACTCCCTCTTGATCTCTTTATTGGCACAAAATTCACCCATAAGCTTGTTCTTGAATTCAGTCCCATTATCACATCTAATTCCTCTTACTTTGAGTCTCAATTGGTTTTCATGGGCTATTATAAGATCATGAATAGAATCAAAGGTTTCATCTTTAAATCCCAAGAAAAATACCCAACTAAATCTACTGCAATCATCTGTTACAACTAAGCAGTACTTCTTCTTGTTTAGACTTGCAACAGAAATAGGTCCAAACAGATCCATGTATAGCAATTCCAAAGGATCTCTAATAGTTCTTTCCTCAATCTTCTTACATGAAGCTTTGTGTTGTTTACCTTTCTTGCACGCCAAACATGAGTGATAATTCTTGTATGTTTTGGAAGGTAAACCTCTAACTAAATTTCCTTTAACTAACTTGTTGATATTCTTGAAATTTACATGGCCTAATCTTCTATGCCACAAATGTGCTTCTTCAAGTGTTGCCTTCGCTACTAAACATGTTGCTCTTTCAGATGAGTGAAGACTCTTCATATCCAGACTGTACACATCATTAGTTCTTGGTACTCTCAGTACTACCAAGTTATCATCAACAAGCTTGAACTCAGGGGAAAGTATAAGACATTATGTGTCAGTGAATAACACAGGGTGCTTTTTGTCACAGATCTGAGAGACTGACAAAAGATTGAACTTGAGCTCCTTTACATAGCGAACATTCTCAAAATCTATGCTTCCTGCCTTGATGGTTCCTTTGCCAGTAATTCTTCCTCCACTAGGATCATTCCCAAATGTAACTCTTCCTCCAAAATAAGATCTAAAATCTGACAGAATCTCTTTTTCTCCTGTCATCCTTCCAGAGCAACCACTAGGATTTTTAAGCTCCTCTTCTGGGTTGCCCTGCACAAAGATAAAAGAGTTAGTTAACATTAGGAACCCAAGCCATTTGTTGAAACAGACAGACCTTGATAGATCTTGAGCTCGTGGATCGTTATTTATGCCTATGTAATCACAAGCACAATAAAAGACAATCTCTACTACTTATATTTATCAGCGGAATATCAACACAAGTAAATAACTAAGAACTCTGTGATCCTCTATGAATCGTTATATTAACTAAAACTTTGTTTTTTCCAATCGGTACATAACTCATACTATTGTGTTCCTTTTATAGACAAGGAACCCTAAACAAAACCCTAAACCGTTTCCCAAGAAACGTATAATCATAAAACTAAATAAGATATACACAATCACTTCCTAATAAGGCTCATGTATATCCAAACTAAATATACTAAACACGGAATAATCACTTCCGCATAAACAAACTAATAACTATTAAACTTCAGCAGATTATGTCTTCGGCAGAATCCACACTACTTCAGTAGAATCTCTTCGGCAGTAATTTCAGCATAATCCCAACTTCACATAATTCCCAACAATCCTCCCCTAAACTGGAATTTGACTTGGTTAAGTTCCAGTTTCTTGATAGATCTTTAACTAAACAACGCCAGAGGATTGTTCACAAACAACAACAGCAAAGAATCCAAATAAGAACATCTCTTTGATGAAGAAACTCTGAAACTCCATATCTTTGCAGCAACAAATGACAACAGGTACATCAAAACATATTAGTTTCATACTATTCTCATCACATCCAGGTGTGTAAACTCTTGTGAGAGGTGAATCATTGAAAATAATGGATTTGATGTCTCTTTACCAATAGCCATCACTACTGGAGTAGCCATATGTTTAAGTTCGTAAACTATGGTACACTGATAACCATCTGATTTATTGGCAAACCAAAAACCATATAAACGGATTTGAGATGTCTTTACCTGTAGCCGTTTGCTCAGGACTAGTCAATTCTTAGAATTGGTGAATTGATAACCAAATATGGTATTCCACTGCCTTTACCACAAGCCATATACATGTGGGCTAGTCAATTCTTGGATTCCAAAAAGGAATAAACCATGGTGAATTAAAAACCATACAACACTCAGCAATTAAGCATGGGTGGTTGCATTCCCTATGATTTTGAGCAAACCATTACAGCTATCAACATATTTGATGTGTCTTTACCAAAGCTGTACCCCTTGGACTAGCTAACTCTTTGACATACACAAGGTATATCTGGTGAGTCAATAACCATCAAAAGTATACAACAAACCTGCAATAAAAGTTAGACAAACCCAATTTTTTTTTTTTTTTTTTTTTTTTTTTTTAAACTAATAAAGAAAGAGAACAAAAATTACAAAATAAACAAACTATTACAATCAAGATGAACCTTTATGTTGCAGAAGCTGAGTTTTAATCAAACCAACACATTGAGAAGCATGAAGCTCATCATTGCCAACTGGATTAAGAGGTACTTCCAACTTCTGTCTAAGCAAACGTTCCATAAAAGCAACCGATAAAGGATAAATCTTATCCGATAGCATACACAAAATCATACCACAGGTGGTCTGAACCACATGAACACAGGGCATAGGATAAAATCTCCAATTCTCAATCTCCCACTGATGTGAATTCTTCCAAATAGAATACCCTTTACCGTCTGGAGAATTAGAATCAAACAAGACTTGAAGATCACCCAATAAATATAAACCAGAACCCGTTGGTGAATGAATAGTATAATACTGAGTGACATGTTCATACAGCATCTTCAAATCATGTCTATTCACCAAATGAAAGATTTCCTGCAAGAAGTTGAACTGAATAACAGTATTATCCAGTCGATAAACAGTGTTAAGCTTCCCAGCTTTCCAATTGATCAATACCGCATGTGTTCCTTCAGGAAAAACCTCAACAGGTCCAACTTTAATAAAAGTGGACTCAGCAGCCGTGGTACTTTAAAATTGTATTTAACAAAATATGCATTTTTAAACATAATTAACATAGTATAGTTATTTTCCTTTTCTTTGTAGAAAATCATTATAACCTATGAAAAATGTGTAGTTTAAGCAGCCATCGTCCTTAACTCATTCTCCCATCATTGTTGCCGACTCCTTCCCAGACCATAGTGATGATGTATGATATGACTCGGACGTCATCACTCGAGACCACACACTAAGATAATTCTTTCTATGGTTCCGATGTGAACATGATTTCAGTCATCAGTGGCGTAAACAAAAGACCCTAATAAGATGAATAATACGATCAAAGAAACTAATACCATAACAAACTAAGGACCAATATATGATCTGACGTGAAGGAAGTAAATCGAACCAACTTTGAACGAAATTGTTCCCCCAATTAGACTTCTATGTTGTCAATTTGCTCGCGTTGTTGGTACTTTAAATCCGGTTCATGTCGTGCATCATTACCGTCACCAATAAGGGAGTCGGCAATGACGAATATAGGAAATGAGGGCGATGGCTGATTTTTTTTATAGTCTTTTACTCTTTAGATATCATAAAGAGTTGATAACAACGATCATGTATCATGATGGTGATTAGCTGCAAAAGAAATATTATTTAAGAGATTTTATAGTTTTGTTACAAGAAAAAAGTAATAATTACTTATTAAGTTAAATATATTTAGAAATACGTATTATGTTAAATACTTTTTAAAAATGCTATGGTCATCCAAAAAACTCTTTCCTAGCCAGTCTGACAGAACTCCTTAAGGAATTAAGTTTCCTTTTAACCATACTTTTCTGCCTCCTACCAGCTATTTTATCTGTATCAATCTTTAGATCATCTTCCTTACTCAATGGATCACCCAAATCCACACTAGGCAATGCTTCAGAAGAAACAACAGAAGACTCAGCAGAAACAATCGTATCAGTAGAAGGATTAGCTTCAAAAGTTGTTTCAGAAGTAACAACTGGAGAGATCACCAGAGGCAAAACAGCAACAAAATTATCCACAATATCAACTGTTTTAAGTCTCTTTGCTTTAGGAACATCTGACATAGTAGCAATCCATTCCAATTTAGAAGAAGAAGTAGAACCAGATGAAGAAAACTTCATTATCATATTATACTGTTTGATCAAAGCATCATCAGACAAAGCAGAGATTTGCTTCATTGACATGCCAGAGTTATAAATAGTAGAACTATGATTCTTCACAACTCTCCTCATATGAGCCCTCTTCTGAGCTACAGTCATTGGTTTTTCCCTTTTTGCTTTATGTCTTTGAGCAATAAGAGCTCTCCTCTTTGCAGCCGCTTCTTGATTCTTTTGATTACCAAGAGACAAAATTCTCATTATCAAAAGATGCTCCTAATATAAGTTTTGCAAGATTTGGATCAGATGCACCTTGAGTAGTATAGGCATCCCATTGATCATCAGTGATCTTAGGAAGTAATGCATCAAGCTCTAATTTTCTCTCAGTAGACAAATTAGAATCAGACTGAGCTTGAAGAAATTCAGCAACTACACGACTCTTCTGCATATTTTCATAATCAGCAAACATCCTAGCTTGAGCTTGATTTTCTTCTTCAGATACCAGACCTGAACCAATCATATCATCAATCACAGCTTCCTTTCCTTTGTTAGAAGATTCCTCAGCAGAACCAATTTGAGCTTCAGAAGGAATAACCAAACCAACATCAGAAGAAACATGTTGAGACAATTCCTCATCAGGTGTAGAGAAAACTTCAGAAGAAGAATTCAACTTATAAATTCTCCCAGCCATAAAAAATTCATCATCATCTACTGAAGGTGAAGAATTTGGTTGTTCTTGTACAAATGAGGCTTGACCATGATCAGAAACAACCTCCTCAACTAGAACATCAGCAGTTGTATCAACAACATTTGGCTCCTTTGAAGTTTCAGTAGATACCTTATTCAGATATTGTCTTCTTCTTTTTCTAGCAAATATAATAGGCACCTTGCTCCTTGAAGATTCAACAATAGGAGAAGAAACATCAGATGTAAGAGCTGCATCAGCCAAAATTCCTAGTGATGCATGCTGAGTCTCTTCTTGATCCTCTTCAGAAGAAACCAAAACTCTCTTTTTGCCCCTTTTTTCAAGTAATTCCTCCAAGTTCTCAACTTTAGTCTGCAACTCCACAATCTTACCACCAAGAGTAGACTTGGTCTCTGCAAGCTCCTTCTTGAGATCAGCCACCTCACCTGCATACTTGTTCACTAGAGCATATATTGAGGTAAGTGTAATAGGGTCCTCAGCTCCACCAACTGATTCCTCAGTGGTAATGGGAGGTTCATTGGACCTTTCAGCAGTAATATGAACATGCTCAAAATTAGAAAATCCGTCACCGAATTGATTCCTAATAGGACTAGGTGTGGACAATCTATCAGTATCAACCTGAACCTCATCAAGAAAAACTTGTGTAGGTGATGGACTAGGACATGGTCTAGGTGAAGGTATGGATGCCTCAGTAGTAGCAGAAGGGCCCTCATCAATAGCAACTGAAGGATTACCATCAGTAGTATTGGTAGAAGGTAAAGTAACAACATTAACCTCATCAGCAGTCTCATTCCCCTGAGGCAACATGGCTGCTAATAAAGGAAAATGTGTCCCCTCAAATTTAGTTCTCATTGAAGCAAATAACTTAGAAGATAAAACTCCTATGGGATGAAAAGCTTGGGTTTGGGTAGAAACATCCAATATCATCTGTAAAAACCTAGGGTACATCAAAAACTTGCCCTTTTTCCTAGTTATATTCTCAACCATATTATCGAAAATAAACTTAGAAAAATTATAAGTTAAACCCTGAGATAGACAAATAATACCACATCCCAATTGAGTCGAAAACTGATCCCATCCTTCGGATTTATTGCTTAAACACTGAAGCAATGTATGAACCAAAAACCTCCACATACGACAAAGCTGATTCTTTAACCACATATCAGTCCTTGTACCTTGATATCCAATTTCTCTAAGCCCATCAAGTACCACTGCAGCATTAGAATGATAAACTCCATTCTCATCATTCAAACGAAGTCGTCTTCTTATCAGCTCCTCTGTCACCACATACTCTGTTCCGTCAACCCTTGCTACAATCTCTGTATCACTCCTTTTCGTAGCCGATGCCCAAAATTGAGTAACCAATGATTCATATATTGCGTTTGGAGAATGTGTTAGAGCATACTGAATCTTTGATCTCTATAAAAATTCAATCATCGGTCTATACAACTCGTCACCCCTAGCAGTTCCCAGAAAGGCGACCTTATTATGATCATGCTTGAATTGAAGCGCCATGAGAGATTTTGAAAGTTAGGGTTACGATTTACACAAATGGAAGTGTTTTGAATGAGAGTATAAAGAGAATCACTTAATATGAGATGAAGATATGCAAGTAGAGAATAAGTAGAAATTTCCCAATTTTGGTCAACTTTGACCAATGCTGACGTGGATTTCTACTTTTACTCAATTTCACTTTCAACTTCAGTAGAAACACTAGCCATTCTACTAAAGAATACCAATTAGCAGAAACAGATCACTTATACAAGAAGCTTCAGAAAATATCTTTTTACTGTTTCACCCACTCGCATTAAATCTCATTAACACTTGAAACCGTCTATAAAACAATCCCAATGCACACATATCTCTTCATCAAAAACCCCCAAATATCATTACAAACCCTAATTCCACCAATGCTCCAAAATTAACCACAATAAACCATGAGTACCAAACCTGAGATCATAGATCTCACAACATCATCCTCATCATCATCATCATCATCATCAAGTGAAGATTCAAACCCATGTCTTCATTACTTTCCACGACCATATCCACGACCAAAGAAATCACCCTTTCTCCCTTCTTCAGAAGATGATAGTGTAGTGAATCCAAGTGAATCTGCTGATGATTCTGATGACTCCTATAAGGAGAGAACATCTTACTCCCAACCTCCAGTACCTCAGCCTCAACGAAGGCTACGAGCCAGAAATCCACCACTCCCTAAAGATAGAGAGGTGGTTCTTGGTCTTTTTGCATCAGGTTTTGATGCATCAACACACATCGTATAGAGGAAATGCTTCAGGATAGTAGATGGGTTACATTTTGGTTGAAATCAATAGATGAAGCACAAAGGACACATTATTTTTCTTCATCATCATGATTTGCATCAATCCATCCTCTCCATTTTGATCCTTAGCATCCTCATCATAGTAGTTATGCATCTCCAGCCATCGAGATAGAATGAATGGGTGGTTATGCAAGACTTCACGAATGCATATCCAGCATCTAGTGTGAAAGATGTGAGCGATCATGCATATCCAACAGCCTGTTAGATGTTGGAATAGATGATATGTAATAGATTAGGATTAGCAAATCATGTAGATGCATTTGATGTTGTTTGTACTCTGTAAGCTGTAAGCTGTAAACTGTTTCTTGAATGAATGAATGAACAATTTGCTTCAGTACTTCTTTTGAATGAACCATATAACTTCAGTACATTGTCTTCAGAGGAAACAAATGACTCACTTCAGCACTTTAAGTTCAGTAGAAACAAGCTTTAGAGCTTTCTTGACCATATCCCAAATGAACAACCAATCTGCAAAACAGAACAAACACAGAGAAACACACAAACCAACAAAGAAAAACAAACTAAGATTACATTAGCTGGTTAGTGTTAGAGAAAAGCAAACAAATATACAAAATTACATAGCAAAATGCAAAGTATACACAAATCCTCCCCTGAGGCATATGCCTCCCCTGAGGCCTATGCCTCCCCTTAAACTTTGCAGTTAAGGGTTAAGCATACCGATATGGACCACAAGGTGTTGAAACCTTGGCCCATCAAAAGCCTTTGTTAACAAATCTGCCACATTATTATCAGTATGAATTTTGACCACTTTTATCAAATGTTTATCATATGCATCTCTTATAAAGTGGTGCCTGATTTCAATATGTTTTGTTCTACTGTGAAAAACTGGATTTTTAACAATGCATATGGTACTTTGATTATCAATAAAAATTGTTGTGTTCATGAAATTGTACCCATAATCCAACAATTGATTTTGAATCCAAAGAACCTGTCCACAGCAATTTGCAGCAGCAACGTACTCTGCTTCAGTAGATGAGGTAGCCACGATAGTCTGTTTCTTGCATTGCCAAGAAATCAATCTCTTTCCAAGGAATTGGCAACCTCCAGTGGTGGACCTTCTATCCAGATTTGCACCAGCATAGTCACTATCACTATAAGCTTCCAACTTAAAAGGAGACTCTTTTGGGTACCAAAGACCTAGATGAGGTTGGCCTTTGAGGTACTTAAAGATCTTCTTAACAGCATTGAGATGGGAAGTCAGTGGAGTAACTTGATGACGTGAACAAACACTCACAGCAAAAGTAATATCAGGCCTTGAAGCTGTTAAATACATCAAAGAGCCAATCATAGACCTGTACAAATGAACATTCACAGGTGGATCTGCTTCATTGTTGGTCTTTGTCTTTGGAGCTTCATAAGGTGTAGTGGCAGTCCTTACACCCTCCATACCAAACTTTTTCAAGATGTCCCTTACATATTTGTCCTGACTGATAAAGATACCATCAGGTTTCTGCAGAACTTGGAGACCCAAAAAGAAAGTCATCTCTCCCATGGCACTCATCTGAAACTCTCCCTTCATAAGCTCCTCAAACTCCCTGCACCAAGCTTCCTTTGTGGATCCAAAAATAATGTCATCCACATACACTTGCACAAGAATAATGTCTGTGGAATTCTTCTTAAGGAATAGAGTCTTATCAATTGCACCTCTTCTATAACCATGCTTCAGAAGAAATGTAGAAATCCTAGAATACCAGGCTCTGGGTGCCTGATGTAGTCCATAGAGAGCTTTGACTACCTTGTAAACATGATTAGGATGATCTGGATCTTCAAATCCTTTAGGTTGAGTGACATAAACCTCCTCTTCAATTTCACCATACAAGAAGGCTCCTTTAACATCCATCTGATAGACCATAAAACCCATATAGGATGCATAAGCTAAGAAAATCCGTATTGCCTCAACTCTTGCCATAGGTGCAAACACTTCATCATAATCTATCCCCTCCTCTTGTCTATACCCCTGTGCAACTAATCTGGCTTTGTTTTTAATGACAACACCTCGTGCATCTCTCTTATTCTTCAGAATCCATTTAGTTCCAATGGCATACTTACCATCAGGTAGTGGTACCAATATCCAAACCTGCTGATTTTGAAATTGTTGCATCTCATCCTGCATTGCTTCAAGCCAACTTGAGTCTTCAAGAGCTTGAGTAACACTGGTTGGTTCCACTTGTGAGAGAAAACAAGCAAACAAACAATGTTCATAGTCTGTGTGATTGTCTCTCTGCTGATTTGAGACATAAGAGATAAAAGCCACCTGACCATATTTAGAACGTGCTACAGTACCCCGTGTTCTAACAGGTGCATTAGGATCACCAATAATATTAGTCTGTGGATGAGCATTGTTGATCCTTGTAGTAGTAGTGGTGTTGACATCAATGGAGGAATCAAGATTAGTCACAGTAGGTTCAAAGTCAGTGTCATAGGAAGGTGTGTTGAAGATTCCTGCTTTGGGTTGATGATGACCAATATCTGAAGGTTTTGGAAACCGTGTATAAGGTTCTCCAAGGTCTGTTGACACTCTAGTAGAGATAGGAGTAGAGTCAACATGCCTTTCAGCCGAATGGGAGAGGTAAGGAGAAACAGAATCACTTTCAGCAGAATTGATGTTTCCACTGATTGCTTCACTGGCACTCTCCTCAACATTCCTCTCAGCGTCTAAATTAGCTACATACTCTTGTTTCTTCAGTCTGGCAAGGTCCTTAGCATAATGGAATTCATCTTCACTCACATCAGTATAATCTTTAGAAGTGTCACCTACAAAATTGTTAGGGGAGAAAGAAGGCACTACAATGGGTTGTTCATCATCTTCAGACCCACTGTCAGAATGAGCATTCATAGTCCCTGCACTGGTAGTTGGAGATGCTTGAGAATCTGCATGTTGGTTAGCCATATGTCTAGAATAACCCAAGTAATCAGTCAAGTAATCAAGGTCAAATGACCAAACATAACCCTGTCCTTGAACATTAGGCTTGTCTTCTAGAAACCTCAGATTTAATGTCTCCTCAATCTTCTTAGCAGATACATTGTAAACCCTGTACGCCTTACTATGAGCAGAATATCCCACAATGTAACCATCATCAGCTTTCTCATCAAATTTGCCCAACGGATCACTTGTATTCAAAATTGTCACTTGACAGCCAAACGGTTTAAGGTAATGAATAACAGGAACTTTCCCAAAAAGAAGTTCATAAGGTGTTTTGAGATGTGGTCTAGTAATGGACACTCTATTCAGTACATAAGAAGCTGTACCAACAGCTTCAGTCCAAAACATGGTTGGAAGTTTAGAGTCTGCCAGCATTGATCTTGCAGCCTCAATTAAGGTCCTATTTTTCCTTTCTGCCACCCCATTTTTTTGAGGGGTTCTTGGAGTGCTATAGTCCCGTTTGATTCCTTTTGACCTACAGAGTTCTATAAGTATAGCATTCTTGAACTCTGTCCCATTATCACACCTGATTCCTTTCACCTTTTTGTTCAACTGATGGTAACGAAGTCTTTCAACACTATAGATGTTTCATCTTTGGTCCTTAGAAAGAATACCCAACAAAATTTGCTATAACCATCAGTGATCACCAGACAAAAATATTTATGATCAATGCTTCTCACTTGAGTTGGACCAAACAGATCCATATGAAGCAGCTGAAGAGGTTCAAAAATAAGGCTTACTGCCGTAACAGGAACACCTTTGTATGAGGCTTTGTGCTGCTTTCCTTTGTTGCATGCAACACAGTTATGATCATTGGTGAAAACTTTGGAAGGAAGACCTTGAACAAGGCCCAGTTTAGAGAGCTGTTTTATGGTCTTGAAGTTAACATGGGCCATCCTTCTGTGCCATTTGGTGGACTCATCCACGGATGCTTTAGCCACAAAACACGTTAAGTCACCTGATGGTTTAACATCAGTTAAGTTGAATGTATAAAGATTGTGACTGCGAGGAACTTTCAGCAGAATTGAAGTTTCTTCTGGGAGTTTGAAGTCTTTAGATAGCACAAGACATTCATCCTCTGTGAAGAGTACTTTGTTCTTGGTGTCACATATTTGTGAGACTGAAAACAAATTGAAGTGTTGAAGTTCCTTGACATAATATACATTCTCAAAGTCCAGCAGAGGTGTTTTGATGGTCCCTTTCCCAGTAATTCTGCCATCACTTCCTCCAAAGGTTACATTGCCTCCTCCTTCAATAGGTACAAAGTTATGCATCATATCCCTGTTTCCGGACATACTTCTAGAACAACCACTATCAACAATGCCAACATCTTTATGCTTAAGGGGATGATCCTACAACAACAACAAAAATATATACAGAAAGTTAGTACACTATGGAGGCTCAAGTCATTGCTGACTTGAACCTGCCTTGTGGATCATATAAGTTATGCCATGCAGAAGTATAAGATCCACTATTGTTCTTGGGTTTCCATTGAAACTTAGGTCCCTGTTTATTCCAAGAACAACCTGCTGAGGTCTTGACAGCAGTGTCCCAGTACCCTTTCCCATCAGTCATAGAGTTAACATATCCAGGCCAAAAACCATTCTTAAAATATTCACTTGTTGGTTGAACATATGGTCTTACAACTGGTTTTCTCCAAGAAAAAGGAGTATTAGTATTAGTTGCTTGTCGAACATAAGGTGGTATATCATTAACATTGGTCCACATTGGTCTAGATTTCCTAGAATCACCACACCTACTCATCCTTTGCTCATGATAATCACAATCCTTAATTAAATGAAATTTACTTCCACACACAAAACATGTCTTCTGTTTAGAAGATTTATTCAAACCAAAAGATGTGTTATTACAAGCAGAAGTATTCAAACCAAAACCATGAAAAGAATTGTTTTTAACAGTACTATTATGCAAAGAATTAAAAAGCAAGTCTTCAGAGGCAACTGTCTTGGAAGTGGATTCCTTGGCAGCAACTCTGACATGCTTATTGGTAGTCTTGGGTGCAGGCAGGGGTGAAGACTTGGGAAGGTCAGACTTGTCATTTGAATCACACTCTGTAGACCCTTGCTTGGAGGGCTTGTCACTGTTAACACAAGAGACAAAGTCATTAGAAGAAGTATCAGGGTCTGGCAAGTCCTTTGACTTTTTGCCATAGAGATGGTGTGATCCATCAAAGTCAACAGTAATGGAAAGGTCAATGGGCATGTGCTCACCTCTAATAGGTCCACGTACAACATGTAAGTCACCTTCTTTCACAAAATTAGCTAGGCCTGCTGATGTAGATTTGCGAGTATCATCTCTAGCTTCTAATCCTACATACTTCTTAAAGCCTAAACCTATAGTAGTATTAGGAGTTTGACTAGCATAGATGTGACTTGCCAACTTGTATCCATTTAATATCCATTCTTTATGCCTAGCAATTTCCTCATTAAGTTTCTCTTTAAGCTCTAAATTTTCTAACACTACATCTGCTCTTAACTTCTCAGACCACTTTAACTCATTTTTAGCACATTCGAGATCCCTTTCTAATACACCTATCTTTTCATCATACGCTATTTGATTCTTCTGAAACCAAACCTTTTGTCTTTCTAGTGTTTTTAAAGCCTGTTTATAAGCTTCAACTTCCACATAGCATTCATTATATTTAGGTTCCAAAATATCATAAGCTTCTTTGAGTTCATTATAACGCTCACTACAACCAAACAAACAGTTTTGTACCTGAGAGATGCCCATCAAGGCAATCTGATCATGCCTATCCTCTGAAGTACAGCTTGCAATCAAACCAACGTTATCATTACCAGGACCATCATTATCTTCGTGCTCATGTTGCTTCCAGTCCACATTGCTATCTAAAGTGACCAACGCAGCTGATCCCTTTGAAGTTCCTGCCTCCTTCTGATACTGCTGATAATAAGAGTATCTTGTCTCATCACCAGCTTTCCTGTCTTTGAATTCTCTATAAAAGTGACCCATCTGTTGACATGTGAAGCATTTAACCTTTCTGTTGTCAAACCTCGCTGGATCTCATCCTTTGAATCCAAACCTTCTGCCAGCTTTTCGCTCAAAGTTCTTGATATCCACGGAAAGCATGGCCACCTGCCACCTCAGCTTCATCTCTTCCATCTCAAGCGGGTCCACCTGATCAAAATCCTCATAGGCCAGATCCTGCTGAGGATCATAATCAGCAAAGAAGGATCCAAGAACATCTTCCATAATACCACTCGATTTAGAATGAGAGCTTGATGAAGGAGTAGCATAAGATGATGATGATGAATATGGGCTTAGACCATAACTTATCTTTGGAGTAGAGGCTCCAACGAATGCTGTGTGACTAGCAGAAGAAGATGATCTAAAAGGGCTTCTTACATCATGTTCAAGAGCTTTAAGTTTGTGGTACAGCTCATCAAAGGTAATCATGTCCAAACGACCTTTAGCTTTTAAAGCAATGCTTACGTGTAGCCAGGATGGAGGTAAAGACCTCAGAAACTTAGAATTACAATCATCATTATCTGGCTTTGCCTGCAGCTGATTTAACTGACTTAAAATCTTGTGAAACTTGTCATAGCCCTTGTGAATTCCTTCCTCTTCAGAGATTTGAAAATCCTAAAACTGTTGTCTCAGCATGGACTTTTTCAGTCTCCTAGACTCCTCATTCCCACCGAACTTTGCCTTAATTGCTAACCATATGTCCTTGGCATCTTGCATGAAGTGAAAATCACTCAAGTGATCCTCAGGAATAGCTTGAAGAAGAATGGTTCTAACCTTGGTTTCTCTCTGAACCGCCAGTAATTCTTCAGCAGTTTTGGGAGGAACATTAGTCATCTTACCCGCAGCATCCGTGGTAGTTCTCTTCAAACTGTTTCCCTTCAAGACAATCTCCCATAGATTCTAATCAATGTTGGAGATCCAGTTCTGCATCTTCATCGCCCAAAGATCATACTCCTCCCTTTTTAGGTAAGGAAACTTAGCATTGCTATTAGAGAGACTTAGTTGTTGCAGATGGGTGAAGTTTTGGTTGTTGGTGATTTCAACATCAACCTCTGATCCAGGCATGATAATTTTTGTTATGGTTGTATGGGTGTTCAGAAAAACTTGTCCTTAGTATCGTAGAGACTCTCACGAGGCTCTGATACCACTTGTTGAAACAGACAGA
This sequence comes from Chrysanthemum seticuspe, assembly GCA_019973895.1. Taxonomy (NCBI): domain Eukaryota; kingdom Viridiplantae; phylum Streptophyta; class Magnoliopsida; order Asterales; family Asteraceae; genus Chrysanthemum; species Chrysanthemum seticuspe. The sequence continues at coordinate 87,308,561 of BPTQ01000007.1, read as the reverse complement.
CCTTGATAGATCTTGAGCTCGTGGATCGTTATTTATGCCTATGTAATCACAAGCACAATAAAAGACAATCTCTACTACTTATATTTATCAGCGGAATATAAACACAAGTAAATAACTAAGAACTCTGCGATCCTCTATGAATCGTTATATTAACTAAAACTTTGTTTTTTCCAATCGGTACATAACTCATACTATTGTGTTCCTTTTATAGACAAGGAACCCTAAACAAAACCCTAAACCGTTTCCCAAGAAACGTATAATCATAAAACTAAATAAGATATACACAATCACTTCCTAATAAAGCTCATGTATATCCAAACTAAATATACTAAACACGGAATAATTACTTCCGCAGAAACAAACTAATAACTATTAAACTTCAGCAGATTATGTCTTCGGCAGAATCCACACTACTTCAGTAGAATCTCTTCGGCAGTAATTTCAGCATAATACAAACTTCACATAATTCCCAACACCATTACTGACTTGTGTTCCCCTTGTGGAGTTACATACTTAAATTCTTTAAGTATGTAATTTACACTATCTTTAAGCACACGATCAATTATCTTTGGTTGTTCCAAAACTTGTGTTGGTTTTTCAACAAAAATCTCTTTCTCTTTTTCAGCAAAATTATTTTCAACAAAAATCTCTGTTTCACCAGTACTTGCTGAAAGTACTGTTTGTTCCCCATCAATACTTTCTTTCTTAACCTAGATGGTTTTAACTTTTTGTGTAGGTTTCTCTGATCTAGATACTCTTTTTGAGGTGTAACGCCTTCTAGATTGATAGTAATTAGATCTCCTAGGGCTTCCATTCCAAAAAGTGTTATCAGTACCTTGATTGGGTGAAAATCTAGCATTACTTTGACAAGGTACTGGTGATTTTGAAAAAGGTCTTCTTTGGTGAGGGTACCTATAGTCTTTTGAGAAGTTGCTGTGGTTAACCCTATGTGAATGATTCCAGACTGGTTTATTCTCCCTTGGTTTTTGGTTGGCAGATCTGTTCTTTGGGAAATTGCTTAGATACTTTGAGTGATGGTCACAGTCCTTAATCAAATGATTAGGACAATAACAAACAAAACACAATTTTTGACCCATACTCCCAAAATTTCTTCCTTGAGTTCTATGACCAAACCTAACCTGACTTTTTGGTGAATTATGAAAATTATTTTGACCAAACTTATCCCAAAAAGGTTTAGCAGTATTTTGAAAAGGTTTTCTTAAAGGTACTGCTGAAGGTTTAGCAGTACTTTGAGATGAAGGTACTGCTTGACTCTTAACATTATCATCCTTAGGTTTCTCAACTGTTTTTTATGGGGTTTCAGAACTAGATTGACCAGTAAGCTTTTTCCTAAACTCTAGATTGTCTACTCCAAAACGAGAAACATCCGTCCTAAGTGGTTGAAAACTACCAGTGGGATGAGGGACAACATGATAACCCTTGTCTTTCTTAAATTCAGGAGGTGTTTGACTAATAGATTCCTCATTACTAGATGTGTTATCTACATAGTTAATGAGTTCATCATCACTAGTGAGTATATCCTCAGAATCAAGTTGTTCCTGATCACTAGGTGGGTTCTCTTCTATGCTACTAAAGTCCATACCAAAACCTAGGCCAGTTTTAATGTGTGCTCTTTTCTGTTTTTCAACAAAACTAACATGTGAAAGGCCAGATTTTCCCCAAGCAGCACACTTTTCAAGCAATTCATCCCTTTCCTTAGTCAGCTTTTCAATCTCAGAAATCTTACATCCTAACTTCCATCACTTAATTTTAACTGATAATCCTGTTGTTCATAATTTTCTGCCCAAGCCATTTCATTATTTTCATGTGTTATTATTTTGGCTTCTATAGACTCTAAGGTTATTTGATAACCAGCTACCTCAGACCTAGCCCTTTTATAATTATCTCTTTCAGTTACATAATCATTAAGCACTTTTTGATAAAAATCATGACACTTAGAGCATACCTTAGAGATAGGGTATGAACTTGGTGAAGTAGCGACCATAGCAAGCAGAACAGGTTCATCTTCACTCTCCATGCTCCAATCAAAGCTTCCAATACCATCTCTGGATTCCAAAGCAGCAGATCTTGGTTCCTCATCAAAAGTTGTGCTCCAATCAAACTCTTCCACTGCGACCATACAGTAGGTTACTGGTTCATCATCAAATTCAACACTCCAGTCAACCTCTGATAGATTTTCTTGAGCAACCAAAGCTTTTGTTTCAGTAATAAGGATTTCCTTTAGTTCAAGCCTGGGTTTCTCAGTCATTCTATTTTCCTGATATTTAGCAAATTTGCACTCTCTTGTAAAGTGTCCAGTTCTTTGACAATTAAAGCATTCAATCTTGGTCTTGTCAAACGTTATAACCTGCTTAGGCTTGAAGTCAATTCCTCTTCCTGTTTTCTTCATGAACTTCTTGATCCTAGCAGTGATCATATCAACTTGCCACCTTATATCAATTTCTTCAAGAGCATCCTCTTCAATTTGTGACAAATCTTCTTCATAAGTAACAGGTAAAGTGGCTTGCTGAGCAAAGAATGAGCATACAACTTCATCAGAATGAATGATGTTTGTTGGTGATGAGGTGGAGGTAGGATAAGCAACAGTACTTTGAACAACAGTACTTTGAGTAGGATAAGCAGTACTTTTAGTGGAAGTACTGCTTCTCTTTTCAGAAGACACGAAAGCAATACTGTGAGATTTTGAACTGGTTTAGCCATTCATCTCATGCTCATACACCTTCAAATAGTTGTAGAGATCATCAAAGTTCATAACATCCAAACCAGGTTGTCCTCTGATCATAGTAGCAATCACATGCCATGTGGATGGCAAACTTCTTAAGAACTTCAGATTTGCATCTTCAACAGATACCTCTGCTTTGTATAACTCCAGCATACTAAGAAGATTTTGGAATCTGTCATAGGCAGCATCAAGACCTTCTCTTTCACCAACAGTGAATGTTTCAAACTGTTGCTTCAACAGATTTCTGTGCATCTTCTTGGAAGCATTATTACCTCCAAATCTTGTCTTGAGAGCAGCCCATTGTTGCTTTGCATCCTTAGCATCATGGAACTTGAGTAGATGACCATCAGGAATAGCAGACAACAGTATGTTGAGAGCCTTTTCTTGATTTATTATTGTAGCTGCTGGTAAGACGACCTTAGGTGGTATTGGTTGTCCACGAATTTCTACTGGTTCTGCAACAACTTCATTACCATTGACAATTACATTCCATAGTGCATGGTCTGTAATAGCAATGTACTGCCTCATCTTCATGCTCCAAAGATCATACTCTCCCTTCTTGATGATTGGAATTCTGAGTGAGGTGATGGATGGGGGTGGTGCAGCTTCAGTCGACATCTTTAGGGTTTGTTGTTAAATCAGTTTTTAAGGGGTTCTTTTTAATCAGAGTTTCCACACAAGCTCTGATGCCACTTGTTGGATCGATGTACTCTAACCAAACTAACTTATATAGCTTGTAAAGGCTTAGAAACCTCAGATAAATCCTAAGTCACTAACAATGAAACACTGAATTAACTCTATTAAGTATGCGGAATTTACTTCAATAAAGCTAAGAAGAATTAACTTTAACTTCAACGATTTTATTAATACTTAGAACCTGCATGTTATACAGATTCTCTAACAACCCTAACAACTCTAATACTACGTATTAATTCGTACTCTTAAACTCTAAAACATATATCTCTAATGCCAATCTAGGGGTCCTTTTATAGGCATAAGGATTACCCTAGTCGATTTACAACTCTAATTCTTGTACGACAAGTAATCTAAACTAAGAATATTCTAGAATAACAAAGCTTTCCATAAACGATGTAACAGTTCTTTTAGCTTTGCAATACTTTGATATTGAGCAGTACTTTGACTTTCTTCTTTAGCAGTACTTTGACTCTTCAGCACTTTGACTTCTTCAGTACTTTGTATTTCTCCAATACTTTATATCCCAACAAATGGCAAAGTCAAGATCGAAGCCACTCAAAGCTGATCAATAGTACCTGACGGCGTCCCATTTAAAGGGCGACACCGTCCCTCTATGATGACTTGATTAAAACATGCATGCAACGGCTCAGTGGAAATTTTGGTCACATAACCTGACGACGTCATGCCTTAAAGAAGAAGGGCGTCACTCACAGTTTTCAACTCAGACGGCCAAGATCTAGAATCAAGATGACGTCCCAACTGAAGACCGATGACGTCACAACTCTAAGGTGACGCCGTCCCATCGATGACTTGGCCCAGACGAAACCCTAATGACAGTGAGCTGATGGCGTCCCATGAAAAAGGTGACGCCGTCGCATTTGTAAATCTATATATAGAATTCAATTTTTCAGCATTTAGGGTGGTAGACTTTTGGAGAAAAAACCCTAAATCGTTTGTAGTCCAAATTGGACAGTATCTTAGGGTCCCTTACCATATTTTACACATCGAGATAAGTATTTTAATCTAAAGTAACATTATGTCTATCCTTTATTCGATTGATTGTGTGTATGCTTGCTTGTTTACCATGTCTAGCTAAATTTCATGTGTGTTTGCTTAGATCTATGAAACCTAGTTATTGATTATTGTTAGGTTGTTTCTTATCTTAATTGTAAAATGGCTTAGGAGTGCAACTAGGCATCATTCGTTGTATTTAATGCTTGAGTATGCTTTATGAGGATATGGTCTATAGATGAAATGCCGATTTCGTAGGTTGTATAAGAGAGATAACCTCAAAGAACTAGGGACTACGCATACCCTACGACCTTAGGAATACAACGTGTTAAGATAAGGTGTGCCAATTCAACCGAGCAATAAGAGATAACTAGGGAGTAATAGTATCTAGGTAAACAAATTTTTAATCATCATACGAGCACACATCAAATAGACATAGCTAGCCGTAGTAACTAGATAATTAGATAATTAGATAAATAGAGTAGTCGGTAGAAGTACCACCCCCCAGCCAATTTCCCTGAGATATTTACCTTAGCTTTCTAAAAAACCATAAAAAGATAAAAAAAAAGTTTCATCCTCAACCCCCACCTTCTCGTCATACATTTCTTACTAGCATTCATATTCCCATAGAGAACAATATCAATCCCCAAGGCTTACCCAATACTACACTACAACGATTAGGTTCACTGCCTAGGAGGTTGAAAAACTTCCTCGACGAAAAGGAAGTTTCCTTTAACCCCGAACGCGCTCCGTATGCGCATCAAGTTTTTGGCGCCGCTGCCGGGGAATAGAATAGCTAGTTAGATTTCTATCTCATTTAGGTTCCCTTGCTTGATTCCTATCAAGTAAGATTTTTTCTCATTTTCATTAGCTTCCTTTTAGTCTATCCCCCTTCTTCGTGACTTTGTTCGTAGCCTCATCACTTTTCATCATGGAAGGTGATAACCCACCACCAAATCAACCACTTCTCCTCGACCCACCACCAATTGACCCGCCAAGAGGCCGTACTCTTGGTGAATACTCTAGACCAAGCCATCAATGCTATAGGAACACCATTGAGCTCCCCGATCAAGCTCAAACTACGGCCCTGCGATCCGACACCATCCGGTTGGTGCAAAACGGATGTTCATTCCATGGAATTCGTTCCGAAGATCCTAATCAGCATCTCAAGGACTTCCTAAAATTGTTGACTCCATCGATCTTGATGCTACCACACGGGAGACCACGCGTTTGCGTCTCTTCCAATTCTCTCTACAGGCCCAAGCTAGTAATTGGCTTGAGCGACTTTCCGCCGGATCCATCTCAAGTTGGGATGATCTCACCACTCATTTCCTCGCCCAATTTTTCCCACCGGGGAGAACTACCAAACTTAAGAATGACATCTTGATGTTCCAACAACGTGAAGGCGAAACTCTCTACGAGGCGTGGACTCTTTTCAAGGACTTACTCCATAAAGTCCCGCATCACGGCATTGATCTTTGGCTCCAAGTTCAAATTTTTACGATCATGCCAACTTCCTCACCAAGCGTTCCATTGATCGAGTGGCCGGTGGAAGGCTCAGCAATCTTAACGCGGAAGAATCATGGGATATCATAAAAGAGCTTGCCGGTCAAAGCTACGAAGATTGGAATGAATCTCATGAAACCCCCAAAAGAACGGTAAATGCCATATCAATACCTCATGAGCCTTCCAACATCACCGAAGAGCAAGTTAGTGCTCTTGAGAAAAGGATCGACTATCTAGTTAAGAGGCAAAAGAAAGCACATGGACCAATCCATCGAGCAACGGTTAATTTCACTGACTCTGCCAACCGCCCAACACCTCTCTCTGAATCACCTAGCCATGAACAAAATCCAAATTCTATATGACGCTTCTGTTCTAGCTCTCCAATCCCACTCTCACCAAGCTTCAAAACACAAATGAGAGAATATATGGCAGCCCATTCGGAAAGATTAGCTAAATTTTAAGAAGAGGTTTATAGGGAAAGGGAAGAAATGTAGGCAAAAATGGCGGAGATGATGAATTTGGTGAAAGAGTACACTAAGACGAAGGTTCTCGAGAAGGTGTTAGTGAGAAACGATGACCGCGCTACCCCCACTTTGTTTGTTAACGCCATTTCCATTGTTTTCGATAAGGGTAGAGTAGTTGAGAAAAAGGACATTGAGACTGCCAAGTGCAACAAGAATAGTAAGGACAAGGATGTGGTTCAGACTGATAATAAACCCAAAATAATTGAACAATACCTTAAGCATGAGATCAATAAAAAAAACAATTGTTAACCAGGTGAAAAACTTTAGGTATAATGATGCTCTTAGGAAAGCCCTCTTAGGTGAGATAAAAGAGGAAGAATATGACATCATGCCTATGGGACCTTTTACGAGGCAATTCTAAGGAAACCAATAACTAAGAATATAAAAACCTTAGCTGATCAGGGATCCAATGTAACATAATGCCGTTATCAGTCTATAGCAAGTTGACTAAGGAAGAGCCAACAAAGACCAATCTTAGACTTTCATTGGCGAATCATTCATATGTTTATCCCTTAGGAATAGCGGAGGATGTTTTAATTGAGGTTGCAAGTGTTATCTATCCGGTGGACTTTGCAATTGTAGACATTGAGGAAGATAAACACATGCCATTAATCCTTGGAACACCTTTCCTGGCCACCGCCAAGGCAACCATCAAATGCGGTGAGGGTGCCATGATACTCAAAAGTGTTAAAGAAAAAGTTAGGATACCTATTGCTCTGAGATATCCTTTGAAGATTGAGGAGAAGATAAAGAATAATAATTCGAGGGTCTCAAATAATGCTGTTAAGAAGAAAATTGTTGAATGGGAAAAAAGGATTAGAGATTTCGTGAGTGAGGGGATGGATTCGAAATTTTGGAAACATGATAAAAACATAGGGTACAACTACACCACGGAAACACTCCCTAAAAAAGAATTTTTGGAAGGAGACAAGGTGCTTTTGTATAGATCAAAATTAAAAGCATTACGAGGCAAGAATAGGCCAAAATGGTTTGGTCCCTATATGGTGAAGGAGACAAATATAAGTAGTGAAACCATTATCATATTAGACGAAGATGGGAGGGAGTTCACGGTAAGCATACAACGTATACTACCCTATGATGAATGCTTACTGAATGAAGTAGATGACGGTAAGGAAGTCACGTAGGAGCACGACTTCGAGTCTAGCTACAAGACTCATAAATAAAGAAAAGCGCTTCGTGGGAGGCAAACCATGCTTAATTGCTTGCTTGTTATGTGTCTTATATATTTTTTCATTGTTGTTTATTCTCATGTTAGACTTTGTGAAATTGCTTTATTTTGTCTTTAACCTCATCTTAATTACATATAAAGGTATTTTATAAAAAGATAAGTATAGGGAAGATCACATACGTTTTTGAAGATCATGAACATGAGAATTACAATTAGTGAAATTGATATATATGTGTGTTTGTTAGAGTCAAATGCTTGTATCGAGTCATAATGGATGTTTTGCAGGAATTTTTCCAGGTTTTAAAAATGTAATTTTTCCAGAAAAACGCAGCAGACCAGTTTCTGTCAGGACAACCTGACGGTGTCTGGATTAAAGCCCGATGACGTCAGGCTATGCAGAAACAGTTTTATAAATTTTTGGAAATTCCCAGGTCTTAATTTTCCAGAAAAACTTCAAACATCCATTCTACAAGCATTATATCTTACTTGCTTTCTAGTGTAGTTGTGTCATATATACTTTTACCGCCGATTTTACGTGAAGGTTTCGTTTGTTTTCTTAAGTGTGTAGGTTATATTTGCCAAGAAAAAGAAACACTAATTGGATGGAGCTTATCACTTATGCATTCTTCTTGAAAAAGAAATTAACCGCAACTTCACACGGATCCTACCGAGCTAATCAGAGTAGTACTAGTTTTTTTTCCTTACTTACCTTCCTTTATCATAACTTTGATACTTTTGGGGAACATTGGGGACAATGTTCAGTTTAAGTGTAGGAAGGGAGAATAAAACGGGAACTTAGAAACTATTCACTCACTTGATTATTTGTCTTGTCCTTGGTAATTTGTGTAATAAACTATGAGAAATATTTTTTAGGGAAATTTTAGCACCAAATTTAATTTTTTTTATGATATGTACGAGCTAAACTTTAGTCTTAATAAAGCATCTCATGGATAGGAATTATATGACAAGCACAAAAACCGTTTACCACTCCAATTCCACCCCAAAAATGTGAGGTTTGCCCCTAGATCTTTAGGAATAAAAGCATTCACCTTTAATGCTTAGAGAGTGTACATGTAGTATAATAGATTCTAGAACTTGTTTTGTGATGTATTCCGAGATCGCTAGTGAGGCTACACTTGTGTAGTTAGGAATAACTAAATGAAAAGAGGCATTAGGATAACCCTTGTTTGAAACGTGTATTATAATTACTTCTTTCACATCGGTTGAGTAATTACCCCACACCTTTGCGATGTACTCATTGATGCAGGTTTTACTGATCAGGTCTTAATATTTATAGTGTCTCGCTATACCTATGGTCTACCCTAATGCACTAACGGGCAGTGTACCCGGTCGTGTGTAGTGTAGTAAATGGTAAAGCCGAGGTCGTCCCAAGAGCTATGTGTGTTGGATTATTACTAAGTCTAATTGTCACAGAATAATAATGGTTTTGATAGGGATTTAATTAATTAAACTACTAATGCAGAATATAAAATAAAAGCAAATAAATGGCAAAAGAAAATCAATAGAGGAATAGTGGTGCTAACCTAGTTAATCCTCCTAGCTAGTTATGTCTACGTCTACCTACTTCCAATTACTTCAGGTAGGGTCAAATTCGAGAGGACAACATTTGGTCAAGTCGCCCTAACCTATCAGCAAAGATGCCACCACAGGAAAAATCAGGCGCACCGTCATAAGTCCTGTTGTTCCTGGTCCCCTAAGCCGAGTCATTAAGTACGCTACATGCTAGATTCTAAATAGTGAGTGCCCGACCGTTCGGAACTTAGACACTACACCCCCAATTCTTAAGTTCATCCAAACGATAGGTGATCAGTTGGTCAAATCGCACAAGTAGAAAGGGTCATCAGTTGGTCATATCTTATCCTTCCCGTCTCAGTCCGCTCACCTAGGGTAAGTTGTTCATATCTCCTAGGAAATTGGCCTCTATCGCCATTCAAAACTACCGAACCAAGGGTGACTACCAAAGAACTATGCATGCATACACTTAGAAATAATTGTACGGAAGTAAAGGTAAACGCAAACAAAACAATTAAGGAATCATAACTAGGCTAGAACCAAAGGGTGCTTAGCCACTCATATTAATCATGCAAATCAATTCAATATTCAAAGGTACGAAATACATGAATTGAAAGTAAAAGAAATATAAAACGCTAGAGCTTATCGTAATGGTGTGACTTCTCCCTTGGAAACAGCTCCGTATGCTTCCCTAGACCTGCCTTGAGCTTTTTCCAACATTCTCAGAGTGTTGTGTGTGGAATGGGATGCTCTGAAATGCTGGAATTCGTGGGGTATTTATAGGCCAGGTCTGGGTTACGGCGTAACCAATAGAGGAGTTACGCCGTAACCTTCTATTTCTTCGTAAATGCACTAGATCTGCTAGTTACAGCGTAACCTTATAAGTGGTTACGCCGTAGTCTTCAATAAACTCGGTTACGTCGTAAGTGATGCAGTAGTTACGGCGTAAGTATCAGCGGCGTGGAACCTCTTTTGACCTAATGGAGTTACGTCATAACCTTTGGGAAGAGTTACGCCGTAACCTCTTGATAAGTTGGACTTCTGGGTCACGCAATAGTTACGGCGTAATGTGAGAGACGAGTTACGCCGTAACTTCTTCAAAATAGGCATACTATGATAAATCTTTAGTAATGTTTCCATTTCCGCGTCTCTTTAGCTCCAATGCTCGTAATTTATGTGAAAATGGAAAACAATGGAAAACAAGCGTAAATCCATATAAATGATATAAATAACGAGCATTATCGGGGGAAATTGACACTTAATATTCAGGACTATTTGATGTTATCAAATATCCCCCCACTTGAACTCTACTTGCCCTCAAGTAGACCTTATTAGATAGATTCCTAAAAAGATATCTCCCAAAACCTGGAAAATATGAGTTTACAAATCCCTTATGCTAGAATAAAACAAAACCGAACACCTCACGAAAGGGGAACAAACACTCAAATCTCTCAACTATTCTAAGTGTCAATTTCGAGGTGATCACTCAATCGCACGGTCATAGCATGTATTCTATCATAAGCTTGGCGGTTACACAAATCTCCACCACTAGAGTTAAGGGCTAAACAATTCTCGAAGGCAATATGGGTAGACACGACAAAGGTTAAGGGGTGACTCGTCATTACTAACATGTCATGGCGAAGTGGACAAAATCAATGATACATGACCAAATCCATGGCCAAGACACCAAAGATTGCTCGTTGCATCACCTAGACACGCTTCATGACTAAAGGGTAGGATAAGACATGGGATATATAATTGGTGTAAAATGAGAAACAAGCAGGTAGTCTAAATTTATAACCAAGTCATCACCACTTACCGTCCACCTAAAGTTCAAGTTTAGAAGTCTAGAGACCGGATCATGAAATGCAAGGTAGATGCGTCATTAGAGGACGTCGTGATGGGCATACTACCTTTTCTTCTTCTGCAGGCAAAACTATCAACTCCAATCTTCTAATGTGACCGAGGTGGCCTCCTCGATACTAATCAATAAAGCTCATACTATAGTGCTTATAACATCGCACTGTACAATATCATAACTCAATCAATTTATTTTTTTTTTATTTATTTTTAATCATAACTAATAACATAACATCCCCCCACTTGAGATGAACAATGGTAATTCGGGGGGTCTTCAATGATATTCATAAATGTTGTCGATGAAAGCGTAATTTCCAAACCTTTCCACTCGAACCTTGAACTTAGGCAAATGATGACTTCCCAATCACAAATAAAGACTACTTGGTAGGCTAAGGTGTATATGTGTAACGAAACAATATATTGGGTTGAAAAAATGAAAGGAATGGCTCAGAAGGGTGTATCTAAGGGTATCTTGCACTAAAGGGGAGTGCAACAAAAGGGTTTCACATAGGGGTCGAAAAGTCGAAGTGACTAATCGATAGACTCACAATGGTAGGCTGTTTGGGTGATAATCCTATAATATTGCCTTCTAAAACTGAAAAGTCCAAATACATCGACCTAACTCAACATACCTCGTCTATGGTCTCGAAATGATGCAAAGGCCAAGTTCTAAAGTTTACAAGCTACCGGCACATTCATAATTTGGTGGATTTGGGGTAAAATATTGGAAATGGATATGGCTAATCTCACCATGTAATGTCAAGGGTTGTATGTACTCGGCTAAGGTCTAATCTAGTTAGGTTCGGAAAAACATGTCAAAATTTTCAAAATGGCATAATTTTTCAAAATAAACTAGAAAAATGAGGGCGAAATAAAGTTCAAGAGATAATTCTACTCCCGTCCCCCCACTTGAATTGTACAAAGTCCCTTTTGTACTAGGCATTAAAATAAAGGTGAAGAGAAAGGTAGAATTAGAGCGAGAACTTCCCTGAAATTTGCTCCAAAAAGAAGAAGGTCCACGAGAAAGAACCGTGCCTTCGTTTAAGCGTCATGAACAAACTTCAATCCCTGAAATCACAATACCGAAAAGCATAATTCTAAAAAGAAAAAAATAAAATGAAAAACAAACCTAACTCACTTTCATAGGAATCACAGTTGCATTTTACGAATGCAACAAGCCTTTTAAACCACTTGGTGTCCCAAGTAGACGAGTGAAGTCTCGTGAGGGTTTACAGGGAACACACCACAAAGTTCATTTAAAAACTAATACAAGGTTACTGTGTTTTAAAGAATTAAAGCAGAGGAGAGTTACGTCGTAACTCCTGTGAGGGAGTTAAGCCGTAACTGGCAAAACCTGGTATAAGCTGTGAAGCGAGTAGTTACGGTGTAACCACAGAGATGGAATTACGCCGTAATTGGTAATGCGTCAAGAATTCTGCTGCTCAAATGATGGTTATGGCGTAATCACCAAGATGAGTTACGCCGTAACTCTGTTCAGATCAGCAACTGCAGCAGTAATTACTTTTTTGTTTCCTGCAAAAATGGTTAGAAAACACAAAACCCAACAGAAAGGAAATAAAAATAAAAATAAAAGAAAGGGACAATTCGGGTTGTCTCCCGAAAGAGCACTTTTCTTTATTAATGAGTCTTTAAGTTAGACTCAGAGCCGCGGGCTACCAGTGCTTGTTCGTCATCTCGTGGACTGGGCAATCTCCATATTGAAGCCAGCTGATCAAATTCTCATCCCGTTTGTATCCTTCTCCAAGTGCTAAACACCCTAAGTAAAAAAAATTGATCTTTTGGTAGGGGTGATCAAAACCTTTGGCCTTATCTTCTTCACTAATACCAAGCAGCTGTCGAGCATAACTTAACCGTTTTTTAGTCCAATTTTTAAAAATCTTGATAGTCCTTGGCATTTTAAAAACAATTTTATCATCGCCAATCTTTAACCAAACCAGTCCTTCCTTCTCGTTTTTATCAAGCCAAGATATTTCTTTAAAGGATTTTCCAAAAATTACCCCAGTCAGCCCATTTAACAAGAACTCGCTAACATCATCCAAAACCACAAAGTCGACTAGAAACGAGTGAGTTCCTACAAAAACACGTATGTTTGTCGCTATCCCGAGGAAGTTGTTTCCTTTGTAATCAAGCTCCTTTTCCATAACCTGGTTGTAGCATTCCTTAGAGATAATGTTTACTGGGGAATCTATGTCGATAAATGGGTGAAAATCAATGAACCCGATTTTGCATGAGATTTTCAGATAATAGGGATTCCTATGATGGATACGTGCCCCCATCTCATAAAACTGTGGTTGGTCCGATTGGAAGAATGTTTTTTCAGAGTTATCTTGCCAATGGGTCATCTCGACGTCACTTGAGAGGTCTTCAGCACTTAATCCTAAGTTATCCTCTTCCTCAAAATTCACGAAAACATCAAAATCCTTCCCCGAGTAAACCTCTCCAGGATCCGGGGGGTCGCTAGGAAACTTTTCTAGAGCTTCACCAAAATTCCCCACTAGGTCAATTGCACACACCTTCTCCGGGGTAGACAAATATTCATTAGGTCCGAATGTGGCGATCTCTCCATTAGCTTCCAGAATCAATTTTCCGGCAAAGACATCCACTTTAGTATGAGCAGTGGCAAGCATGGTTTTCCTAAAATGACAGTATCCTGTTGTCTTCCGGAATGTCAAGAATCACAAAATCCATTGGCAAAAGGAATCTCTTAATCTTCACCAATACATTTTCAAAAATTCCTAATGGCGATTGCATGGATCGATCAGCCATTTCAATTTTCGTCTTGGCCGGTTTTAAGTTGCCAATTCCCATATGTAAAAACATCGAACGAGGCATTATGCTAATACTAGCTCCAAGATCTGCCAGGGCGTTACACATGTTTAGGCTCCCAATATAGCAAGGGAGAGTAAAGCATCCTGGATCTTTTTCCTTTTGTGGTAGCTCGTTCCTCAAAACCGCTGAGCATCTTTCGTTGAGGCGAATAGTCTCATCATAGCTTAATTCCCGTGCAATATCATGACGATTAGTATTATCAGAATCATTAGTAGGCGGGTTGATCAGCAAAGTTTGGTCCAAAAGTGATTGTCTCTCCATGCTGATTCGTCGCTTAACCTTTTCTGAACAAACTTCAATCCCTGAAATCATAATACCGACAAGCATAATTCTAAAAAGAAAAAAATAAAATGAAAAACAAACCTAACTCACTTTCGTAGGAATCACAGTTGCGTTTAGCAAATGCAACAAGCCTTTTAAACCACTTGGTGTCCCAAGTAGACGAGTGAAGTCTCGTGAGGGTTTACAGGGAACACACCCACAAAGTTCATTTAAAAACTAATACAAGGTTACTGTGTTTTAAAAAATTAAAGCATAGGAGAGTTACGTCGTAACTGGCAAAACCTGGTATAAGCTGTGAAGCGAGTAGTTACGGTGTAACCACAGAGATGGAATTATGCCGTAATTGGTAATGCGTCAAGAATTCTGCTGCTCAAATTTTGGTTATGGCGTAATCACCAAAGATGAGTTACGCCGTAACTTTGTTCAGATCAGCAACTGCAGCAGTAATTACTTTTTTGTTTCCTGCAAAAATGGTTAGAAAACACAAAACCCGACAGAAAGGAAATAAAAATAAAAATAAAAGAAAGGGACAATTCGGGTTGTCTCCCGAAAGAGAACTTTTCTTTATTAACGAGTCTTTAAGTTAGACTCAGAGCCGCGGGCTACCAGTGCTTGTTCGTCATCTCGTGGACTAGGCAATCTCCATGTTGAAGCCAGCTGATCATATTCTCATCCCCGTTTGTATCCTTCTCCAAGTTCTAAACACCCTAAGTAAAAAAATTTGATCTTTTGGTAGGGGTGATCAAAACCTTTGGCCTTATCTTCTTCACTAATACCAAGCAGTGGTCGAGCATAACTTAACCGTTTTATAGTCCAATTTTTAAAATTCTTGACAGTCCTTGGCATTTTAAAAACAATTTTATCATCGCCAATCTTTAACCAAACCAGTCCTTCCTTCTCGTTTTTATCAAGCCAAGATATTTCTTTAAAGGGTTTTCCAAAAATTACCCCAGTCAGCCCATCTAACAAGAACTCGCTAACATCATCCAAAACCACAAAGTCGACTAGAAACGAGTGAGTTCCTACAAAAACACGTATGTTTGTCGCTATCCCGAGGAAGTTGTTTCCTTTGTAATCAAGCTCCTTTTCCATAACCTGGTTGTAGCATTCCTTAGAGATAATGTTTACTGGGGAATCTGTGTCGATAAATGGGTGAAAATCAATGAACCCGATTTTGCAGGAGATTTTCAGATAATAGGGATTCCTATGATGGATACGTGCCCCCATCTCATAAAATTGTGGTTGGTCCGATTGGAAGAATGTTTTTTCAGAGTTATCTTGCCAATGGGTCATCTCGACGTCACTTGAGAGGTCTTCAGCTCTTAATCCTAAGTTATCCTCTTCCTCAAAATTCAAGAAAACATCAAAATCATTCCTCGAGTCAACCTCTCCAGGATCCGGGGGGTCGCTAGGAAACTTTTCTAGAGCTTCACCAAAATTCCCCACTAGGTCAATTGCACACACCTTCTCCGGGGTAGACAAATGTTCATTAGGTCCGAATGTGGCGATCTCTCCATTAGCTACCAGAGTCAATTTTCCGGCAAAGACATCCACTTTAGTGTGAGCAGTGGCAAGCATGGTTTTCCTAAATGACAGGTATCCTGTTGTCTTCCGGAATGTCAAGAATCACAAAATCCATTGGAAAAAGGAATCTCTTAATCTTCACCAATACATTTTCAACAATTCCTAATGGCGATTGCATGGATCGATCATCCATTTCAATTTTCTTCTTGGCCGGTTTTAAGTTGCCAATTCCCATACGCAAAAACATCGAACGAGGCTTTATGCTAATACTAGCTCCAAGATCTGCCAGGGCGTTACACATGTTTAGGCTCCCGATATAGCAAGGGAGAGTAAAGCATCCTGGATCTTTTTCCTTTTGTGGTAGCTCGTTCCTCAAAACCGCTGAGCATCTTTCGTTGAGGCGAATAGTCTCATCATAGCTTAATTCCCGTGCAATATCATGATGATTAGTATTATCAGAATCATTAGTAGGCGGGTTTATCAGTAAAGTTTGGTCCAAAAGTGATTGTCTCTCCATGCTGATTCGTCGCTTAACCTTTTCTGAAAAGGTCAAAGGTTCTTCGAGGATAGTTTCTACAGTGTGGACAACTTCTTCCTCCTGAGCTGCTAGGTAATCAGAGATGGCTTCTGAACATGAACTAACACTTCTCTCTAATCTCTTTATCCTATCATTGTGAATTTTAATAGAAGAGACTGTATTATCTACGAATGCTTTCATCATCTTTTCTATCCTATCATCGCGCTATCTTGATTCTTTGATGTGGTCAAGAATTTTTTTCTCGAGATTGTTCCCGGAATTGGTCTCAAATACACTTTTAACCTTCTCAACCCTACATGCTTCAGCTTTTCTTACCAAACTTTGTCTTTCAAAAATTTCCCCGTAATTGTATTCTTGCTTCGTTATTGTCTTCATTACCTTATGATCGAAGTTATCTCTTGGTCCGTACCCTGTATCTATGTGCCACTTGTAGCAATGTTCAGAAATCCGCTGAATACATTCCAAGGCCTGATCAGAAGTCATGCTAGGAATAGGTCTTGGTGAGTCGAGAAGTTCTCGTGTTTGCGCATTAATCCCACGATAGAAGACGTATACTATCTGATGTTTGTTTAAATCATGAGTAGGGCATCGATAGAGAAGCTCATTAAATCTTTCCCATGCTTGGTAAAGCGTTTCTTCTCCAACCTGAATGAATTGATAGATTTTCCCAAGAAGCTTGGCCATCTTTGAAGGAGGGCAAAATTGCAAGACGAATTCTTTTCTAAGTTTATCCCATGCTCCTTTACAATCGTGAGGGAGTTTGTTATACCATCTTTTCTCCGTCCCAGAAAGGGTCATAGGAAAAATCCTTGCAGTGACTGAATAGCTGGGAGTACCTCTGATGTTGAAAAGAGAGGACAAGTGGAGAACTTCTTCTACGTGGTTATGAGCGTCTTCATCATCGTTTCCAGAAAACTCAAGCTCATGTAACTCACGAATAATATGATCTGGAATAGAGTATTTTTCAGCGTCAGAATCTTGAGTAAAGCTTCGCTGGCAGTTCTCATTCGGTCGCTCTAAATACTGCTCCATAGTTAGGTCATTGATATTATATTCATTGATGACCTCCAGTTCTGCGTCTGACTCGTAAAATGAGAAGATGTTGTGAATAGGAACCGGAGAATAGATTTTCCTTTTTCGAAATAGCTTCTCCGGGTCAGCAAATGGGGTAGCCAGAAAAGGTCTCGAGCTGCGAGTCTTGTATCCTGACATTATCAGAAAGAAAATTAAAAACAGACTTAATATGAAATCCTAAAATAGCTCCCCGCCAGCGGCGCCAAAAACTTGATGCAGGTTTTACTGACCAGGTCTTAATATTTATAGTGTCTCGCTATACCTATGGTCTACCATAATGCACTAATGGGCAGTGTACCCGGTCGTGTGTAGTGTAGTAAATGGTAAAGCCGAGGTCATCCCAAGAGCTATGTGTGTTGGATTATTACTAAGTCTAATTGTCACATAATAATAATAGTTTTGATAGGGATTTAATTAATTAAACTACTAATGCAGAATATAAAATAAAAGCAAATAAATGGTAAAGGGAAATCAATAGAGGAATAGTGGTGTTAACCTAGTTAATCCTCCTAGCTAGTTATGTCTACGTCTACCTACTTCCAATTACTTCAGGTGGGGTCAAATTTGAGCGAACAACATTTGGTCAATTCTCCTTAACCTATCAGCAAATATGTCACCATAGGAGAAATCAGGCGCACCGTCATAAGTCCTGTTGTTCCTGGTCCCCTAAGCCGAGTCATTAAGTACCGCTACATGCTATATTCTAAATAGTGAGTGCCCGACCGTTAGGAACTTAGAAACTATGTGGAGTTTGTTAAGACTCCATGAGATCGTTTTGAGCCTTAGGGTTTAACAATAACATGTACAATACGCAGCGAAATAATAAGAACATTATATGTTATTGACACAAGGTTTTTCCATTATAATAATCACTCCAAGCCCCAAATATTATTTGATCAGAATAATACGGTTACACTAAACTTGTAACAGGGATCAAAGATCCTTGAGGCTAAACTAAACAAAGTTTAACCCTAGACGTTTATAGGAACACGTCTAGGTTACACACACACACACCTTTAGACTACATTATGGAAGACTTAATTGTGAAAAACCTACATCCCCTGTCCTCTTTATATACTAGAGGATTAGGGTTTACAAATCTCTACGGAGGACTAAATAATAAATCTTCTTTTGCAAGCAAGTCCCTCCATCTTTTTGTAGATTTCTTCTTTGTCACTTTAAGTCCTTGATGTTTCTTTCTTTATTGTTTTGTATCATCAAATCAATAAACCCAACAATCTTCCCCTATTTGATGATGACAAAACAAACACGGTTCTTGTACGAACTTCCCTAGACGAAGTAGCAGAAGTTGAGATAATTAAATCTCACCATGAATGAAACACTCTTGTCTTCCTTGTCTTCCCCTTAATCCATGCCATGTCACTCCAATATCTCTTCCCCTTTTTGTTATCAACAAATAGACAATGTAAGCAGTAGAAACTTCCCCTTGAGTGGTGCATGAATATCAAATGATTCTTCAAATCTGTAAGCTCCTTGTAATGATTACTTGTGAAGAAAATCAAATATAACGAATTTGATAAAGAAGTAGAATAACCCAAACTTGTGTCTTATGTCTTGTTTATCCACGTGACTCCAAACTTATACTAACACCATATAAGTAGACCGCAATCTCTTGACAAAATCCTCATTTTCAATGAGACACTGAGCACTACAATGTAACTCCTTTAAGTGATAGTTAACTAGGTCTTCATCCATCCACCCCTTGACCTATGAAAACTAGATTTTGCAAGTCTTCATCAACATCCTTTAAGCACGAACAAGTTATCTCCAAAGTGTAACACCCACTTTGAGATATGATAAGAGCACGAATCTGTGTTACTCAACTACAATATCAAATATGTTATGATCAATCATCTTCGTAATCACCTATTCAATAAATTTCCAAAACGATCTTTTTAAATCCTTTAAGAACAAAAACCAAACTCCTGTGTGTGAACCAATATCATGTGTGTGTCGCTAAAAATCCATAACAATCATCATGCTCGACTTCCCCTCAAGTCCAAAACCATAAGAGAATCAAAATAGTATAACAGTGGATACGAATAGAAACTAGCAGTGGTTTCGAGAAAACACTAGCAGTGGTTCCGAGAAAACACTAGCAGTGGTTTCGAGAAAACACTAGCAGTGGTTACGAAAAACACTAGAAAAGTTGCTTCTAACCATGAATCATAAACACCACACAATGTATAAACAACCTCCATTAAGAATTAGAACAAGTAAAACAAATTCAAGAAGTTGAATATGCATGAAAACCCTAAAAATCGAATTTCTGAAAAACCCTTCAGCAGCAGACTTCGACATAGTATAACTTTTTTCTGAAAGCTCCAATTGACAATCCCACCAGTGAAAAGTTAGATAAATATATAGAGAAAGTCCACCAAAAATTTCGTCCAGATCCAACGGATAACGAAAAAGTTATCGCATTTTTAAAACAGTGCTGCAGAAAAGTTACGAATTTTGTATAACTTTGATTTTATTCATTCTTTTTCGCCAAGAAACCTTGTAAATCCCTAGGTAACGAGCTCCCCGAGCTCTGATACCAATTGTGGAGTTTGTTAAGACTCCATGAGATCGTTTTGAGCCTTAGGGTTTAACAATAACATGTACAATACGCAACGGAATAATAAGAACATTATATGTTATTGACACAAGGTTTTTCCATTATAATAATCACTCCAAGCCCCAAATATTATTTGATCAGAATAATACGGTTACACTAAACTTGTAACAGGGATCAAAGATCCTTGAGGCTAAACTAAACAAACTATAACCCTAGAAGTTTATAGGAACACGTATAGGTTATACACACACACACCTTTAGACTACATTATGGAAGACTTAATTGTGAAAAACCTACATCCCATGTCCTCTTTATATACTAGAGGATTAGGGTTTACAAATCTCTACGGAGGACTAAATAATAAATCTTCTTTTGCAAGCAAGTCCCTCCATCTTTTTGTAGATTTCTTCTTTGTCACTTTAAGTCCTTGATGTTTCATTCTTTATTGTTTTGTATCATCAAATAAATAAACCCAACAATCTTCCCCTATTTGATGATGACAAAACAAACACGGTTCTTGTACGAACTTCCCTAGCCGAAGTAGCAGAAGTTGAGATAATTAAATCTCACCATGAATGAAACACTCTTGTCTTCCTTGTCTTCCCCTTAATCCATGCCATGTCAGTCCAATAATTGTGGAGTTTGTTAAGACTCCATGAGATCGTTTTGAGCCTTAGGGTTTAACAATAACATGTACAATACGCAGCGGAATAATAAGAACATTATATGTTATTGACACAAGGTTTTTACATTATAATAAATAATCACTCCAAGCCCCAAATATTATTTGATCAAAATAATACGGTTACACTAAACTTGTAACAGGGATCAAAGATCCTTGAGGCTAAACTAAACAAACTCTAACCCTAGACGTTTATAGGAACATGTCTAGGTTACACACACACACACACACACACCTTTAGACTATATTATGGAAGACTTAATTGTGAAAAACCTACATCCCATGTCCTCTTTATATACTAGAGGATTAGGGTTTACAAATCTCTACGGAGGACTAAATAATAAATCTTCTTTTGCAAGCAAGTCCCTCCATCTTTTTGTAGATTTCTTCTTTGTCACTTTAAGTCCTTGATGTTTCATTCTTTATTGTTTTGTATCATCAAATCAATAAACCCAACACACTACACCCCCCAATTCTTAAGTTCATCCAAACGATAGGTGATCAGTTGGTCAAATCGCACAAGTAGAAAGGGTCGTCAGTTGGTCATATCTTACCCTTCCCGTCTCAATCCACTCACCTAGGGTCAGTTTGTCGTATATCCTAGGCAATTGGCCTCTATCGCCATTAAAAACTACCGAACCAAGGGTGACTACCAAAGAACTATGCATGCATACACTTAGAAATAATTGTACGGAAGTAAAGGTAAATGCAAACAAAACAATTAAGGAATCATAACTAGGCTAGCACCAAAGGGTGCTTAGCCGCTCATATTAATCATGCAAATCAATTCAGTATTCAAAGGTACGAAATAATGAATTGAAAGTAAAAGAAATATAAAACGCTAAAGCTTATCGTAATAGTGTGACTTCTCCCTTGGAAACAGCTCCGTAAGCTTCCCTAGACCCGCCTTGACCTTTTTCCCACGTTCTCAGAGTGTTGTGTGTGGAATGGGATGCTCTGAAATGCTGGAATTCATGGGGTATTTATAGGCCAGGTCTGGGTTACGGCGTAACCAATAGAGGAGTTACGCCGTAACCTTCTATTTCTTCGTAAATGCAATAAATCTGCTAGTTACGGCGTAACCTTATAAGTGTAGGGCGTCACAACTTAGAAAGCAAACTACTGTTTTGCACTTGACGGCATCAGGTTTTAAAGTGTAGGGCGTCACAACTGCCTAGATTTGGATCCCGAAGGCGTCAGAAGATGAAGCCGACGACGTCACAACCATAAGGTGACGCCGTCACAGAGTTGACGTGGCCAAGACGAAAACCTAATGGCGGCGACCCGACGGCATAACAAATAAAGAGTGACGTCGTCACATATTGTAACTCTATATATAGAATTCGAATTTTCAGAATTTTGGGGAGGTAGTTTTATGGAGTAAAACCTAAACCGAACTTTGGCTGTCTTGGGCTGTATCTTAGGGTTCCATACCCTATTTTACAACAAGATAAGTGATTTATTTCATTAATTCAATTATGTCTTCAATTGTTTGTGTGTATGCTTGCATGTTTTCCATGTCCGGCTAATTTACTTGTGTGTTTGCTTATGTAGGACCTTGTTTTTCTCAACCTTATCACGAATACCACTTACCACACAAGTATACCACGTAAGACACAATCGTTTTATGCGTAGAGATGAAGAAAGAAATATGGAAAGAAGGTGACTTGATGATATAAATCGTGTATGTGTAGAGAGAAAGATGAAAACAATATGATGTTTATTTCAAAGAAAAACACACACAAACACACTCAAGCACACCCCTCAAATGACCATTTGAGGGGTATTTATACTTCTTATTCTACACGCCCTAATGGGCTTTCCATGGGATTGGATTGGGTTGGATTGGATTACAAGTGATAAAAGGCTAGCTTAACATAACTTATAGTTAGTTAGCTTAGCCCAATCCACAGGCCCGTCGACTATTCTAGTACAATATCTAACACACGTTACAAAGTTCCTAAACGTGAATGACCATCACTTCTATTAAATAATGTTACGGCTAACAATCTCCCCCTAAGGGGTGGTCATTCAAAAGATGCTCCACTTGATTAGGTCTTTACATTTCTTGAGCTTGAACTTTGTGTGTCGATATAGAATAGTCTTGATTTTCGTTCCTTCATGCTTTGTGATAGTTAATGTGGTATTCTGCCGTTTGTCAACTTCTTTGGTTAGGTGTCTCCACGTCTTTCTCCACCATGCTCACACTTCTATTTGACTTTTACTTACCAATGATGTAGTTCTCGAGTCTTTAAACTTTGTAGATTCTTTGACATTGACAAAGAATCACCTTTAACTTTTGAGTTGCCTTTTGAGAGAACTTCATTTGTGATGTTGTTGATATGAGCAGGTGGAGAATCTACACGATCTCTTCCTCCCGCGAGCATCCATCAGCAGCAGCTTCCCAGGTACAGTCACGAACACCAATTGATCATTGTAATCTTTTCTTAAAGAATCGATTACTACAATTGTTCTACTGATGAATGTCTTGATTCCATTCACCTTGGTCGGGCGAATCGGCCGTCTAAATCCCATAAGGGACAGTTGGCGTTACATTGAATAAATTCAAGTAACGACCCACATCTTCAGGATTCGATTCATGAAAGGAATCTCCTTAGCGGGATTTCCAGCACTTACAAGTTCGAATGTCGAGGGTGTTAACAGCATATTGTGAAAACACATCTCTAATTCTAGCAAAGATTGTTCCTGAAACTGGAGGCCCTCAAGAAGGCTAACACGACATATCGAAGTACATCTACAGTTCAGGTGAGTCGCTGAGGTACACCAAAGCGTCACTTCACGACTGTAGACCGTTTGAGACACACTAAGCGTAACCCATAAAGAATTACCGAAGTGACCTGCTGTCAGGGCTGCTTGATGTTGACCCTGGCAGGAGTTTCCATTCAATCACTGAGGATCACAATTGTAAATCCTCTCATAAATGTTCTGGCAGATTGCTAAGATCTGCGTAGGACTCTAGAATGTATCACTTGTTTCCTTATTGATGAACAACAAGCGATGAAATGTCAAGTGTTCCTATGAGATCTTTTAATGAATCTCGTGGCTCTAGACTCAATTAGTGCACTTTGGTTTTCCTGAACGAAGACTAGAGGGAGGGTCTCCTTCTTCAATACCAACTATCTCTAAGAGAAAGTCGATAGATTATGCAGGGTTTCCAGTGAGAATGAAACAAATCATTTTAAGAGGAATTGAGTGGCTAGAAGGTTTAGTGCAGTGCATCACTGGGTCCATGACGTCTTTGTCTTCATTACCAGTGTCATCTTGTGACAACCAGTAGCATATGAATTGAACCCGGTTTCTGCCCTAAGGTTGATTATGGAGGGCTATTTCTTTTCACCCTTTCTCATTACATTTCTTTTTAATTCTTCAACCCCTTCTTTATACTTTCTCACATTACTCCTTTTTTCAATCATACCTAAGGACTTCTAGTTCTAAACTATTGGTGATGTCCTTGGGTAGATCCCTCCGGCTCTGGCGGATCATAGGACGAATTTTCCTATCCTTAGTCACCTTATAACTCCATGATTGTCCTATTGTTGCCATAAAACCATTTTCTTGAAAATCTCTCAAAATGTTTATGATTGTAAAACATTTTGTTAACACCTTGAGAGTTTTGAATTTTCAGGAATACTCCCCCTTCACATGTGTTTATATTGTTTTAACTTAAATCTGCACATAGAGGGTAGAGTTTGCACTTTTTGAATTGATCGGCTCATGATAGACAATTCCCCACGAGACACGGTTACGTAGCTTAGTTAAAGAGTTCCATTGTCAGTTTTTAGGTGACAACTAGCTCTAATAACTACCTTGAAGTTGTAAACTCTTCTTGAAAAGAAGGTTAGACCCATGAAAGTGCATGTCTATCACGAGTTTCTCGAAATGGTACATTTACTGACTTTGATTCCTCGTCAATTCAATGGTTTCAACTGAGTCGAGCTCTTTTGAGATTCAAACAACGATCATTAAACTTTTTGATCAAATTTTAATCACGTCTTCTCCCCCTCAAAAATAGCATATTCGTGATATTTTTGATATCAACGGATTAAACATCATTTTTAGAATCTTTTGGGGAGACAAACGGTTTTGATTTAAGCATGAATTTGGAACATTTTGGTTTTATACTCCCTCTTTAATAAAGCATAATTAATATAAGGGTTTTAGAGGGAGTTAACTTGAGCACAAAATATTTTGAAAGATTTTGAAAATCTTTTTGAACAATCTTGAAAAAGGTGCTCAAGATGATGATGATTTCTCACCAGTTTTAAATGTAGTGCACTCAAGCGTACACTAGATATTTTCTTTAAAAGCACAAGTTTTGATTTGAAGATAATCAAAATTCATCATTTTGGTACGGGGTTTCGTACTGAAGTATACGAAAGCCATTTTTTGAAGAAATTTTGAGGAACGACATGTTTTAGAAAACATTTAAATAACTCTCGCTCAAGCATCTGTACATGTAGGTATCATTGTTGAATGACATTTCTAGAAACGTATAGAATATCGATTATACGAGAGACATGTCGTGAGAAGAATATTTTTTGATTTTTTGATTTTATATTGTTTTTGTATTTTTTGAAAGATTTTATATTTTTATATTTTGCTTTTGATGGTTTTTCAAATTTTGTATTTTGTTTTTCAAAAATATTTATAGTGAAGCTTTTTGGAAAATCATTTTCAAGAAGATTCGAGAAGACATTCTAACTCCTCAGGGGTTAGGCTTCGCATTCCAATTCATCGAACTAAATCGTCAAACCTTTCTTTTGGAAGGGCTTTAGTAAATAGATCGGCGAGTTGGTAATCTGTCTTCACGAAGAATAATTCAATATTACCTTCTTCCACGTGCTCTTTTATGAAGTGATAGCGTACTCTGATATGCTTAGTCTTTGAGTGATGAACAGGATTGCATGATATGGCTATGGCACTTTTCGAGTCACAATACATAGGTATTTTATCGAAAGTAAAGCCATAATCTGTGAGTTGTGTTCTCATCCATAGAACTTGAGCACAACACGCAGATAGAGACACATACTCGGCTTCAGCGGTTGAAAGTGCAATGCAATCTTATTTCCTTGAAGACCAGCTGA
Organism: Chrysanthemum seticuspe; assembly: GCA_019973895.1. Lineage (NCBI taxonomy): Eukaryota > Viridiplantae > Streptophyta > Magnoliopsida > Asterales > Asteraceae > Chrysanthemum > Chrysanthemum seticuspe. Next base: position 87,282,863 of record BPTQ01000007.1, on the reverse strand, counting down.
CTAACTTTTCACCCAAAAATTGTGCTCCTCCTGATGTACTTTTTGCTGTAACTTGATCACCTGCGTGGTCCGCATTTGAAAAAGCTATTAGATCAAATCCAGATTCCTTCGGATACCAAAGACCCTTGTGAATGGATGTCTTCAGGTACCGAAAGATCCTTTTAACCTCTTTAAGGTGCAGTTCGGTAGGCTTTGCCTGAAACCATGCTAATAAGCAAACAACAAAATGAATATCTGGTCGACTAGCAGTGAGGTACATGAGAGAACCGATCATGCTCCGATATTTCTTCGGATCGATAGGTTTCCCAAATAAATCGGCTCCAATTTTTGGTGAAGTTACCATTGGTGTACCGACCGAATCACAATTATCCATACCATGATTTTTCAAAATCTCAGTTGTATATTTAGATTGATTAATAAAAATTCCACGAGGGGACTGATGTATTTGTAAACCAAGAAAAAATTTTAGTTCCCCCATCATGGACATTTCAAATTTGCTTTTCATGAGATTTTCAAAATGTTTTGAAAGATTCGGATTAGTGGACCCAAAAATGATGTCGTCCACATAAATCTGAACAATCAAAATGTCATCGTTGTATTTTCTTGTAAACAAGGTAGGATCAACCGTTCCTTTGGTGAAATTTTTTAGGATAAGGAAAGAGGTCAGTTCGTCATACCACGCTCTCGGAGCTTCCTTTAAACCATAGATTGCCTTTTTGAGTTTGTAGACGTAGTCTGGATGTTCCATGTCTATAAAGCCTTCTGGCTGACTCACATACACTTCTTCTTTCAGAGTTCCATTCAAGAATGCAGTCTTAATGTCCATCTGATAAACCGTGATGTTTTTGTGAGCTGCATAGGCCAAGAAAATCCAGACTGCTTCAAGTCTAGCTACCAGCGCAAATGACTCTTCAAAATCAATTCCTTCTTCTTGTCTGTATCCTTTGGCCACTAGACGAGCTTTGTTGCTAATTACAGTCATTTCTTCATCCCTTTTGTTCTTCCATAACCATTTGAGATCAATGACGCGAATCTCAATTGGTCTTGGAACCAAATCCCAAGAGTCATGTAGACGGTATTGGAGAAGTTCCTCGTGCATTGCTTCTATCCATGCATTGTCTGCCATTGCCTTTCGAATGTTCTTCGGTTCAATATTTCTAATTAAGCAAAGGTAAATGCTCAAGTCGCAATATGTGGTAAGTTGGCGTCTCGTCTGAATTGGCCATGAAGGTTCACCAATAACTTGTTCAATTGGATGGTCTTTTGTCCACTTCAGAGTAGAAGGATACCGTTGGTTAAACGTATGCGAGTTAGATGGTTCTCGTAAGCTTGAAGAAGATTCAGCTGATTCCGTAGCAAACGGATTTTCAAATAAGTCTTCATCTAACGTTGCATCATTTTGGTTTTGTGTAGGTTCTTCTCGAAATGATATGTTTTGGTTTTGCTCATCAACTGCTGGTAAAACTGTTTCAAGAATAGGATTTGCAGAAGTCGATGTAGATGACGTTGATGGAGTTGGTGCATTGGTTTTGACCGTGGTAGATGCATCTTTTGTTGGTGGTGGTAGATGATTTTGAGCGGGTGCAGCGGCATGATGGTTTGATACATTTGACGAAGTTCCTCCATAGTATTCATCGAACATTAACTCGAAGAAATTCTCCCATTCTTGTTCATGAGGTGTGTCAGCAAAAGTTGATGGAGCTCTTTGTTGTATGAGTCCTGAACTGATGTGTCCAGAAATCTGCATGTTTGGTGCGGGTTCTAATCTATTTTGATTAGAAGCCATCAGATTAAGCACGGGTTCTAGAGTGAGTCTCTTAGAATCCATCTGTGAAAGTTCGTCAAAATTCACATTCATCATCTCCATTATCTTCCTAGTTCTTATGTTATACACCCTGAATACCCTCGAGTTTTCTGAGTATCCAATGAAGATTCCAATATCAGCTTTAGCTTTCAGTTTTCCTAGATCTTCTCTGTCGTTCGTCGGATAGCACAAAGCGCCAAACATGTGAACGTAAGAGATATCAGGTTTTCTGTTGTTCACTAGCTCATATGGGGTTTTATTGAATCTAGGATGGATTAGGGATCGGTTTTGAGTGAAACAAGTAGTGGGAACAGCATCAGCCCATAGAAATAACGGTGCACTAGAGCAGATTAGCATTGTGCGAGCAGCTTCAACAAGAGTACGATTTCTTCTTTCAACTAACCCATTCTGCTGTGGAGTTCTAACAACTGATGTCTGATGTGTGATTCCAACATCTTCAAAATAAGTTCTTAACTCCTGATTTATGAATTTTGTGTCGTTGTCTGTTCTTACAACCCTTAATGGAGTTAGAAGAAGTACTTGAATTCGCTTCAGAAAAGTGATGATGATGCCTGGTGCTTTTCTTTTGATCTCAGAAACCTAACCCATGTATATCTTGAATAATCATCGACGATAACAAGAATATACTTTTTCCCGTTAATGCTTTCAACTCTCATTGGGCCACATAAGTCCATGTGCAACATATGCAACTTTGCTTCCGAACTAGGTACGGATTTGGGTTTATATGATGCTCTTTTGCTTTTTCCTTGTTTGCATGATGGACATAAGTGATCCTTGGTGTATTTGAACTTTGGAAGTCTGTTGACGATGTTGTCTTTGGCAAGTTTGTTGATAGTGTCAAAATTGAGATGGGATAATCTTCTATGCCACAACCAGGACTTTGTTCCAGATGCTCGTGTCATAAGGCATATTGGTGATGAAGAGGTCATTTGGTTTATGTCGATAGCATACAAGTTTGTATCACGATTCCCAGTTAAGAGATTAGTGCCATCCAAGTTTCTAACGAAGCAAGCATTTTTCCTAAAAGTAACCTCTAAATCTACATCACAGAACTGCCCGACTGAAAACAAATTGTGTCCCAAACCTTCAACATAGTAAACCCGAGTGATCAAATAATTTCCAAATGATAGATCTCCAAAACCCATGATAGCTGCTACATGATCATTTAACGTACAGTTCCCATGAATTTCCAGACGAAATTGATCAGCAGCTTCAGATTCCCGGTCATGTGCTTGGAGCAACCCGAGTCGACGATCCAAAGACATATTTCGATAACCTGCCAAATACAAAAGAAGATGTTTTTGGAAACTGTTTTGATTTTGGTTCCTTTGGGTTAGAGGTAAAATCCTGATCACACTCATAGAAGTTATCTATTGGGAAAACAGGTTCATCACTCATTCTACCATTCTGGAGTGTGAAAGTTCTACCTGTTGGTTTCCAAATGTTATCCCTAAAGTAAGGACTATGCTTCCTATCAGAAGTGTAAGACCTAAATCTTGCAACTAGTCTTCCTATGGGTTTAGCATAAGTTCTTTTAGGAACGTTCTTTTGAACAGGCTTAACATTCTCATTCTTAGAAACACAATCATCATGAACATTAGTTAAAGATTTCTTGCAAGTTAAACAAACATATTCAATACATTCATTAAACTTAGCAGATTTCATAGGTTCATTACATTCAGATGAAATGTCTTTCTTATTACAAAGCGGTAAATTCCCAGGGTGTTCTTCTACTTTCTTCTCTTTATTCAAGCTACAACTCTTAGAGGCATGCGAGACTCTATTGTTCCTTGTATTGCTCTTAGGCTTTACTCTGCTGCTCCTAGAGGTGCTTTCTAGTCCTGTAGAAGGTAAGGCACACGCATTAGGATTCACTTTTTTATCAAGAGAAGTGGTTTCAGCTTTCCTAGTCTCTTTGGAGTGCTTATCTAAACTTATGTCGTTTGTTCCATATGTTTTAGATGTGGAGGCAGCCGCAATAGTGGTACTCATCTTAAAAAGGCCAGGTACTAAAACTTTTGGTTTCTCGATAACCGCTTTTTCATTCGCAACAATCTTATCTTTTTGCATTGGCAAGGCAGGTGGAGTGACTGGTTTTGACAAATCTTTTTTCTCATTGACTCTTGGAGGAGGCTAAGAAATAGACATTTTTGGTTTAAAAACCGGTTTTGGAACATTTGCCTTCTCCTCAGTCAATGGTTTTGCAATCTTAGAATCTACAGCCTTTCCTTTTTGACAATCCAGCTGAGCCCTCAAAAGATCATTTTGCTCTTTCATGTCCTTGTAGGAACGCTCATACGAAAGTTTGTCATACTTGCATTCCTCAGTTTTTCGATCAAGTTGTTTAAAATATGATACATTTTCTTTTTCAAGTTTTTCAAGAGCTTTTTCATATTTTGAAACAATTGCGGAGGTCTCAGACTGGAGTCTTTCATGATCTTCAACATAATATGTTTGTAAGATAATGGACATAATATCAGTAGTCAGAACATCTTCGACGAGAGAATCATTTAAATTTTCCAAAACATTGATGTGTTCAAAACATTCATTAGCTTGCTTTACCAGTGATTTATGGTCCTTGACAAAGTCACCTGATTCTTTCAAAAATGCTTGTTCAAAGTGAATTACCCTCGCACTAACGTGGTTTAGCGGATTGGCAATTTCATTTTCAAAAACCTTTTTCATTTCATCGTGAAAACTAGAAAACCAATTGTTAGTGCTGATGTTGATTTTTGATTTAACAAGCTCTTGAAGTTGCCCCATTCTAGTTTTAATTTCATCTAAAATGCTTCTAGCATCACTTGTGTTAAAAGGATTGTTTGAAGATATTTGTTCGATGTTCGAAAATGAATTTGAGACAACTACTGGTTTTGACTCTTTGTTTGAAACACTAGGTTTGATGGAAAACTTTGACTTTTCTTTTTGCGGAACAAAAGTAATTCCAGAGATTTTGTTCCATTTGTTGTAGCCGATTGGTTTTATTGCTGGATTCTTTTGTTTCATTTTTGATCTACTCTCGTCGGTGAGTTCTAACGTTTCATGAGAATCACGAACTTCTACGGGTTCATGTTTATCTAACAAAGTTTTTCCATTATACAAAACATTCTGTTCTTTCTGAGCCTTCTTGAGTGCACAAGGAGGTTTGTTACCAAGAGCCATTTTTTGAGTTGTATGAAAATACGAGTTTGTCTGATTTGTTAACATATTGACAGTTTGAGCTGAATGACCCATTGTAACAAGCAAATTTTCCAATTTGTTGATTTTTTCATTTTTCTCAAGAATTTCATCAAGAAGAGAATCTTCTCGTTTTGAAAAAGCAGTGATCAACTTTTTCTTTTCTTTTTCAATATCAGAATACGTTGCTTTTTGTTTAGAAAGTTGGTCTTTTAGATCAGAAATTTCCTTGTTTAAAGATTTTATTTTCATGTTCAAATTCACATCAAGTGTGTCATACTTGATTTGCAACTGTTTTTCTCTTAAAACATAATTTCAATAACCAATTTCTAATTCTGACTCTTTGTTTTTGTGAAATTCAAAAGCTTTTGCATTCTCCTTGTACCTCTCAAGCTCAGCGGTCAATTTCTCATTCGCGGCCTTAACATCGCGATTAACCTTTTTAACTTTCTCAATTTCAATGCCACAATTATTGATTAATGTTTCAAATAATGCACGTGTTTCCTCATCAGTTTCAGTATTTTGTGCCACATAGCCTCCACTAGGATCCACATCTGGAGTTTCAGAGTTAGTATTGCTACAACTTGGATTGTCCAAGTATGTATCATAAGTAGGTGCTGGTGTCACAAAATGTTGTTCATCATGAGAGCGAAACAGTCTTCAATGAAGATGCAGTTTGCATTGGTGTCCTCTCGGTCTTCCAAATCATCCATAAGAGCGAAACAGTCATGTTCCTCAGCACTTAGCTGCATCCCTGCTTCTGACTTCTGTGCTAACAGCATAGCTTTCTGAAGATACGCAACATCCTTCTTTTTCGGCTTAGTAGGACAATTCCTTGCCATGTGACCCACTCCTTGACAGTTGTAACACGTAACCCGATTAGCCTGATTCACATTTCCATAATTCCCAACGACTGGAGCTGCAACATTCCCATTCTGATTACCCACTGCTCTATTCCCAACATTCTGACCCATCTGATTTCCAACATTCTGACCCAACTGATTACCCTGAAATGGAACCGCCTGATTACCCATGTGAAATCTAGTAGCATATCCCTGTTGGTTCCCAATAACTCCAACCATTTGTCCTTGATGACCCATATTCACACCCGGCTGTGCAATTTGCCTGTTGCGAGTGTTAGATGAAATCCTTTGGTTGTTGTTAGTTGGTGTGGAATAGCGTCCTCTGAATGCTTTAGACAAATAAGAAAATGCATTTGACAAAGCCTCTTCTTGTTCAGTTTCAAGATCAGTGATTCCTTGTTCCTGGTATTGTGGATATTGTTGTTGTTGAATGACTTTTTGTTCTGGTGGATAGAATTGTTGTTGAGGGATAACAGCTTGTGGTTGTGGAATGTATTGCTTCAAGTTGTTGTTAGTGGAAGATGATGAAGCTTGTTGTTGTGAGGTCACTGGAGTTGGAGTCTTTGCAATTAGTGCTAAGGGATCATGATTCTTTGACAATCTTTCTCACTAACTTCATTGACTTCATCTTGGTTTTGTTTCAGAAAGTTGTTGAGTTGATCAAAGTTCACCTGATGTAAGTCCTTTGTTTGGTTGACAATAGTGACATATCGTCCCCATTCTTCTAGAAGATTGTTGAGAAATTTGATGTTACTCACGATAGTTCTGGGTGCCAACTTGTTTCTGATAAGTTCATTCATCAAAGTGCAAAACCTTCCATAGTAGGATTCAATGGATTCTCCTAGAGTAGATGTAAACTTCTCCCATTCAGTTAGCAGCTTGTTCTCCATGTCTTGCTGACCAATTTCTGTTCCATAACATAGCCATCTAACACGTTCCTACATATCGAAAACAGTTTCACAACTGTCTACAGCAGCAAAGATGTCTCTTGGTAAACCCAGTTGGACGATGTGTATTGCTATGTCATCTACTTCGACTTGCTTCTGATCCTCTTCATTGTATTCGGATTCACGTTGAGCATGAAAGTATGGTGGAACGGGAGGTGTTGCATCAGGAATTCCAGGGTCTTGGACTTGTCATGGCTTGAAGGGTCCATTCGTAATGGATTGAATCATGAGTTTTCCATTAGGTTTGGTTTTGATGTACCGGAGCATAAGACTTGTACATTGAAGATATCCACCTTTTTCCAGCATAGGAGGACGGTTTTCGGCACTGGCTGCATGAATGTCTTGTTGAGTAGCCATTGATAAAGGTATTTGATGATAAAGTTGATGTAGGATCGATTCAACGATAAAGGAGTTGTGCTTGATGAAGATTAAGCTCGGTTGTTGTAGTGAAAATTGGGTCTAAAAACTTAAAAACCTCAATAACTTCTGTTCGGAGCGTTTTTAGGACTGGAATATTGACCCGAATAAACTTCATTTTCTTTGGTGTGTCATTCTCCTCGTTCTCACGGTCGTTTTGATGGGTAGAATGCTGAAAACGGAGTTACGATTCAAAAGTTATGGCCGTTTGAAGTTTTGCTCAAAATCTTACTCGTAAACCTTGTTCTTAAGCGTAGGATTCAGTGCTTATGCGTAGACTTCTTATGCGTAACTTGCTTATGTGTAACCCTCCTTAGGCGTAAGATGATGCTTATGCGTAGACCCAGACTTACGCGTAAACTTAAGGTTAAACGTAAGCTTATGCGTAAACTTTACACTTAGAAGTAGAGTACCTTACGCGTAAGATTTAACTTATGCGTAGAGTGCTTACTCGTAAGCTTTATGCTTAGGCATAAGATTAGGTTTTAAACCAAAAATCCTTTACACTTATACCAGTGTAAAAGATATCCAAAGTCGAAGTGTTTTTCAAGCTTATCCAAGCAAGGAAAACACTGAGTAACCGTTGTTGCACGAAGATTCTTCACCAAAAGCTTATGCGTAGGATTTCACTTCTTACGCGTAGACCATACGCGTAGGATTAGGGTTTTGACTTTTCTTATGCGTAAAAAGAGGGTTTTGACTTTCTGTCCTTGGTTACCTTACGCGTAGAATGCCCAGATTATGCAAAAACACGAATTTTTCACCCAAAAACACGTTTCCAAATGATTTCTTTTGCACAAACTTCTCCCAAAACACTTAATGATCAATAAAAAGTACAACTTTAAGCTTAAAAACACGTAAAAATGAAAACTTTATGAGAAAAGCATACGGTTTTAGAGAAAAAACACAACTTTTTGTGTAAAGTTTTAACAAAAAATGTAACACAACACTCCTAAACCATTGTTAGGCGATTGATACCAATTGTAGGACCTTGTTTTTCTCAACCTTATCACGAATACCACTTACCACACAAGTATACCACGTAAGACACAAACGTTTTATGCGTAGAGATGAAGAAAGAAATATGGAAAAATGGTGACTTGATGATATAAATCGTGTATGTGTAGAGACAAAGATGAAAACCAGATGATGTTTATTTCAAAGAAAAACACACACAAACACACTCAAGCACACCCCTCAAATGACCATTTGAGATGTATTTATACTTCTTATTCTACACGCCCTAATAAGCTTTCCATGGGCTTGGATTGGGTTGGATTGGATTACAAGTGATAAAAGGCTAGCTTAACATAACTTATAGCCAGTTAGCTTAGCCCAATCCACATGCCCGTCAACTATTCTAGTACAATATCTAACACACGTTACAAGTTCCTAAACGTGAATGACCATCACTTCTATTAAATAATGTTATGGCTAACAGCTTAGATCTATGAAACCTAGGTCTTGAATATTGATTGGTTGTCTCTTATCTTAATTGTGATTGACCTAGTATTGCGATAGGTCATTCGTTGTGTTTTTAATGCTTGAGTAATCTTTGTGAACATTAGTTTATAATCACCTAGAGTTATTGTAGGCTAAACATCCAAAGGTAACCTTAGAGTTAGTTTATGAATCCTAGAGATTTCGTAGGCAATAACCTTAAGGTAGTCTCAAAGAGTTAGGAAAAAACGCATACCCTACGACCTTAGAAGATACAACGCGTTAAGAATAAGGACGTAACAATTCAACCATCAATAGGAGATAACTAGGGAGTAATAGCATCTAAGTAAATACATTTTTAATCATCATAAGAGCACACAATAGACATAGACTACACTTACCTTAGTTAATTAGATAATTAGATAAGTAGAGTAATCGGTAGAAATACCACCCCCCAAATCCAATACCCCAAGATTCGTACCTTTCAATTTTCTAAAAAATATAAAAAAGATAAAAAAATAATCTTCCTCAACCCCAACCTTAGCGTAGTAATTTCTCACTAGCATTCCTATTCCCCTAGAGAACGATATCAATTCCCGAGGCTTGCCCTAATACTACACTACAACGATTAGGTTCACTGCCTAGGGTGTTGAAAAACTTGCTCGACGAAAAGGAAGTTCCTTTGACCCCGAACGCGCGTTGTGCGCGTATCAAGTTTTCGGCGCCTCTGCCGGGGAATTGAATAGCTAGTATGATTTCCACCTCGTTTAGGTTCCCTTGCTTGATTCCTATCAAGTAAGCTTTTTTTTTCCCATTTTTAGCTTCCTCGTACTCTATCCCCCTTCTTCGTGACCTTTGTTAGTAATCCCATCACTTTTCATCATGGAAGTTGATAATCAACCACCACTCATCAACCCATCACCAAATGACCCGCCAAGAGGCCGTATTCTTGGTGAATACTCAAGACCAAGCCACCTAGGCTATAGAAACACATTGAGCTTCCCGACCAAGCCCAAACTATGGCCCTTCGATCCGACACCATCCGGTTGGTGCAAAATAGATGTGCATTCCATGGACTTCGTTCTGAAGATCCTAATCAGCATCTTAAGGATTTCCTTAAAATCGTGGATTCCATCAACCTCGATGCTACTACTCGGGAGACCACGCGCTTGCGTCTCTTCCAATTCTCTCTACAGGACCAAGCTAGTAATTGGCTTGAGCGACTTCTCGCCGGCTCTATCTCAAGTTGGGATGATATTACCTCTCGTTTCCTTGCCCAAATTTTCCCACAAGGGAGAACTACTAAGCTTACGAAGCATGGACTCGATTCAAGGACTTACTCCATAGAGTCCTGTAACATATTGTACTTCATAAACACATCAAATAACACAATATGGTTCGAATGAGTTTCAAGTTCTAGAGAGAGAAAGTGGAAGATGGGAGCCTTTCTAGAGAGAGAAAGTAAACAAAAGAAAGAAGGTTAGATTATGAGAAGGTCCAACCCTCTACCTTGGGAGGTAGAGGGTATTTATAGTTACATACTACACGTCCTCCTTCGGACTGTGGATCAGGCATACAGTGGGTAAAGACCCGTCCGTCCTCCACGGTGTTGCACTAAACTAAATAACTAACTAATAACTACTAAATAACGTAAATAACGATATGTCTACGAGCTAACTTATGCTAAATTATATTTGGGGTGACCGATACTTCACTATGGAATTTCCAATTCCTAACAAGTCCCTCATCACGACATTGATCTTTGGCTTCAAGTCCAACTCTTTTATGATCATGTCAACTTCCCAACTAAGCGATCCATTGACCAAGCGGCCGGTGGTAAACTTAGTGATCTCACCGCAGAAGAATCATAGGGTATGTCTACGAGCTAACTTATGCTAGATTATATTTAGTGATCTCACGGCCGGTGGTAAACTTAGTGATCTCACGGCCGGTGGTAAACTTAGTGATCTCACCGCGGCCGGTGGTAAACTTAGTGATCTCACCCGTCCGTCCTCTACGGTGTTGCACTAAACTAAATAACTAACTAATAACTACTAAACAACGTAAATAACGATATGTCTACGAGCTAACTTATGCTAGATTATATTTGGGGTGACCGATACTTCACTATGGAATTTACAATTCCTAACAATCTCCCTCTAAGGGAGGTCACCCCATGTTTTACATTTCGAATCCTAGCATTCTATTTTAACTTCAGTCTTGAGCTCGTAGACTTCAATTCTTCAAGTTCCGCTTTCTTTGTGCTTTAGCAGTGATTCTTCAAAGTCCGACTGCTTTGTACTTTCAGTGGAGGTCTTTGAACTGATCCACATCTTGATGATCTTTGAGCTTTCTTTGAGATCATCAGCCACAGCAAATCTCTGGATCACCCTTTATTGTGTTGCCATCATGTGATGTTGTGACTTTTCGACTGACATGCTCACACTTTCAGGATCATGACATCATTCCATCAGAGTAGCGGAAGCTTTACTGGTTCATGATATTTGCAGCAGCGTAGCAGAAGAAAAGTATAAAAATATCAGAGCCAGGTTATGTAGATATGCACTTGTCATGATGTTCTTCAGTTAAGTATGGATGCTGTGAGCATGCGGCTTTGGATTGACTTCTCAATTCTGATCAGCTGCAACCGTCCAAATGTATCTGCAAACAATAGTTAGCAATAAAGCACACGAAAGTGTCTTTGATCACTTTCGTTGAATTGAGGTACACGGCCCACGGTTCCCCGTTGATCAGTACAAGTACTGCCTGTGATCAGGTATAATTCCGAAGAATCTCCTTGACAGGGTTTCGCAGATGTTCTAGCCGTTCTCAAACCGGAATGTCTCAAAGAAGACAACACGGAGTGAGTGAACCAACAAATTGAGATTTACTGTCTGATTCAAAATGATTTGAAAACAATCGCGTATTGCTTGAAGAAAGAGTTTTGCAATACGACGAAGTTTTTATAATAAAAATCAATTTTCAATCATAAATACCCTTTTAATTTTGAAAGATTAATACACAGTCGATGTGCTAGAGAAAAGAATTGTTGAGCACAACAACCGGTTTTTCAAAGGTATCCGTCAATCCATTTCCTGGACCAAGGTTGATTCAAGAATGAATCGCCCCATTGTTTCTATCCAGTTGTCACAAGTTTGATCTTTAGAAAAGATCTCACATGTCACCCACTAAGAGCTTGTTAGATGTTGGCTCTAGAAGGATTTCCATCTTCATCGTGAATATTTAACATATCACTCGGATGTTCTGGCAATACCACAAGGATAATGTGTAGGACTCTCAATATATATACTTACTTTCCACATTGTGTGAAATAGCAAGTCTTCATTAATTTTGTATCCTAACAAGATATTGTGGATGATCTCTTGGCTCTAGACTCAATTGTGCACATTTGGTTCCTATGCCGGAGACTAGGGAGAGGGTCTCCTTCTTCAATATCAACAATCTTTAAGACAAAGTCGATAGATTATGTAGGTTCCCCGTGAGAATGAAACAAGTCCTTTTAAGAGGAACTTGAGTAGCTTGGGAAGTTTAGTGTAGTGCTTCACTGGGTCCATGACGTCTTGTCTTCAATACCAGTGTTACCTTAGTAACAACCAGTAGCATATGTATTGAACCCGGTTTCTGCCCTAAGGTTGAATTATTGGAGGGTTATTTCTTTTCACCCTTTTTCACATTCATTTCGTTTTCATTCTTCAACCCCTTCAGTGCTTACCGAGACTTCATAACTAGAACCTTGTTGGGTTTATTCCAGTACTAGCTCTATCTTAGTCCGCACTCTTCCCATTTCTCACTTTTCTCCTTTTTTCATCATACCTAAGGACTTCTACACTATCTAGTGGATTGTCCCTGGGTAGATCCCTTCGGCTCTGGTTGGCTCGTGGGAATGAATACCTAACCTAACCATCCTTATCACACCATGCATAAAGTAAATTGGTCGGTCTTTTGGTATTGTTCATTCTTCCATGAAACCAATTTAAAAATCATTTGGAAAATCAATCAAGGTACTTGTGATACGAAATCAAAGCATTTTGTACATTAATAGTTTTGATCATTTTGAAATGCTCCCCCTCAACATGTGCATATGATCTTGAAATTGTTTAGCACATGGAGGCAAGAGTTCTTTGAAATATATTCTTGATCACAATTTCTATGGAAAAAGCCATTTGATTTTCTTAGGTAATTCTCCGCCTCAATATGTGCATAGGATATTTGAAATCATTTTATCACATAGAGGAAAGAGTTCTTTTGAAGCACATCCACGATCACAAAAGCCATTAGAAAACCTTTAGAAAATCAATCAAGGTACTTTATGTTGAAACATATAAATCTTTGTACCTTGAAAGTTTATTTTCTTTTGAAATGCTCCCACTCAATATGTGCTTCGAGATTCGAAAGCGTTTAGAACATATGGGAGAGCAGTATGCACACTTGAATCAAAACGATCATCTTTTATCAAATTTCATTATTAAATCACAAATTCCCCTCCGATCAAAAATATCAAACCCTTTGAGATTTTGGATCCCAAGTGATTTAATAAGGTTTAGAAAAACATGGGAGAAAATGTGCCTGATTTAAAAACTCATCTAGTTTTTGGATAAATGCTCCCCCTCAACATGTGCATTATGTATATTGAAATCATTTCGCACATGGAGGCAGGAGTGCCTTTGAAGGACTAAAATCAATTACATTAAAACAGATTTGAGATTTAAATCACGATCTCTCCCCCAATCAAAAATTTCAAACCGATTTGAGATTTGTGATCCCAATTGATTTAAATCATTTAGAAAATTTTGGGGAAAGACGTGGCAAGATTTGATTTTGAAAAATGACAGATAAGGACCATTTTAAGACATTAAAGATTGTTAGTGTCAGGTATGATTGTTTTAAAATATCTTTTAGGTAAAATAAAACAATTTCACAATCAAACAAGAACAGAAAAAATTTCATTTTGAAAGATCTTTGAGTTTTAAAGAAAATCATACCATGACATAACATTAAATCTTTAGATCACCACTTATTTTTGTACAAACCAGACTTATTGTGAAGAAATATCGATTGAAAATATTTTATTATAAATCACTCTCCCGCTCAATCGATGACCGTAGTCGATGATTGAGTGACTTAAGTTTTGATAAAATGAAGTCCGGTGATTTTCAAAATTTAGTCCAATTTATTTTCAAAACGATATTTTTTCATTTTCAAAACAATATTTTCAAGATTGTTTAAAAATGGTATCATCAATATTTATCCTGCACAAAGATACGTTAGGTGATGTAGACGCTTCTGTTGTAGCTGTAGGGCTGGAAGAAAACCGTCTGCTGATGCAGTAAGACTTCTTACGTTGCATTTTTTCATGCCAACTGAGGTCAAATTAAGCTCCGTTTCTTCATTTGATGATGAAGAAAACCATCTGCTGATGCAGTGAGACCTCTTACGTTGCATTTTTTCATGCCTACTCTCCATAGAAGTCAAATTAAGCTTCGTTTCTTCATTTTTCAACCCAAGATATAGTTACCCTTTCCTTTCGGCATCCAATCATCTTCATTTGTGGGATCCGGATCGGGAACATTCTTATGAACCATGATATCTGCATACGTTAGTGGACACACAAACAAATATATGGTGGTCGACATCACCCAAACAGCAATCGACTAATAAAAGTCAATTCAACATATCAATTAGATCATGTAAAGCATGGGAATAATGTTTTTATCAAACTCTAATAATCTAATCCTAAAAATCATATCCTAGGCACCTAGTCCTACAACATAGGTTAACATGTTTAACATATAAGTATATAGGATAATTGGATAAGGCTGTTAGATGATATAAATTTGAAAACATTATCCCCCTCAATCAATGACTTATTTTCTGAAAAGTTTAAAAGCGCTGAAGTCATTGATTGAGTTTTCAATTTTTACGAAAACTCTGAAACTGATTGATTTACAAGCAACTCATTTACAACATTTTAGAAAGCAACAAATATTTTTCGGAAGAATTTTAGACGGAAAAACATTTGTGTAGGAACAGCAGTCCTTCGACATACTTTCCTCATTAAGTTTTAGGATAAGTGCTCGAAATATTTGAAAATTAGTTTAGCGCAGCACTTTCCTTCCTTGAAGAGCGGGTTGCTATCAGAAATAATAGCAAGTCATGGTTTAAGCACGGGTTACAATCTGAAGTAACTGCAAGCCATATTTTGAGACATGTTTAGAAAGAAATATTTACACCTCCTGCTCGAACTTCATCTATGGTCCCGTGCCATTATTGAATGACATTTCTAAGACCGCAGATGTTATCGATACCAGAAGACATGTCTTTGAAAAATAATATTTTTGGTATTTTTCAAATTTTTTGATTTTTATGGGTTTTTGTAGGTTTTAAATTTTTCTCTTTTCTTTTGTTGGTTTTATATTTTTGTATTTTGTTTTTCGATAAAATATGTACAGATAGAGTAATAGTTTAAGAAGATGATGATACAAGTACCGAGATAAGGAAATCGTTCAGCACTTTGTAGAAGAAAGAAATCAACATCTCTTAAACTTTCACCACCAAAGCATTCGAGGCCTCTAAGAAAATTGTCTGAACATGAGCCTTCTCAATTTGAATCTTTGGTAGCTTCCCCCCAAACCGAAAAACATCGAATAAAGACCATTTCCCTAAGAAGTAGAGTTGAAGACAAAGCAATCTCAATGAATGAAGCTCAGCACCCCGAAGAATTCGAGAACACCGAAGTAACAAGTTGAAACATTGATCGTCTCAGTGGTTATCAAATCCGGAATAACTTGATTAGGTCCGATCACATGAACCTGTTGTGCGTCCCCGATGTACACATTACTCTTCGAGATTGACCAGTTGTCTATTCAGAGGAACAATATATCAACATCTTCATTTTACCAAGTGCATTCCAGTTATCTTCCATATAACCAATCAGCCCATAATGTACACAAGTACCCAACCAGAGTAGAGACAACGACATCACAGTAACTGGTTGAATCACTGATCTTCTCTGTGGATGTCAACTCCGGAATAACTGATTAAGCTCGATCATGTGAATATGTGCGACCCTGATGTACACATATCTCTCCCCTGATGGTCGCGATCTCATCGGAATCATCATTACATTGTGTACATGAAGCACTAACCAGAAGCACTTTATCATAAATCATATAGAAGATGTCGATCAGCAATATCATCTCACGTACCAAATATTCTTCTCATATTTCTTCCTACTGAAGGCTGATTTACCACATACCAAAAGTATCCAGAGACCACTTCCCCCCAAATGGTTGGTATAATAAATCCTTCCCCCAAATAGTTGGAATAGCACACCAAAGGCTACGAGTTAAACACTGAGTTTCTTTACGGTTATGACATTGGGATTACTTCAATAGAGAAGAAGTATTAAGTTCATCACGTGTACTCGTTGTGTGTTTAGATATATGTCTCCTTCCCCCTTGCTGGTTTCGATACCTCAGAATCAGCAACACATTGTATATACCAAATATTCTTGAAATAGAGAAGAAAAAAATTAGCTCAAATGAATCATGTGAGAATCAACTGCTACAGAAACTCTCTCTGACTATCTTTATCAACCCATATGTAGATAATTTGAAGTGACCACTGTTGAAGAAAAACAAATATACCAAACTTGAACCAGAAGTCGAATTCACCACATTTGTATCTTAAGCTTGCACTTAATGATGGAAGAACGGTGTTGAGAATTTATGCTTCAAGCAAATCTCTAAGTACTCACTACTAAAACAAAGTATGAGACATTAACACCTCTTGCGATTATCCACACCATCATAGCATGTGACATTCAGTAAAACACCGTAACTCCTAAAAGTGATAGTTAACCAAGTCTTCAACCATCCACCCCGACAGCTGGTAACTAGATAAACCAAGTCTTCAACACACATTCTTAAGCCCGAGCAAGTTGTCAAATAAGAACATGCCTTTGTGAAAGTCAACTTCAATCTCAAATAAGTGATAAATGATTAACTCTAAAGTAATCAACTTGTGTCAAATGCCCACCACGTGATGTTCATGTGGTTGATACATAGCGTGCACATTGAGAGGAACAATAATCCGTGAAGATTTGGTAAAGGAATACCAAAGAGCGGATTATTATTCAATAGTGCAACTGCAATATTATGATAGTCATTATCAACACCTCGAGGAATAACTGGAGATTGGGTTTATTGAGTAGTCTAAGTTGTACTTCTTAGATGATGCATCTTTATCAATGTAGATTGAAGATGTGAATTAGTTGAGACAGCAGTAACCGGAGCAGGAGCATCAGGAACTGGATGATCAACATTCGTTAGAGGTTGCAAGTACTCATCAAACATATATTGAAACAATGAATCCCAAACAATGAATCCCAGTTATCCTTAGTAAGTGAAGCATTAGGCGTTGAAGGAGAGTCATATGACCATAATTCAAGCATCCATCAACATGTAGAATATGCACTCTTCTCCCCCTCAAAAATTGCATCCGAAGTTGCCATTTTTGATTTGAACAAGTGAATAAGAATATACACCAATGAATGTAGATCCACTTGAGGGTTGAAAGAGCGTGGGAAAAACATGAAGCTTGTTGATGAAGAATGTCGATGAGAATGGTCATAAACATGAAGATTTCTCTTCTTTTGATAATAAAGCGCACTGAAGCGTACACCTTTCTTTTCTTTGAGGAACGGGGCCTGAAGTGTTCTCTGTAGATGCCATTATGTTGAAGTACGAGGCCTGAACTGATGTGAACAGACGTCATTGCAGATAGAATATCAAGGTTGAACTGCTTGAACCCGTGAGTTATAAGATATCAATCCATTTGTTATCCATACTTTAAGCCAGTCCATGTATTGAAGGACTGAAGTATCTGCAACTGAGTAAGGACTACCTGCACTAATATTACAAACTTGATTGCATATATTTGGTTAGTGACATCAGTATCCAAACCGTTTAGGGTTTCACGATCAACTTTGAGATTGCTATCGGTAAACATCTTTCCGGTAGGAATCCACTTAAGTCCAACATCCATAAACATTCTACCAGACGGTATCCACTTATGGCAAGGTCTAGGATTGTTAAGCTTCTTATGCACAGTGGAAGACTTATCGATATTCTTAGACTCCAAAGATTTAGCAGTTTGTATCCATCTAGGTGAAGATTTAGGTTTGTTTTGCTTCTTATGCACTGAAGATGACTTACTGAAAGTCCTAGAATTAACAGGTTGAGCCTTAACACTGTTAGTAGCCTTAGTGGACTGTACCTTAGCATGTGAATTAGGAAAATGTTTCTTATTCAGAAAAGACTCAGAATTTCTAGTTTCATTTTCTACATGCTTAGCATTCTTCTTCATATAACTACTCTTAGATGCAAGCCAACCCCTAGTCTTTTGAGAGTTCCTAGGTAATGGTTTACTACTGCTAGTAGTGCCTTGAAATCTCGTGAAATTCATCACCTTAGGTATTGCATCTAAAAGTCCGTCTTTTCGAATTTGTGCCTTTTTCTTAGCTTCTTCTAGATAATAGTTCTTCCACAAGTCATTCATATCATATGAATTCTGGGTTTTAATGCTTGGTTTTGACACTGTTTTCGAACTAATCCTAGAGGTGCTGGGAGTAGAAGTGGCTACTTGTTGAGTGTGAACGGAGCTAGAAGACTTATTCTTAGGTAACTCAGGTGAAGTGACTGGTTTTGACAAAACTTGTTTCTCATCAACTTGGGAGGCAAACCGTGTTTTTGAAAATTTTGGTCTTTCGGATATAAACACAGTAGGCTGCCTAACAACAGACCGGTTTCTAATGGGATGAGAAACTGGTTTCTCCAAGGTTGATGGTTTTGTAAACTTAGTTGTTGGTAATAATCAGTTACCACGGATAGTTGTGGTTTACACTGCTTAGATTAACACTAGCAGTGGAAATGTATTCCCACTGCCAGTACATTGTTACCTCTGCTATCAGTTTATGTTTAGTTAAACGCGTCTAGATAAGTATTGAATAGATCTTGTGTATATTCTATTATGTTAGTTTTATACTTATCTTGTAAAGGACTCCTTGTTGTATAAAAGGAGGTCCTAGGTCATTGTGTTAGGTACTTGTTAATTTACCTACGTATTACTCACAAAGGCTTCAAGGTGTAACCCTAGTGATAAGCTAAGATCACTCGTATTATTCATCAATAATACTAGAGCTTAAGTTTTGTGTTTAATCTGTGTTTATATACAATACATCATATAATCCATCTTCTAAGTATTACTAAGTAAATTTCGCATGCTTATTAATATCATACAAAATATCATTGACACAAGGAGTGTGTCCAGATCCATCAAGTGGTATCAGAGCCAGGTTCTGATTTTTTTGTTTTAGCAGATCCAAGGAATAAGCTTAACCTACTCACTCAATTCAATGGAGATGGAAAACAACCAATCAAACTCTTCTACACCAAGGCTACCTAAGCTCAAACTTAATGAGTTTGAGATGTGGAGGATACTGATAGGGCAATACTTTCTCATTCAGGACTATGCTCTATGGGAGATCATTCAAACTGGTGATTCTTTCAAGCCTGTAACTAGTACTGTGAACGTTGGTGACACAAATGTTGTGAAAGTTTCTGTGCCTGAATCTAGTATTGAAAAGGCTTGCAAGAAGAATGATCTTAAAGCTAGAAGTTTGTTGCTGATGACTTTTCCTAGAGATCAGATCATTGCATTTAGCAAGTACACAACTGCAAAGGAACTATTTGAAGAGATCTGCTCAGTGTTTGGTGGTAATAATGCTACAAAGAAGACACAAAAGACATTATTGAAGCAAAGCTATGAAAATTTCTCTGCTTCAAGCAATGACTCACTTGATAGCATCGTCACCAAACTCCAGAAGATTGTTACACAACTGACTGTGCTTGGCATTGAGGTAGAAAAGGAAGACCTCAACTTGAAGTTTCTAAGAAGTTTGCCTTCAGAGTTTCAAACAAATGTTACTGTCTGGGAAAACAAATCAGACATAGAAACAATGAAGCTCAATGACCTTTACAACAACTTCAAACTTATTGACCAAAGGTTAAAGAAGGCAGGGAAACTTGGCACAAGCTCTAGTAGCTTGGCATTGTTGTCAACCTCTGTTGACAGTGATGATTCTGAAGATGATAGTGATGATGAAGTTGCCATTGCTGGTTCTAAAGTTTCCACTGGTAATGTAAATGTTACCACTGCAGGTTCAAAGAAGAAGGTTGCTAGTATTGGAGATCCTACCTTTTATGCTTTCATATCCACACAAGTTGATGGCTCTGTCTTAACTCATGAAGACATAGAGCAAATTGATGAAGACGACTTGGAAGAGATGGATATAAAATGGCAAATAGCTCTTCTTAGCATGAGGACTAGGAAATTCTACAAGAAGATTGGCAAGCCTATTCACATCAATGGTGATGAAACTACAGGCTTTGATAAGAAAAAAGTGGAGTGCTTTAACTGCCACAAGTTTGGACATTTTGCTAGAGAATGCAGAAGACCAAAGACCAAGGACAACAGGTCTACTTGGTACAAGCAAAAGAAAAGACCAACTGTGGAAGAACCAAAGGCAATGCTGGCTATTGATGGTGTGAGCTATGATTGGAGTTTCATGGCTGATGAACAAGAAGAAGAGCATTCTGATGCTGCCCTTGTTGCTACTGAATTTGCTCTC
Source organism: Chrysanthemum seticuspe (assembly GCA_019973895.1). Taxonomy (NCBI): domain Eukaryota; kingdom Viridiplantae; phylum Streptophyta; class Magnoliopsida; order Asterales; family Asteraceae; genus Chrysanthemum; species Chrysanthemum seticuspe. Next base: position 87,262,487 of record BPTQ01000007.1, on the reverse strand, counting down.
ATGGCTTTCTCTGACTCTGAGGTACAAAACTTTGATAGTTGTTCTAAAACATGTAGGTCTGCTAAAGAAGTTGAAAGACTTAATGATTTATATTCTAATGAAAGACAAGAGTTATATACTGCTAATTATACTGTGTCTAATCTTAGAAGAGCTATGGCAGTGTTAGAAAAGCAAATAGAGCATTATCAGGCAAAAGAGTCAAAATATACTGATGATATGATTCTTCTTAGAAGAGAGGTAGAACATGCAACTGTTGTGAATGAAGCATACCAAAAGGAGCTTGAAAAACTTCAAAAGAAAATTGAAAATATCAATTTAACTTTAGACACATGTTATCATCAGTCTAAGTCAATTGATAAAATTTGGAATGCTCGAATATATAATAAAGCTAAGTCTGGTATGGGTTATAATACTGTGCCTCCACCACTAAGGGGTGTTCATTCACCTCCAGGTATAGACTTAGCTCATACAGGCAAAGAGGATTTTAAGGATCTTGAAAGAGAATATGGTCCTTTAAAGGACACAGTGGTGAAAAGTGAGGAAGAGATTAAGCTTGATAATGATGTTTTTGAGAGTGCAAGTGACTCATCTGTTGTTGATGAGAATGTTAAAAAGAATGTAGAGGCTTCTATCCCAAAAGTTGTTAATACTATTACAGAGAAACCTAGGAAACCAGTTAATAAACCTAGACCAACTGTAAGGTATGCTGAGATGTATAGGAACAAGCCTTCAGCTCCTAGGGGTAACCAGAGGAGTTGGAATCATGTCAAATCTCAACAACTAGGTAGTGATTTTGTAATGTACAATAAGGCATGCTATATCTGTGGTAGTCTTGATCATTTACATGCTTATTGTGACTATCATGTTGGGAGAAGGGAAGTCCATGGGAGTAAAAGGGTGGAGACTAACAGGTTTCAAAATAATGTACACCCTAATTCACATTTCAAAATGGTCCCAAGAGCAGTTCAACTTAGAAGTGGCCTCAAAACTTTTGCCACTGCAAAAACTGTTAACACTGCTCACCCTAAGTCACCTGTTAAAAGTGCAAACTCCAAAACAACTTTTGCAAAATCTGCACAAACAGGGAAAGGAAACTTTCAAGCTAAAAAGGTTAATTATAACCAACAGTGGGTGCCTAAAAAGAAACCAGCAGTTTCCACTGCTCATTCAAAAGTTACCACTGCAAGGGTTTTGAACCAGAAAAGGGGGGACATGGGCAATGCTGTGAAGGCCTCAACACGTTAGGAATGGAAACCTACACGTTGGGAATGGAAACCTAAAGGAAATACCTCTACAACCAATCCCAATGGTGTATCAATGACCTTTGATAGATATAACTATATTGATACACGAGGCAGATCCAAGTCAATCATGGCTTGGGTCCCCAAAAGAAACTAACTCTTTAATCTTATGTGCAGGAACATCCAAGGATAAAAAGATCAGATCAAGGATATTTAGATAGTGGGTGTTCATGCCACATGACTGGCAACAAGTCCTATCTTTCTGATTTTGAGCATTATAATGGACAGTATGTCAGTGTTGATAATGAAGTTAGTGGAACAAAATATGTGATGCAGGAACACTAAAGATAAAGGAAAACATGGATTATTATTATTATTTCACAAAACTGCACTCTAAGTGCAACAGTTACATCCATGTAATACAGATTACAAGCATCACTACATCAACTGAAAACAACTACCAACAACCTACCCCAAACACAAGCTTTCTAACCCATCCCCTACCTACCCATCATCTACCATCTATGGCTTCTTTGGGAAGCCCTAGCTTGGCATCACCTTAGGAGCCCCACGCATGTTAATCCACTCGTACACTCTAGGGCTTGCTAATCCCATCACCACTATCCCAGTAGGTGGTGAGGATGATGAAGGACTGGCTGATGATGGAGCTGATTGCAATGGTAGAAAAGGTGATGGTTGGAGCTCTTCAGGAGGAGCTATTACTACAAGAGGGGGAACACTCAGGACTCTTCCAGAGGTCTCATCATCTATATCTACATATGGAGATACATAGGAGCTAATCTCTGAGCTATCTTCCTTGATTACTGCATCTTGAGGCTCTGGTTGTAGTGATGAAGGACCAGCAGAAAAAGGATTTGAAAGAACAATTGAATTTTTTCTCTTCCTGGATACAATGTTCTCATACTCTTCTTTTTCAACTCTTCCAGGGTTTTTCAAAACAAAGTCATCCCATGAACTATCAGATGAACTACTGGAAGAAAGATTGATTGGACTAGATTGACTCATGGTGTTGTTGAAGAAATGATCTTTCAGAGTGAAAATTTTGGAGTATGTGATTTGAGTGGTTTGTGTTAAATATTTGTTAAGTTGGATTCAAGAAGTTAATGAGAGGAAGGTGTAAGTGGTTGAGAAGTAAATTGGAGTCCTGAGGTCTTGGAAAGTGTATCAGTGTTTATGAGTTGACTTTATTGAGTATAGCCACTGCTATGTTCATTCCTTTTAATATACTAACCATTGCCAAAACTCAACAGTGATTCCAGTGTTTGGTTTATGTTTGTAAGTTGCTGATTTGAAGGATTCTTTGTTTATATTGAATGGTTACTCTTTGGTGAATCGATGCTCAAGGTTGTTTAGATTCTCTCTAGTTGTCCACTGATGTTTATGCAGAAATTATTTTACAGTGGGAACTATATTGCAACCAGTGGTAATATGCATACAGTGGAAAAACAAAAACAAAGGAATTTCATTAATATAATATGATTCATTACAACCAAAGTGAAAGTACTTCTTATCATAAAAACACAAAAGAGTGCAACCTAGCACATCCTACACCTAACTTTAGCTACTCCATTGGCTTCTTGCCTTTGCCCACATAGTCATGCTTGTTTCTCGGTGCCCTCTTCCTTTTGTTCTCAAAAGTGGATTGCATTCTTGGACATGGAAGCCCAAGAACTTGTGGAGGAGGCTTTGGTAGCATTGCAGGCCTTGTTGGGATGGATATCTGCTTCATATTGGAGATAGCTGTTTCCAGTGCTATTGAAAGAGCTTTTGGAAAATCTTTAGCCATGGAATAAGTTTCATCATTCGCCTCGTCATCATCTGAAGAGCTGGAGTAGAACTCAAGAGATTTTGCAGGTTTAGCTGCAGACACTCGCTTAGCAGTTTCTTTGGTAAACTTTTTGGAAGATGTGCCAGCCCCTGGTGGAAAGTATCCACACCATCCTGATGTCTCTGAGGATGTCTCTGACTCGATTATATACTCTTCTTCTGAATCAGAAGAGATGTCGATGGTATTGGAAGGATTGCTCATGATTATGGTTTTGGGGATATTGTGTTTGAATGTGAATTGATGAAGTTTACCTAAAGTCAAGCCTCCTTATATATACAAAGTCGGTTGAAAAGGGTTAATTAATGAGTATATTTACTTTTTCCTATTTTGGTAGGTTAAGGAGTAAATATAGATATTATTGGGTTGTCTTTGGACGATATTTTACTTGGATAATGGTTTGGTTCAAGGTAATCTTGGTTAATAACAAGTTGATTATTTCTTACATAACCAAGCCTTGATGGGAGTTGAATGTAAAAGGTGTATATCTGAGATACACAACAAATGGTTATTGATTCACCATGTCTTACACACATAAGAATCAACTAGTCCAGAGCAAACGGCTATTGGTAAAGACTTGACAAATCCGTTTATGGTTGATAGTTTACCAAAAACTATATGGTTATCAACTCACCATATTCTCTATGATTAAGATTTGGCTAGTCCATAGCAAACGGCTCATGGTAAAGACATATCAAATCCATTGATAGCTGGTAGTTTGCTAAAAACTATGATAAGAGTAGTCTTGTTATCACATGATTTTATTTACCACTGCTCTTTGAAATTTTTGTGAAAAATTACCACTGCTAGTTCACAGTTTCCATTGACAGTGTTATTTTACCACTGTTGTTCTAGCAGTTACAACTGATTATGTCAGTAACTAATTTTTTACTAGCCGTTGAAAATAACCACTGATTGTCATATATATAGGGTTAATATATTAAGGAAATTATCTTCTTTCCATGTTATGATAAATACTTTCTAAATGTAATTTTACTTGCGCAATAATTCTAAACCCTAACCCTATATATCTTTCTCTCTCAATTGGCTAATTATTCTTTCACTATTACTGACATAATATCGTTTTTCATCAAAAGTTTATATGGCATCTTTAAACTTTGCAGATGAGCACAACCTTGTGGCCTACCTACAAAAGTCTAATGAAAAGAGCGGCCCTGTTTTTCATCCGATTGTGGACTTTCTCAATACCTCTCATATAAGGTATGCTTTGCTTTTAAAACCCACAATCTATATCTCTCAAATCAAACAGTTTTGGGCTTCTGTTAAGTCCATAACACTTGAGATTGGAGATACACATGAAACAGTGGATGCTCTACGAGCCACTGTGGATGGGGTAACTATTGATGTTACTGAGGCATCCTTGAGGAGCGTACTCCACTTGGGTGATCTCAATGGTCTCATCACATTACCTATGCCCGAAATTCATGATACTTTATCATTCATGGGGTATGATACCACTGACAAAAAGGCTACTTTCAAAAAGAGTTCTTTTTGTCCCCAATGGAGATTTTTGATTCATACTCTGTTACATTGTCTCAGTCCAAAGAAAATATCTTATGAGCAATTTAGTTCAACCATGGCTTACCCTTTGGTTTGTCTAGTCACTGATAAGATTTTCAACTGGTCAAATTATATTTTTACAAGAATGCAAGGCAATGTACAGAGTAAAACCAAATTTTTAATGTATCCAAGGTTTGTGCAAGCAGTGCTAAATGAGTTTCAACTGCAACCCCACAGAAATGTTTATCAAATCAGTTGCCTCAAGCCTAAAGTTTTTCAAAATTTGAACAAAGATGGCAATATGATTTTTACACCTCTCCTACCCCAAATGCTTGCTAAAATTACAACTGAACAAAACACACCAATAATTAATGTTCCAAACATTGATTATACCCCACCAGTTTCAAGAACCTATGAGAGAAGGCCTAAACAGTCAACTCCTCTAATGACAACACAACAAGTTTATGAACCTTATGGTCTAGGAACAAGCAGTGGTGGTTCTAGACTTCAACCTAGTCCAACTAGGGAAGAATCTGAACCTTTGCCCCATGATTCACCTCTCCCAACAGGTAACACAGTTGGAAGTGATGAGGGCAGTGGGAACCAATTGGAATTGATGGTTATGTGTACAAAATTAGCCAAACAGGTTAAATCTCTACAGAAGGATTTGGCATATGTCAAGAAGCAGCATGCCAAGGATGTTCAACATTTAAAGGAAGAGATTCAGACCTTAAAGAAAGAGATACAGGGGTTGAACAAGCACAAGAGGTCTGAAAAGTTGGTGATTTCATCTTCATCCTCACCTACTGATGGTGATTCAGTTGATCATGATATGGGAAATTCTCCCAAACAGGGGAGGAAAAGAGGTGCTGACACTAAGGGGAGGACAATTGATTTTGAAGATGAAGGAGATACAAGTAAAGGAGCAAAGGAAGCTGAAACTCATGGAGAGCAACTTGAAGATCAAGACAGTTTTCAAACTGCAACTGATTTTACCACTGATTTTATTTCCACTACAGAGTCAACTTTTGCCACTGCAAGTGAAGAATTTGATAAATTGAAGAGAGACAAGGGTAAAGTAGTTATGGAAGATGTAAAGCAAACTGGAAGAAAGATTTCAAAGAAAAGACAAGCACATATTGTTCTTGATAGAGAAATTGCTGTAAAGATCTCTGAAGAACAAATGGCTGAAAAGAAGAAGCTTGAAGAAATGGAAGTTGCAAGTTTTTTGGAGACTAAAAGATTGAATAGAATGGAAGATATTGTTAAAGATCCTCTTTCCACTGTTCAACCTACAGTTCTTAGAGAGAAGACTCCAGAGTTTAGTTATGTTCCTACTGAAGAAGATATTGAATTCTTGATTGCTAATAATGCAGAAATCAAGAAAAAGGCAATTGACCTGGTAGCTGATGCATCCTTAACTGAGGAACAAAGAACTGCTCAGTTTAAGGATTTCATTCAAATGAAGAACAATCAAGCACTTGAAGATGTGATTAGTACAGTTAAAAAGGGTCAAAAGAAATCAAGACAACCTACCAAGAGACAAATTCTTACATATATGAAAACTTATTGTTGTCATGTTGGTGGTTGGAAGATGCATCAATTCAAAGGAATGTCTGATGATCAAGTTGAAAAGGCTTACTACAGAACTCAAAAACAAGATAAAGATTTTATTGCAATGGGCTCTGAAGAAGAAGCAAGAAGATTTCCTAGATTGAAGAGAAAGGACAAAGTAAGTGATTCTCAAACTGTTAAGAAGACTAAGGTTGATGAAGATCAAACAATGTCTACTGAGAAGGAAATTCCTACTGAGAAATTCACTGAAGATCAATTGACTGGAATGATTGTGATTGAAGAAGGAGATTTTTATCCAGAACCACTGCAAGTTCGACATCCTATTATTGATTGGGAAGTTTTCATTGCTAGAAATTTTGCTCCAACATGGAAGATCACAAGGCTAGGTGGTGCAACTTCATCATTCATTCAATTTGAAGATCTTATAAAAGCTTTTGACAGAGATGACCTTGATACACTATGGAGGTTAGTTCAAGAAAGGTTTAATGCTCAAGATCTCAAAGATACAAAGGAGATGCAGTTGTGGATTAATCTTAGAAGGCTTTATAAACCTAATGTTGATGATGATTTTTGGAAGTTCTCATGTCCATGTTCTGGTACTAAATGGTTTTACTATGACTCATGTGAAGTTCATCATGTCTCTACAGCAAATGGAGTAAATGCATTTATGCTTGCTGAGAAAGAATATCCAATCAGAGCTGGAACTCTCACTGTGATGTTATGTACAACAATAAGAGTTCATGAAGACAATGAGAAAGTCAGAGAATTGTTACATAGACTTCAAGATCAATATTTAAGAGTTATTCAGAAGTTAAGAAAAAAGTAAAGTGTTTGGTTGAATTCCCAAATCCTTGAAGATAATGCATATTGAAGAAACTTATTGATTTGCAGAGAAATCATAAGTTTAGGGGAGGATTGTTGGGAATAATCCGTTACCACGGATAGTTGTGGTTTACACTGCTTAGATTAACACTAGCAGTGGAAACGTATTCCCACTGCCAGTACATTGTTACCACTGGTATCAGTTTATGTTTAGTTAAACGCGTCTAGATAAGTATAGAATAGATCTTGTGTATATTCTATTATGTTCGCTTTATACTTATCTTGTAAAGGACTCCTTGTTGTATAAAAGGAGGTCCTAGGTCATTGTGTTAGGTACTTGTTAATTTACCTACATATTACTCACAAAGGCTTCCAGGTGTAACCCTAGTGATAAGCTAAGATCACTCGTATTATTCATCAATAATATTGGAGCTTAAGTTTTGTGTTTCATCTGTGTTTATATACAATACATCATATAATCCATCTTCTAAGTATTACTAAGTAAATTCCGCGTGCTTATTAATATCATACAAAATATCATTGACACAAGGAGTGTGTCCAGATCCATCATTAGTGTTCACACTTTCCCTACAGTTTTCCTAAGCTCATTTTTTAGGGCAACAATAGCGAAACTCTTTTCCTGAAATTGAGCTTTGAGTTCATCAATTTTTGCTATCAAAGAGTTTGTTTGTTCCGTTGACTTTGTTCTGGCTTCTTTGACAGAGTCACTTAGTTCTATGTGATGCTTTCTCAATGACTCATTTTCCTTTAGTAATTTGGCCACACAAACCGCTAATTCATCATTTATCATTTGAATATCATCAATAGCATTATCATCAGAATTACTTGTAACCAAATTACTTTTCACATGCATATTAGAAATATGTTTCTTCAAATTTTTGATAGTTGACTCTTTGTCTTGAAGCTGAGCTTTCAAAGTGTTAATTTCAAAAAGTTCACGGAATTCAGGAAGTTCTGGATTTTTACATGGTTTGTTAAGTTGAAAACTTTCTTCTTTACTCTGTATCGCAATTTCAAGTGAAATGCAATGTTTTTCAAGTTTTGAGAATTTGTTTGAAAGTTCATCAAAAGCCTTTTTATCAACCATATCATTTGTTTTGAAATTATTAGACTCAGCCTCAACCAAGGAACATTTATCAGAATCATGCTCAGCATTAAGATCAGTATGTTTAGGTACATTAGCAGATGCACTAAGTTGAACAGTTAAGGGTACCTCATCACATGACACATGTTCATTTATCTATCTGATATCTGCATCCACATCATGTGTAACATGAGTTACTGAACAAGTTGTTACATCATTCTTTGTTGTCTTTGTTATTCTGCATTCAGCAACACCCGATTCTTCAACTGATACATTACCCAACTCATCACAACTTTCTGTCAACTGCACCAGACTCTCATCTATTATTTCATCTTTCTGAGTAACTTCCTCAATATACTTCTCCACATTGTCCATGAGATGGATAAGTGTCTTTATGAACACGCCAATTTTCATTCCATTGTGTCTCTTGAAAGACATTTCAGTCATGTCTTGATCATAATCTGATGTAAATTCCCCACTAATGAATGACTGAAATTGGTTGTCGATCACTTGTAGTGCAGCACTTGAACTATCCTTTTGAACCTTTTCTTTATCAAGTTGTTGTTCCAATTGTTCTAAGTTCAGCATCTGGTTTCTAGTCAGTGTAGGTAAATCCTGACGAAAGATGGCACTACATGTTCGATCCATAATCATGGACAAAAGCTGTACAAGGTAAGAGTGAAGTAACTGATAAGGTTCAATGTTACTTTCCTTTAGCAAGGCATTTTGTAGCCTAAACTGGTGCAATTCTCTCTCTTTAGATTCTGAACACGGAGATCTCACATCCTCATTGATTGATTCCATCATCTGTAACCTTTCAGTATAGCTAATATTCTCGTGGTTGTCAACAGTATCATACAGTTTGAGTACTTCTGAAATTATAGAATCAGGAGTGTAAGACATGATGTTGCTGTGTACACGGGATTTTACAGGTCTGTGATTTAAACCGAGAAATAGAATCTTTCGCGGGATTTTACTAAAATCAAGACCAAACCGTTAAGCAATGACCAATGGAACGTGTTAAGATGCCTGATGGATCGACACAATGATAGACAATTGTGTGTTAGGACATATGATTTATTGTAATATTAGCAGAGATGTTGTTTGGTTGAGATTTGGATTGGTTTATGCCGTTTTTTCGGAGAAATTTAGGTCAAAGAACATAAAAACCTCAATAACTTCTATTCGGAGTGGATTTAGGCCTCGAATAGTTCATTCGGCGTGCCATTCTCCTCGTTCTCACGGTCGTTTTGATGGGTTAGAACGCTGAAAACAGAGTTACGGTTCAAAAGTTATGGCCGTTTGAAGTTTTGTCGGGAAAACTCAACAAGTCGCTAGTAAGACAAGTCGCTAGAGTCACAAGTTGCTAGAGTGACAACTCGCTAGAAGCACAAGTCGCTGTGAACCAAGTCGCTAAAGCAACAACTCGCTAAGCTAACAAGTCGCTAAAGAACAACTCGCTAAGTGGGCAAGTCGATAAGGGACAACTCGCTAAGAGGCCAAGTCGCTAAAGAGCAACTCGCTAGTTACAACAGAGACAAGTCGCAAGAAATAATAAAGACAAGTCGCTATGTCGAACAAGTCACTAGTCGAAGTGGTGTCTCCGCTACTTTGTACTGTTTGTCGCCTTGTCTCAATAGACAAGTCGCTAGGGCTCAACCCCTCATGGAGGAATCACTCTAACCTTAAGTGGAACCAAAATTCAAACCCACCCCAAGGCTCATCTAGTCCACCTAATAGGTTCAACCCTCCAAACACCGGGAACCCCACTGGTCTTTAGGCAATTGCGTCTAGATTCATGTCATTTCAAGAAACTCGATTGACTAAGCTTGAAGCCGATTTCAAGCAACGACAAGGTGAGATGACAAACAAGCTTGACGCCCTCTTAAAAGCCTTCAATGACCAAGAAATTGGAGCACTCCCAAGTGATACTATAAAGAACCCAAAAGTGAATTCGATTTCATCGACTTCATGTTCGTGTTCACCATGGGAGAGTGCGCATCCATGCCCCTCACACCCAAAGGTCCACTCGGTAAATGCTATCAACAAGGGTTCCAAGCGATCCCAAATGAGGTACCAAGGACCCGCGCCATTGGTACAACCCACTCTTGAGAAACCCATCAACCGAGAACCCAAACCTAATCTAGAGGAGGAGTACAAGGAACTCTATCAAGAAAAACCGGTTCTTGAAGTCTTAGCTCATGCACCTTATTATAATGCTTTAAAAGAAAAATATGAGCGAGAACTAAAGCCTGGAAAACATGGGTCCGCATTTGTGCAAAATAACTTACCTAAGAAGTTCGACGATCCTGGGCTATTCACTCTTCCGTGTAGGCTTGAAACCACCAAACCTCTCGATGCTCTAGCCGACTTAGGATCATGCATCAATCTTGTTCTGTTGTCCCTTCATAGAAGCCTAAACTTAGGTAAGATTGAACCAATGGAAACCATCTTAGGTCTAGCGAACGGTAGTATTGGATATCCGGTAGGGATAATAAAAGACATGGTAGTACACGTAGGAGAATTGACTCTTTTGGCGGATTTCCATGTGCTCGAAATGAATGAGGACCCGACATGCCCATTGCTAGTAGGAAGGGGATTCTTAGCTACCGCTAGTGCAATCATTGATTGTAAGATGTCTAAAATAGTGGTAGGAGAAGGGAGTGCTAGGTCAATTTATGATGTCAAAAAGCATATTTACTACAAGGAAGAGGAAATCCCCCATGAGATTAGGTTGGATAGAACGCCATCTAGATATGGACCTTGGATTAATAAAGACTTTATAGGTCCCCAACGACCTTTCTATCTAGATGAAGCCTTTGCTAGTAAAGCAACTTTCCATGAAAAAGAATTGGCTAGGGACATGGAAGTGAACCCGTTCGAGGACGCCTTAGTGTTTAGGAAGATGACCGAGTTCCTAGGAAGCTTGCCCATCAACCTTGTCATGAATAAGTGGAAGGTTGAGAGTGATAAGCCTAAGCATAAGTGGAATTGGGATAGACCACCTAGTGATGGTAATGGACAGTGGCACATTAGGATAACAATCTATGACCCCGATGGAGAGAAGTTTGAAAAGGCATACCGGACTAAGCGTACCACTAGGAACTTAAACGATAAGTTTGATCCTTATGACATTCTAGAGGATAAGCTTACTTATATCGGTACGTAGGGGCACAACTTCGAGTCTAGCTACAAGGCTCATAAATAAAGAAAAGCGCTTCGTGGGAGGCAACCCATGCTTAATTTTTTACTTGTTTGTGTGTCGTATATCTTTTATTGAGTGATAAATGATTAACTCTAAAGTAATCAACTTGTGTCAAATGCCCACCACGTGATGTTCATGTGGTTGATACATAGCGTGCACATTGAGAGGAACAATAATCCGTGAAGATTTGGTAAAGGAATACCAAAGAGCGGATTATTATTCAATAGTGCAACTGAAATATTACGATAGTCATTATCAACACCTCGAGGAATAACTGGAGATTGGGTTTCTTGAGTAGTCTAAGTTGTACTTCTTAGATGATGCATCTTTATCAATGTAGATTGAAGATGGTGAATTAGTTGAGACAGCAGTAACCGGAGCAGGAGCATCAGGAACTGGATGATCAACATTCGTTAGAGGTTGGAAGTACTCATCAAAGATATATTGAAACAATGAATCCCAGTTATCCTTAGTAAGTGAAGCATTAGGCATTGAAGGAGAGTCATATGACCATAATTCAAGCATCCATCAACATGTAGAATATGCACTCTTCTCCCTCTCAAAAATTGCATCCGAAGTTGCCATTTTTGATTTGAACAAGTGAATAAGAATATACACCAATGAATGTAGATCCACTTGAGGGTTGAAAGAGCGTGGGAAAAGCATGAAGCTTGTTGATGAAGAATGTCGATGAGAATGGTCATAAACATGAAGATTTCTCTTCTTTTGAAGATAAAGCGCACTGAAGCGTACACCTTTCTTTTCTTTGAGGAACGGGGCCTGAAGTGTTCTCTGCAGATGCCATTATGTTGAAGTACAAGGCCTGAACTGATGTGAACAGACGTCATTGCAGATAGAATATCAAGGTTGAATTACATGAACCCGTGAGTTATGAGATATCAATCCATTTGTTATCCATACTTTAAGCCAGTCCATGTATTGAAGGACTGAAGTATCTGCAACTGAGTAAGGACTACCTGCACTAATATTACAAACTTGATTGCATATATTTTGGTTAGTGACATCAGTATCCAAACCGTTTGGGGTTTCACGATCAACTTTGAGATTGCTATCGGTAAACATCTTTCCGGTAGGAATCCACTTAAGTCCAACATCCTGAAACATTCTACCAGACGGTATCCACTTATGGCAAGGTCTAGGATTGTTAAGCTTCTTATGCACAGTGGAAGACTTATCGATATTCTTAGACTCCAAAGATTCAGCAGTTTGTATCCATCTAGGTGAAGATTTAGGTTTGTTTTGCTTCTTATGCACTGAAGATGACTTACTGAAAGTCCTAGACTTAACAGGTTGAGCCTTAACATTGTTAGTAGCCTTAGTGGATTGTACCTTAGCATGTGAATTAGGAAAATGTTTCTTATTCGGAAAAGACTCAGAATTTCTAGTTTCATTTTCTACATGCTTAGCATTCTTCTTCATATAACTACTCTTAGATGCAAGCCAACCCCTAGTCTTTTGAGAGTTCCTAGGTAATGGTTTACTACTACTAGCAGTGCCTTGAAATCTCGTGAAATTCATCACCCTAGGTATTGCACCTAAAAGTCCGTCTTTTCGAATCTGTGCCTTTTTCCTAGCTTCTTCTAGATAATAGTTCTTCCACAAGTCATTCATATTATATGAATTCTGGGTTTTAATGCTTGATTTTGACACTGTTTCCGAACTAATCCTAGAGGTGATGGGAGTAGAAGTGGCTACTTGTTGAGTGTTAACGGAGCTAGAAGCCTTATTCTTAGGTAACTCAGGTGAAGTGACTGGTTTTAACAAAACTTGTTTCTCATCAACTTGGGAGGCAAACTGTGTTTTTTAAATTTTTTGTCTTTCGGATATAAACGCAGTAGGCTGCCTAACAACGGACCGGTTTCTAATGGGATGAGAAACTGGTTTCTCCAAGGTTGATGGTTTTGTAAACTTAGTGTTCACACTTTTCCCTACAGTTTTCCTAAGCTCATTTTTTAGGGCAACAATAGCGAAACTCTTTTCCTGAAGTTCAGCTTTGAGTTCATCAATTTTTGCTATCAAAGAGTTTGTTTGTTCCATTAAATTTGTTCTAGCTTCTTTGACAGAGTCACTTAGTTCTATGTGATGCTTTCTCAATGACTCATTTTCCTTTAGTAATTTGGCCACACAAACCGCTAATTCATCATTTATCATTTGAATATCATCAATATCATTATCATCAGAATTACATGTAACCAAATTACTTTTCACATGCATATTAGAAATATGTTTCTTCAAATTTTTGATAGTTGACTCTTTGTCTTGAAGCTGAGCTTTCAAAGTGTTAATTTCAAAAAGTTCACGGAATTCAGGATGTTCCGGATTTTTACATGGTTTTTTAAGTTGAAAACTTTCTTCTTTACTCTGTATCGCAATTTCAAGTGAAATGCAATGTTTTTCAAGTTTTGAGAATTTGTTTGAAAGTTCATCAAAAGCCTTTTTATCAACCATATAATTTGTTTTGAAATTATTAGACTCAGCCTCAACCAAGGAACATTTATCAGAATCATGTTCAACATTAAGATCAGTATGTTTAGGTATATTAGCAGATGCACTATGTTGAACAGTTAAGGGTACCTCATCACATGACACTTGTTCATTTATCTGTCTGATATCTGCATCCACATCATGTGTAACATGAGTTACTGAACAAGTTGTTACATCATTCTTTGTTGTCTCTGTTATTCTGCATTCAGCAACACCTGATTCTTCAACTGATACATTACCCAACTCATCACAACTTTCTGTCAACTGCACCAGACTTTCATCTATTATTTCATCTTTCTGAGTAACTTCCTCAATATACTTCTCCGCATTGTCCATGAGATTGATAAGTGTCTCTATGAACACGCCAATTTTCATTCCAGTGTGTCTCTTGAAAGACATTTCAGTCATGTCTTGATCATAATCTGATGTAAATTCCCCACTAATGAATGACTGAAATTGGTTGTGGATCACTTGTAGTGCAGCACTGGAACTATCCTTTTGAACCTTTTCTTTATCAAGTTGTTGTTCTAATTGTTCTAAGTTCAACATCTGGTTTCTAGTCAGTGTAGGTAAATCCTGACGAAAGATGGCACTACATGTTCGATCCATAATCATGGACAAAAGCTGTACAAGGTGAGAGTGAAGTAACTGATAAGGTTCAATGTTACTTTCCTTTAGCATGGCATTTTGTAGCCTAAACTGGTGCAATTCTCTCTCTTTAGATTCTGAACACGAAGATCTCACATCCTCATTGATTGATTCCATCATTTGTAACCTTTCAGTATAACTAATATTCTCATGGTTTTCAACAACATCATACAGTTTGAGTACTTCTGAAATTATAGAATCAGGAGTGTAAGACATGATGTTGCTATGTACACGGGATTTTACAGGTCTGTGATTTAAACCGAGAAATAGAATCTTTCGCGGGATTTTACTAAAATCAAGTCCAAACCGTTAAGCAATGACCAATGGAACGTGTTAAGATGACTGATGGATCGACACAATGATAGACAATTGTGTGTTAGGACATATGATTTATTGTAATATTAGCAGAGATGTTGTTTGGTTGAGATTTGGATTGGTTTATGCCGTTTTTTCAGAGAAATTTAGGTCAAAGAACATAAAAACCTCAATAACTTCTGTTTGGAGCGGATTTAGGTCTTGAATAGTTCATTCGGCATGCCATTCTCCTCATTCTCACGGTCGTTTTGATGGGTAGAACGCTGAAAACGGAGTTACGGTTCAAAAGTTATGGCCGTTTGAAGTTTTTTCGGGAAAAGTCAACAAGTCGCTAGTAAGACAAGTCGCTAGAGTCACAAGTTGCTAGAGTGACAACTCGCTAGAAGCACAAGTCACTGTGAACCAAGTCGCTAGACACAAGTCGCTAAAGCAATAACTCGCTAAGCTGACAAGTCGCTAAAGAACAACTCGCTAAGTGGGCAAGTCGCTAAGGGACAACTCGCTAAGAGGCCAAGTCGCTAAAGAGCAACTCGCTAGTTACAACAGAGACAAGTCGCTAGAAATAATAAAGACAAGTCGCTATGTCGAACAAGTCGCTAGTCGAAGTGGTGTCTCCACTACTTTGTACTGTTTGTCGCCTTGTCTCAATAGACAAGTCGCTACCACTTCAACTACAAGTCACTGCAAACTAATGAAGCAAGTCGCTACGAAGAAAAGTAATCCGAGAACCAAGTCGCTAGGTAGAAAAACTTAAAAACAACACTTTTCAATCCAAAACAAGCTCAACCACAGTGATTCAAGCTTTCCAACTCAAAACCCAAGCACATACAATGATTCTAAACACAAAAGTAGAATCAAAATTCAAACTTTAACACAAGAAATGATCCAAATGATGCAAAAACCACTAAACTTTTTCAAACCCAAAAACCAATAAAACCACTAGAAATCCAAGGACATGTAAGAGAGATGATCAAACCATGGTTTTTGATACCATTTGTAACATATTGGACTTCATAAACACATCAAATAACACAATATGGTTCGAATGAGTTTCAAGTTCTAGAGAGAGAAAGTGGAAGATGGGAGCCTTTCTAGAGAGAGAAAGTAAACAAAAGAAAGAAGGTTAGATTATGAGAAGGTCCAACCCTCTACCTTAGGAGGTAGAGGGTATTTATAGTTACATACTACACGTCCTCCTTCGGACTGTGGATCAGGCATACAGTGGGTAAAGACCCGTCCGTCCTCCACGGTGTTGCACTAAACTAAATAACTAACTAATAACTACTAAATAACGTAAATAACGATATGTCTACGAGCTAACTTATGCTAAATTATATTTGGGGTGACCGATACTTCACTATGGAATTTCCAATTCCTAACAAGTCCCTCATCACGACATTGATCTTTGGCTTCAAGTCCAACTCTTTTATGATCATGTCAACTTCCCAACTAAGCGATCCATTGACCAAGCGGCCGGTGGTAAACTTAGTGATCTCACCGCAGAAGAATCATAGGGTATAATAGAGGACCTTGCTCTTTATGACAACAAAAGTTGGAATGACCCCCGTGAGTTGCCCATAACCGTAAAGGCAATCTCCTTGCCTCCCATTGACTCACAACCTTCCGACCGTAGGATGCTCGAGCTTGAAGATCAAGTCAAATTCCTAATGAGCTCCTACAAAAATCCTAAGTCTTCACATCAAGTGAACAAAATCACTCTACCTTGTGAGTTGTGTAGTGGTCCCCACGACACTTGTGATTGCACAAGACTCCCCGAACAAGCTTTTGTGGACTACGCCTCAACGCGTACTGACAGATCGAGAGAGAAGTGGTACACTTTCAAGCCCGAACAAAACAACTTAGGAAACTCCTATAACCCCTCATGGAGGAATCACCCTAACCTTAAGTGGAACCAAAATTCAAACCCACCCCAAGGCTCATCTAGTCCATCTAATAGGTTCAACCCTCCAAACATTGGGAACCCCACTGGTCTGTAGGCAATTGCGTCTAGATTCATTTCATTTCAAGAAACTCGATTGACTAATCTTGAAGCCGATTTCAAGCAACGACAAGGCGAGATGACAAACAAGCTTGACGCCCTTTTAAAAGCCTTCAATGACCAAGAAATTAGAGCACTCCCAAGTGATACTATAAAGAACCTGTGACAACCCGTACTTTCAGGTCATTTCTCGAAACAATTTATGCCTTACTATTTCAACATTTATCGTAAACTTGGTTTACTTGTTTCAAATTCGCGTAACCTTAAAGGTTTAGCGGCGAATTCATGATCATAACATCACGTACATTTCATATGGACTAAGATTAGTCTACATTTCATTTACATCATTTGCATCATATTAGTTCATTCATGACATTGCATTTCACTTGAACCGCGTAAATTTTATATTAAATAAACGTTATCGCGTGAGTTATTATTTTAAATATGTAATCCGTTACTTTCAAAAATGATCCCGACATATTTTTTATACTTACATTTAGTTATAAAAACTATATTTTTAGTTCAACTAGTGTTTTAAATTTATTTCGTATATAAATCGTTAAAATTATATTATTACGACGTTTTTCTTAAAAACTACTCGATAATTATTTTATCACTCAAATTTTACAAGGAATGTATTTTTACAATTTTTATTATCTCATTACATTCTATTTTAATCTATTAACAAGTACTTTTACCTAAAAGTTACCATTTACCTTCACTTATACATTTTTCTACATTTTCAATAATTACACAAACAATTATACAATACATTTTAAAAAAAAATATATATATATCTTGTGAAGACACAATCCCCTAAGAACCGGCCCTTAGGGGAGGGGATACATTTATTATGTTGGCAACTATTTTCTTGATTGTATTGTTGTATACTTCAAGTTACCTTTATACTTTTCATTCATTCACTCAATATCATAAGTCAAGTAAAATTTTTCCTCTCTCTTATTCTTCATCCTAAAACCGGTTCTTATCAAGAGTTAGAAGGGATCATCATTTTTCTCAAGTCCAAGTGTTTTAACAATCTAGATAACATTCTTTATAAGGTTTTGAAATAAAAACCAAGAGTGTTTAGGCTAAACCTTGGTTCTTATCACCTCATCATATTTACTTGTAAGCATGTTTCTTTCATTTTTCATGTTACCTTATCATCTCATATGTATCTTTTCATTTTTGGTACAAACATGCAAGACATAGGTGATTTATACCATTTTTCCATGATTTTTAGAAATATATATATATATATATATATATGGTCATCCTATAATTATCCCCTTTGTATATGTTGGTCTTGATGATGATTAGGAACCCATGACACCCTAAGAAGGTGTATGGTAGGATTAGATTAGTTTTGGAGTTGATTTGAAGGGATTAGAATAGGTTTTGTCCGAGAAAAACTATTTTCGATACGTATAAAATATGTTCTGTCCTTGTTTTGATTTTCTGGAAAATCCGACAGTAGGCACGACTTTTTGGCCTTGATATTTAGAAAATATACTTTAAAACGAATCCATGGCCGTTTGAACGGATAAAAACGGAGTTATAACGAAGAAGTTATGAATTTTTAAAGTTTGACGACGGAATATATAATTTTCTGAAATTTCAGCATACTATTTTTACTCTATTTGGGTCAAAAACGAGCCTTAAGCTTTACAAATTATTTCGACTTGTCAAAAATATATTAGTATACTTTGATACGAAGCTAAGGACGTATTATACGTAGAAAACGGATTTGAAACGACAAAGATATGCACGTTTTCATAAAATTGCCGTAACTATTATTTTCTGAAAAACTATATTATTTTTACGATACAAGTGTTACGGTAGCTGAAACGACCATGTTGGCGGCTGTTTTTAACTATGATGCAAAACTTTTTGGAACGAATTGTCTTCTAATAAAATCAAGATCACCGAGCATATTTTTCAAAACGACAAGCCGTTTGTATAGCGGAGTTGTAGTAAATTAATTACGGATGTTTAAACTTGGCCGAAACTCACTTTTTACACAACAATTAGACAAAATCACCATCTTTAACCCTTATTATCTTTATGTTCGAGACCTTTATGACGAAAACTCCTGAACTGAAACTTCTAGATTTCGATACAAACTTTCCAAAACCGTCAAGTTCGTTCTCTAACGATCGACGAGCACTATTTTACGACTAGTTTTTCGGAGCCATTTTTGTTAATTTCATGAAAAGTCCGACGACATTGTTTTACGACGAAAATTGAAAATTTCACCAAAAATCATTATAAAACCATTGTAGGATGACATTTTGACGTAAAAACTTGTAAAGTCATTTTTGAAGGGTCAAGACGTCAAAAGAGTATTTTTCGACGATAAGTAATATTTTCAAAACTCGCAAATGGTATAAATAACATACGAAATGCATGCATAACATTACATTGCAACTCATTACATATCATATCATTCGTAATAGGTCCAGAGTAAAGTTTCACATTATATCTCGGTGTACTCACTCTTGTCATCGTACCAGTTTACCAAGTGAGTTTTCATAGCCCCGATTTATTCAAGTTTTACTTATTTCAAACCTACGGGGGAGAATACATTGCACAACATTTTTATTACGATACCAAGTATGTTAAATACATTTACATTGCTTGAGTTACAAAGTTGCCAGTTAAAAGTCCCCATTTCAAATGTATGAGCCGTTAATTTCCTAGAAGCGTGTGTGAGTGGATAGATCTATCGAGGGTGACGCCTCCATCCGGGTTGGTGAATCCCAACTAGTCATACGGATGCATTTCATTCATAAACATTACCAGAGTTGTTTGGCAAGACACTCTTTTGGGGCGTACATCAGTCTGAGCTTCGGTATCATGCGCTTAAGAAATTGTAACATTTTTACGTGACATAATTGTCATGCCTGTAACATTTTTACGTGACATAATTGTCATGCCTGATCTATACTTGTGTAGTCGTATAAAACATTTACATAAACCTATGATTTCTCACCAACATTATTGTTGACCGTTTTAGCAATGTATTTTCAGGTAACTAAGGCATACTCATCATGGCATGGTTAAGGAACCCCTTTTGAGTCGCGGCGTCGACTTACATCATTGTGCATTATGACATTTTCTTTCAAAACCATCGTTTGGACTTGTAATATATTTATATTTCCGCAAACTTTCTAAACTTTTGGGACCTATGTTGTAACTCTGAATGTTTTTGTTAAATATCAAACGATGTGTTTTTAAACGACACTTTAGGTCGTTCAATGTAACTGTGATTGTGGTGCTATGACAGTCTATCCCCAGGAATTCCATTCCGCTGCAAAACAGGTAAATTGGGGGTGTGACAAAACCCAAAAGTGAATTCGATTTCATCGACTTCATGTTCGTGTTCACCATTGGAGAGTGCGCATCCATGCCCCTCACACCCAAAGGTCCACTCATTAAAATTGCTATCAACAAGGGTTCCAAGCGATCCCAAATGAGGTACCAAGGACCCGCACCATTGGTACAACCAACTCTTGAGAAACCCGTCAACCAAGAACCCAAACCTAATCTAGAGGAGGAGTACAAGGAACTCTATCAAGAAAAACCGGTTCTTGAAGTCTTAGCTCATGCACCTTATTATAATGCTTTAAAAGAAAAATATGAGCGAGAACTAAAGCTTGGAAAACATGGGTCCGCATTTGTGCAAAATAATTTACCTAAGAAGTTCGACGATCCTGGGCTATTCACTCTTCTGTGTAGGCTTGGAACCTCCAAACCTCTCAATGCTCTAGCCGACTTAGGATCATGCATCAATCTTGTTCTGTTGTCCCTTCATAGAAGCCTTAACTTAGGTAAGATTGAACCAACGGAAACCATCTTAGGTCTAGCGAACGGTAGTATTGCATATCCGGTAGGGATAATAAAAGACATGGTAGTACACGTAGGAGAATTGACTCTTTTGGCGGATTTCCATATGCTAGAAATGAATAAGGACCCGACATGCCCATTGCTAGTAGGAAGGGGATTCTTAGCTACCGCTAGTGCCATCATTGATTGTAAGATGTCTAAAATAGTGGTAGGAGAAGGGAGTGCTAGGTCAATTTACGATGTCAAAAAGCATATTTACTACAAGGAAGAGGAAATCCCCTACGAGATTAGGTTGGATAGAACGCCATCTAGATATGGACCTTGGATTAATAAAGGCTTCATAGGTCCCCAACGACCTTTTTATCTAGACGAAGCCTTTGCTAGTAAAGCAACTTTCCATGAAAAAGAATTGGCTAGGGACATGGAAGTGAACCCGTTCGAGGACGCCTTAGTGTTTAGGAAGATGACCGAGTTCCTAGGAAGCTTGCCCGTCAACCTTGTCATGAATAAGTGGAAGGTTGAGAGTGATAAGCCTAAGCATAAGTTGAATTAGGATAGACCGCCTAGTGATGGTAATGGAGAGTGGCACATTAGGATAACGATCTATGACCCCAATGGAGAGAAGTTTGAAAAAGCATACCGGACTAAGCGTACTACTAGGAACTTAAATGATAAGTTTGATCCTTATGACATTCGAGAGGATAAGCTTACTTATATCGGTACGTAGGGGCACGACTTCGAGTCTAGCTACAAGACTCATAAATAAAGAAAAGCGCTTCGTGGGAGGCAACCCATGCTTAATTGTTTGCTTGTTTGTGTGTCGTATATCTTTTATTGATTGTTTATTCTCATGTTTGAATTTGTAAAAATGCTTTATTTTGTCTTTAACCTGGTCTTTATTACAAATAAAGGTATTTTACAAAAGAGATAAGTGTAGCGAGGATTACACACGTTTTCAAAAAGAACGTGAACATGAGAATTACGATTATTAAAAAGATATACATGTGTGTTTGTTTGAGTCAAATGCTTGTATCGAGTCATAATGGATGTTTTGCAGGAAATTTTTCCAGATTCTAAAGATATAATTTTTCCAGAATTTTTTCCAGGAAATCGCAGACCAGTTTCTATCAGGATAACCTGACGGCGTCAGGGTCGCAACCTGACGGCGTCTGGAGGAGTAGAAACAACTTCTAAATTTTTCTCGTTTTCTGAGCTACTTATAAATTTTTGGAATTTTCCATGGTCTTAATTTTTCAGAAAATCTATAAACATCCGTTCCATAAGCATTATATCATAGTTTAGTAGAGTCATATATATATTGTTACCGTTGATTTTACGCAAAGGTTTCGTTTGTTTTCTTCAAGTGTGCAGGTTTTATTTATCAAGAAGAACATACATAAGATTGGATGGAGCTTTTCACGCCTACATTCTTCTTTGAGAAGAATTTAACCACTACTTCACACGGATCCTACCGAGCTAATCAAGGGAGTATTAGTTTCTTTCGTTTTTAATTACCTTCCATTATCATAGCTTTGATACTTTCGGGGAACATTGGGGATAATGTTCAGTTTAAGTTTAGGGAGGGAAAATAAAACAGAAACTTTGAAACCATGCTTATCCTTGACTATTTGCCTTGTCCAATTTCATTTGTGTAATAAACCATGAGAAATATCGGTTAGGGTAATTTTGGCACCAAATTTAAAAAATTTCATGACATGTAGGAGTGGGCCATTAGTCTTAATAAAGCGTCTCATGGATAGGAAGTTATATGACTAGCACAAAACCCTTTACCACTTAAATTCCACCCAAAATGTTAGGATCGCCCTTAGATTTGTAGGAATTAAAGCATTCCACTTTAATGCTTCGAGAGTGTACATGTAGTATAATAGATTCTAGAACTTGTTTTGTGATGCATTCTGAGATTGCTAGTGAGACTACACTTGTGTAGTTAGGAATAACTAAATGATATGAGGCACTAGGATTACCCTTGTTTGATACCCGTATTATAATTACTTCTTCCACATAGGTAGAGTAATTCCCCCACACCCTTGCGTTGTACTCATATTTAGTACACGAAACCCTTAGTTAACCCCTCAGAGCCTATCCTTTTCGCGGTTCTCGTGATATTTCAGTTTTCTGGAATATCAATGAAGAGCATTGTTTACAATCCACCCCCAAATGTACACCCAAATTGCCTTAGCCTACCTTGTATGCACTCACTTTTAGTGCATTATTGTTATCATACTAAACCCTTAGTTCAAATATCTAGTTGCTTGCATAAGTTGCTAAGTCGAGTCATATCCTTTGTACATAGTTTTGGGACGATTGGGACTCATGGGAAAAGTTAAATTTTATGAAATGACAGGAAGGAACGTTAAATTCAAATTCCCTTTATGATGAGGAACCATCCGTATACTACCTTCTTTATTTTTGACTATTTAGTTTCCTAATGTATTTAATTTTATTCTTAGACTTTACAAATTCCTTGTCATAAATCACAACTATAAATGGGACCTAGAACTTGTTGCTAAGGAGATTATCAATATATGAAAGTCATTTTCTCCCTACCACAAGTGTGTGTGTTAGTGTGTGAATTTACCTAATTATCGGTATTCTTTTGAATCAACGATAGTTGGAAGATTGTTTCTGGTATTCATTTGAATCAACAGACTCAATTTGTTATCTTGTTAATTAGTATACATCAGTTGGTATCAGAGCCAAATTTCCTGATCATGATGCCTCCTAGTGACTATATAATCTTTGATCATCCACCCGTGTTTGATGAATACGGAGATGAAGAATGGTATTCTTGGATGACTGATATCGGGATTACGTGTGATCGAACTAGGTATGTCGCTGATAATTCGAATAAGAATTGTTCGGTTTCTAAAAATCGGGCTATGAATACTGGTGGTGAAAAACTTGTTTTGAAAGTTCCAATCACATTGGAAGGCGATATTGGAGTTGCCAAAGATGATGACATATCCATATTCTTGGAAGATGATGTTTTCGAGCGTAGTATTTCATCACACCATTTGTTTGAAGAATCAAGGTTTTTTTCATGGATGTTGGAAGCTGGAGATTGTGTTTTGAATGGAAAAGCATCTTTTTCTTTGTCCACCATGTTTGCAACATCGAAATTAATGGTTTCAACCCAACGATCTGATATCCCATTCAACCCAGGTGGTTTGATCCGAAGGAAAACTCGAGGACGAGTTTTTTTTAAAGAAGGGGAGAATGATGAGGAACCATCCGTATACTACCTTCTTTATTTTTGACTCTTTAGTTTCCTAATGTATTTAATTTTATTCTTAGACTTTACAAATTCCTTGTCATAAATCACAACTATAAATGGGACCTAGAACTTGTTGCTAAGGAGATTATCAATATATGAAAGTCATTTTCTCCCTACCACAAGTGTGTGTGTTAGTGTGTGAATTTACCTAATTAACGGTATTCTTTTGAATCAACGATAGTTGGAAGATTGTTTCTGGTATTCATTTGAATCAACAGACTCAATTTGTTATCTTGTTAATTAGTCTACATCACTTTATTTGCGTAATAATGTACTCCAAGTATTTTGATCTTTTCAATTCGGGTCAAATTAGTGTTAGAGTAATAAAAACTCAAGTGTAGGGATGTGCCTATAAATCCCTATTATTTTGATGTTATCGTAGAGGATGGTAGAGTAAAAGTGTATGAAAAAAAAACATACGGGCTACCATCCTACATATATCTTTAAATTTATATTTGTTTGCTTTAATTTATCTAGAGTTTAGAGTGTCGAGTCTTGGCTTAGCAACACCATTCTTCTCATGCTTGTAACATAAAGATTTTTGACTTGCGACCACTATATTTCCTATTGATGCAGGTTTCACAGACCAGGTTTTAATATTTATAAAGTCTCGTTATACCTATGGTTTACCCTAATGTACTAACGGGCAGTATACCCGGTCATGTGTAGTGTAGTATTCGATAAAACCGAGGTCGTCCCAAGAGCTATGTGTGTTGGATTATTACTAAGTCTAGGTGTCACAGTTTAATATGAGAATGATAAGGAAATAATTAACTACTAAAGTAGATAAAAGCAAATAAAGGCAAAGGATTAATCAATAGAGGAGAGTGGTGTTAACCTAGTTATTCCTCCTAGCTAGTAATGTCTATGTCTACTTACTTCCAATTACTTAAGGTGGGGTCAAAGTCGAGAGGACAACATTTTGTCAATTCGCCGTAACCTATCAGCAAAGATGCCACCACAGGAGAAGTCAGGTGTCCCCTCATAAGTCCTGTTTTTCCTGGTCCCCTAAGCCAAGTCATTAAGTACCGCTACATGCTAGACTCATAATAGTGAGTGCCCGGGCGTTAGCAACTTAAACACTCACCCCCTAATTCTTAAGTTCATCCAAACGGTAGGTGATCAGTTGGTCAAATCGCACAAGTAGAAAGGGTCGTCAGTTGGTCATATCTTACCCTTCCCGTCTCAGTCCGCTCACCTAGGGTCAGTTGGTCATATCTCCTAGGCAATTGGCCTCTACCGCCATTCAAAACTACCGAAACAAGGGTAGCTACCAATAAACTATTCATGCATACACTTAGAAATAATTATACGGAAGTAATATAAACGCAAACAAAACAATTAATTAATCATAACTAGGCCAGCACCAAGAGGTGCTTAGCCGCTCATATTAACCATACAAATCAATTTAATATTCAAAGTTACGAAATACATGAATCGAAAGTAAAGAAAAGATTTTTTGCTAATGCTTACCGTAGGGGAGTGATTTCTCCCTTGGAGACAGCTCCGTATGCTCCTCTAGACCTGCCTTTGGCTTCTTCCCACATTATTTGGTTGTTATGTGTGGAATGGGATGCTTTGAAATGCTGGAAATTGTGGGGTATTTATAGGCCAGATCTGGGTTACGACGTAACTAAAATAAGAGTTACGCCGTAATCTTCAATTCCTTCGTTATTTGCACTAGATCTGCTGGATACGGCGTAACCTTATGAGTGGTTACGCCGTATCTTCAATATAACTTGGTTACGACGTAGTTGATGGAATAGTTACGGCGTAGTTATCAGCGTCGTGGAACCTCATTTGACCTAATATAGTTACGTCGTAGCCTTTGGGGAGAGTTACGCCGTAACCTTCTGATGAGTTGGTTTTCTGAGTCACGCTTTAGTTACGGCGTAATGTGAGAGATGAGTTACGCCGTAACTTCTTCAAAGTCAGCATACTATGATAAATCATTGATATTTCTCCAATTCCGGGTCTCTTAAGCTCCAATGCTCGTAATTTACCTGAAAGTGGAAAACAATGGAAAACAAGCGTAAATCCATATAAATGATATAAATTACAAGCATTATCGGGGGAAATTGACACTTAATGTTCAGGACTATTTGATGTTATCAAATATCCCCCCACTTGAACTCTACTTGCCCTCAAGTAGACCTTATTAGAAAGATTTCTAAAAAGATATCTCCCATGACCTGGAAAATATAAGTTAACAAATCCCTTATGCTAGAATAAAACAAAGCTGAAAACCTCACGAAATGGGAACGAAACACTCAAATCTCTCAACTATTCTAAGTGTCAATTTCGGGGTGATCACTCAATTGCACAGTCATAGCATGTATTCTATCATAAGATTGGTGGTTACCCAAATCTCCACCATTAGAGTTAAGGGCTAAACAATTCTCGAAGGCAATATGGGTAGACACGACAAAGGTTAAGGGGTGACTCGTCATTACTAACATGTCACGGAAAAGTGGAAAAAATAAATGATACATGACCAAATCCATGGCCAAGACACCAAAGATTGCTCGTTGCATCACCTAGACACGCTTCATGACTAAAGGGTAGGATAAGACATGGGATATATAAATGGTGTAAAAAAATCAAGCAGGTAGTCTAAATCAATAACCAAGTCATCACTACTTACCGTCCGCCCAAAGTTCAAGTTTTGAAGTCAAGAAACCAGATCATGAAATACTAGGTAGATGTGTCATTAGAGGACGTCGTGATGGGCACACTACCTTTTCTCCAACTGTTGGCATAATTACCAACTCCAATCTTCGAATGTGACCGAGGTGGCCTCCTCGATACTAAATCTATAAAGCTCATAACATAATGCTTATAACATTGCACTTTACAATAAATAAATAACATAACAACTATATATATATATATATATATATATATATATTATTTTTTTTCCTCGAATCACTTTTTTTTTTCTCATCATAACAATAGTAACTAAACATAATATCCCCCCACTTGAGATGAACAATGGGAATTCGGGGTGTCTTCAATGATCTTCAGGAATATGTCGTCGATGAAAGCGTGATTTCTGAACCTTTCCACTTGAACCTTGAACTTAGGCAACTGATGACTTCCCAATCACAAATAAAGACTACAGGGTAGGCTAAGGTGTATAGGTGTATTGAAACAATATATTGGGTTAACAAAATGAAAGGAATGGCTCATATGGGTATATCTAGGGGTATCTTGCACTGAAGGTGAGTGCAACAGAAGGGTTTCACATGGGGGTCGAGAAGTCGAGGTGACTAATCGATAGACACACAATGGTAGGCTATTTGGGTGATAATCCTATAATATTGCCTTCTTAAACTGAAAAGTTCAAATACATCGAGCTAACTCAACATACCTCGTCTATGGTCTCGAAATGATGCAAAGGCCAAGTTCTAAAGTTTACAAGCTACCGGCACACTCATAATTTGGTGGATTTGGGGTAAAATATTGGAAACGGATAAGGCTAATCTCACCATATAATATCAAGGGTTGTATGTGCTCGGCTAAGGTCTAATCTAGTTAGGTTAAGAAAAACATGTCAAAATTTAAAAATGGCATAATTTTTCAAAATAAACTAGAAAAACGAGGGCAAAATAATGTTCAAGAGATAATTCTACTCCCGTCCCCCCACTTGAATTGTACAAAGTCCCTTTTGTACTAAGAATTAAATAAAGGTGAAGAGAAAAGTAGAATTAGAGCGAGAACTTCCCTGAAATTTGCTCCACAAAGAAAGAAGGCCCATGAAAAAGAGACGTGCCTTCGTATAAGCATCATGAACAAGCTTCAATCCCTGAAGTCACACTACCGACAAGCATATTCTAAAAATAAAAAATGAAAAATGAAAAACAAACCTAACTCACTTTCGTAGGAATCACGATTGCATTTAGCATATGCAACAAGCCTTTTAAACCACTTGGTGTCCCAAGTGGATGAGTGAAGTCTCGTGAGGTTTTACAGGGAACACACCCACAAAGTTCATTTAAAATACTAATACAAGGTTATGGTGTTTACAAAAATTAAAGAATTAAAGCAGAGGAAGGTTACGTCGTAACTCTTTTGAAGGAGTTACGCCGTAACTGGCAAAACCTGACATAAGCTGCAAAGCAAGTGGTTACGGCTTAACCACTAAGATGGTATTACGCCGTAATTGGTAATGCGTCTAAAATTCTGCTGCAAGGGGTTGGTTACGGCATAATTACAAAGATGAGTTACGCCGTAACTAGGTTCAGATCAGTAAACTATAGCAGCAATTTCTTCAAGTTTCCTGCAAAAATGGTTAAAAACACAAAACCCTACAGAAATGGGAAAAAAAGAAAGGAATAATTCTGGTTGTCTCCCGAAAGAGCACTTTTCTTTATTAACGAGTCTTTAAGTTAGACTCAGAGCCGCGGGGCTCTATGGGGGCCTTTGGACTTCCCCGACTTCCTCCATGTCTTTCATCAAGTTACGCCTGACCCAACCGACATTTGTGGCAGTGCAGAGGTATTATTTAGTTTCAATCTTCCTAATTTTGCAAAATTTTTCCTCTGATCCTAAATGGTATCGAGTGAACATATTTTTCGGCTATAATTGGTGGTGGTCTCTTAAACGGGATGCCAAGAAGTTTGCATCTTCTTTTCTCGTGTACTTCATCATCAGGGTCAATGAAACCGTCTTCACCTTGTAGCTCGAGGTAATCGAAATCATCTTTGTCGGAATCGGTGTCTTTAGGTTGGTCATCGTTAGGTGAATTTTCTACGAGTATTTGCTAGCATTCTTCTTTTTCCTTCTTTGATGCGTCCTTGGTGTCATCCTCTGATTTTCCATTTGGAAATTCGTCGTTAGGTTGATCTTTACTCATACATCCATTCCAGATTTTCTCCTTAGTTAACGCGTCAATTTTTCCGTATTTGATTCCGACCCAATCATCGAATCCGAGATCATCTGGCCAAGGTAATTCTGTTCTTTCTGAATCATTATTCGAGTTCCATAGGAACTCGTCTTCCCCAGATCTCTCAATGCTGCTTCCCCCGTTACATGCATAATCAAAAGGGTTGCAGGAAGCCCAAACATTTCCGTCAGCGGTTTTAATTTGTTCACACCAATGATTTTGAGTCCCTTCGTCATTGTCGATTTCAGAAGGAATATCGTCGAGGGGCTTAATGGTTTTTCCTTGAAGAATATGTTTTTCATATTTAAGTACCAGATTTCTAAACAAAACCGAATTAATTATTGTGTCCCCAATCCTTACTGAGTACCAATCTCTGAATGACAGTTCTCCAAAATCAACTTCATGCCTCCCTGATTCATGTGGGCATATCCAAACTTCGTTCTTCACATTACCCCCTCCGTTGCAATACTCACGAAAGGGGTTGGAAGTTGGCCAAGCTTGTGTAATCTCATCTTCCGTGATGAGTAAGGGTCTGCAGTAATGCTTGATAGGTGGTCCTTCCACTTTGTTAATCGAAAATTTGGCTAACCTTTCTTCGTCTTTAAGTGTAGTCCACATGTATCTGTCATCATTTACCCTCTCTTTATCAACTCCTCCATCGCAGGTTTTCCGAGGGTCACAAGAGGCCCATAAGCTGTAGCATTCTCCATCGTCAATTGCAATAGCCTTACACCAATGAGGCTTCCTTTTAGAGTTGTCGATCTTGGTACCCATGTCGTTGCTTGTATTCTGGTTACGCCGTAACTCTGAGATTTGATTACGGCGTAACTCACTTTCGCCTTCAGTATTAGACTCATCGGAGGACTTGTCATTTTCAGAAAATACAGCTTTACATATCGTAGATTTGTTCTTTTGTGCCTCATTTCTTCTTTGTACCTCATCGCCAAGCTTTCCAATCATAGTTTCCAAGTTCTTTAGTGATATGTCATGGGAAGAAAGGCTTTTGTTATTATCTTGGAAATTTTTCAGCCATTCTTCTTGCTCCTTTTGCCTCTTGGTTGAATCCACAAGGTACTTGTTAATAATTTCCTCTAAGTTAGCTCTTCTATCATTATGCTCATAATACGGTGGGGGTCCTCCACGATACCCATTACGATTATCCTCGTAGAATGGTCTATTCTCTCCATATTTAGCTTCTTCGATCGTATCTTTTGTGTCAATTTTAGGACAATTCTTAGTAAGATGTCCCCCACCACACTTTTCGCAGCCGACTTGGATGGCATGAACAGTTTCTTTGATTTTTAGCATATCTCGACCTACATTCTCAAGCTTGCTGGTTATTGCTGCAATTCCATCGAAACTTCCGCCTTGGTTTCTTTTACCTCTTTCGTCGTGCCATTTTTGAGAATGATCAGCCATTTTTTGAATGGCTTCAATAGCAAGGGTAGGCGTCATGTTCAGGATAGGTCCTTGATAGTCCAACATCTGTCTTGTAGTTACGTTGATTCCTTTGTAGAAGATATTGACCTTTTGCTGGTTGTTCAGATCATGAGTAGGACATTTGTAAATGAGATCGTTGTATCTATCCCAGGCTTGATACAATGTTTCATCGTCTTATTGTTTGAAATTATGGATCTCCAAAAGCTGGTTAGAAATCTATGACGGAGGACAATACCTTTGAATGAAATGCTTCTTAAGTAAAGCCCAAGTATTAATTGCCCCGGCGGGCAGTCTTTCGATCCATCTTCTTGCAGCTCCAGTAAGAGTCATGGGGAATATCCTTAGCATAACAGCATCATGAGACACGCCCGAATTGTTGAAAAGGCTTGCGATGTATAGGACATTTTCAACGTGATCATATGCATCCTCGTCCCTGTTTCCTGAAAAAGGGTTGGCACGAAGCTCCCTCATAAATTGGTCTTTAATTTCAAAACGGACATCTGCTCTAATCGTCGGTCTTACGAGACCCGGCCCTTGTTCTGCTCTTGTCAATGCCAAATATTCCTCAAGAGTGAGGTCATTAATGCTAACAACTTCCATGGTACCTGAAAACTTGAATAATGATCGTGAGAATTATAGAAAAGTTTAAAACGAAAATGAAAGACTTAATAGCAATCCTAATATAACTCCCCGGCAGCAGCGCCAAAAACTTGATGCAGGTTTTACTGACCAGGTTTTAATATTTATAAAGTCTCTTTATACCTATGGTCTACCCTAATGCACTAACCGGCAGTGTACCCGGTCGTGTGTAGTGTAGTATTCGGTAAAACCGAGGTCGTCCCAAGAGCTATGTGTGTTGGATTATTACTAAGTCTAGGTGTCACAGTTTAATATGAGAATGATAAGGAAATAATTAACTACTAAAGCAGATAAAAGCAAATAAAGGCAAAGGATTAATCAATAGAGGAGAGTGGTGCAAACCTAGTTATTCCTCCAAGATAGTAATGTCTACGTCTACTTACTTCCAATTACTTTAGGTGGGGTCAAAGTCGAGAGGACAACATTTGGTCAATTCGCCCTAACCTATCAATAAAGATGCCACCACAGGAGAAGTCAGGTGTCCCCTCATAAGTCCTGTTGTTCCTGGTCCCCTAAGCCAAGTCATTAAGTACCGCTACATGCTAGATTTATAATAGTGAGTGCCCGGGCGTTAGAAACTTAAACACTCACCCCCTAATTCTTAAGTTCATCCAAACGGTAGGTGATCAGTTGGTCAAATCGCACAAATAGAAAGGGTCGTCAGTTGGTCATATCTTACCCTTCCCATCTCAGTCCGCTCACCTAGGGTCAGTTGGTCATATCTCCTAGGCAATTGGCCTCTACCGCCATTCAAAACTACCGAAACAAGGGTAGCTACCAATAAACTATGCATGCATACACTTAGAAATAATTATACGGAAGTAATATAAACGCAAACAAAACAATTAAGGAATTGTAACTAGGCCAGCACCAAGAGGTGCTTAGCCGCTCATATTAAGCATACAGATCAATTCAATATTCAAAGTTATGAAATACATGAATCGAAAGTAAAGAAAAGATAAAATGCTGATGCTTATCATAGGGGAGTGATTTCTCCCTTGGAGACAGCTTCATATGCTCCTCTAGAACTGCCTTTGGCTTCTTCCCACGTTCTTTGGTTGTTGTGTGTGGAATGGGATGCTTTGAAATGCTGGAAATCGTGGGGTGTTTATAGGCCAAATCTGGGTTACGGCGTAACTAAAATAAGATTTACGACGTAATCTTCAATTCCTTCGTTATTTGCACTAGATCTGCTGGTTACGACGTAACCTTATGATTGGTTACGCCGTATCTTCAATATAACTTGGTTACGCCGTAGTTGATGGAATAGTTACGGCGTAGTTATCAGTGGTGTGGAACCTCATTTGACCTAATATAGTTACGTCGTAGCCTTTGGGGAGAGTTACGCCGTAACCTTCTGATGAGTTGGTTTTCTGAGTCACGCTTTAGTTACGGCGTAATGTGAGAAATGAGTTACGCCGTAACTTCTTCAAAGTCAGCATACTATGATAAATCATTGATATTTATCCAATTCCGCGTCTCTTAAGCTCCAATGCTCGTAATTTACCTGAAAGTGGAAAACAATGGAAAACAACCGTAAATCCATATAAATGATATAAATTACAAGCATTATCGGGGGAAATTGACACTTAATATTCAGGACTATTGGATGTTATCACCTATCCCACCAAACCTTTTGTTTCCCTACCGTAAGCCTAACGTTACAATCCTTTAAAAGACCTCTTGGATAGTTTTTCCTTGGTGCTTACGCCAAAAGCGATGGTAATCTATGTACTAGGACCGGTTAATGAGTGTTTATCTTCCATTTCCAACTTGATATATTTCATATACACCCGAGAGATGAGAGTATCCAAACACCACTTATGAGGTGCTTGTATGTAATTTCCGTGCTTGTTATGACTTTTGCGGGGCTTATACGTGTTGTGAATTGTTCTAAACTAATGCTTCATGATCCCTAACTTATAAATTAATTGGCTAAAAGCACATTTGCTTGAGGACAAGCAAATACCAAGTGTAGAGATATTTGATAAGGATTTAAAAGGTACACTTTTGAGGGGTCATTTAAGCCCTTAATTGATCACTTTTGTATCCGTTACTACTTAATTTTGTTAGGAATTAGAAATTCCAGGTATTAAAGAGTCAGTCACCTCAAGTATATGTAATTGTTAGAAAGCTCGTAGTCGTAGTTCTTTTAAGTTAAGTAGTATTTAGTTAAGTAACACCGTGGAGGACGGACGGGTCTTTACCCACTGTATGCCTGATCCACAGCCCGAAGTGTGGCGATTTATGTAAGACTATAAATACTCTCTACCTTCCAAGGTAGAGAGTTGGAGCTCATAATAATATCTTTCACTTTCTCTCACTAAGTTCCCTAAACCTCTAACTTTCTCTCTCTAGAACTCCATTCATACCCCACTTTGTGTTATTGTTTGATGTGTATGTGAAAACTAATATCTTACAATTGGTATCAAGAGCCATGGTTAGATCATATCTTGCACATCTTTGGATTTCTAGTGGTTTTTAGGTGGTTTTTGAGTTTGAAAAAGTTTAGTGGTTTGTGCATCATTTGGTTGATTTCTTGTGTTGAAGTTTGGATTTTGTTAGTACTTTTATGTTTAGAATCTTCACAAGTGTTTAGGTTTTCATTTGGTAAGCTTGAATCATCTTGGTAGGGTTGTTTTTGGATTGAAAAGTGATGTTTATGAGTTTCTTCTTGCTAGCGACTTAACACACGGAATTCTTTCTTCGTAGCGACTTGCTTTACAAATCTGTAGCGAGTTACAGTTTTGGACCTAGCGACTTAGAACTAGCGACTTACAGTACAAGTAGTGGAATTTCCACCACAGGTAGCGACTTGGAGGTAGCGACTTGGTCTGTAGCGAGTTGCTATTTAGCGACTTGTATCTTTAGCGACTTGTGTAACGAATTGCTGCCAAAATTTTGCTAGCGACTTGAGGCTTAGCGAGTTACTGCTTAGCGACTTGCACTAGTCTAGCGACTTGGGACTTTAGCGACTTGGGAGTGTAGCGAATTAGGTGTTAGCGACTTGGTGCAGTTTCTTCTAGCGACTTGGGTGATTGTTTGCGGTTTTCTCTTGATTTAGTAAAATCCCGTGAAAGAATCTATTTCCCGGTTTAATCATAGAGTTATAAAATCCCGTATAATCTGTTAACATGTCTACCAACGTTCCTACTATCATCTCCACTGTTTCCGGGGATGTTCAAGCAGCTGGCTCAGATACTCATCCACCCATGCTTGACAGAGTTGACTACGATTCTTGGGCTCAACGAATCAGATTGTACTGCCTTGGGAAGGAAAATGGTGTCAACATTCTCAAATCCATTGATGAAGGACCGTATCGAGTTGAGACGACCAGAGATATACTTGACACTAATGAAGATGGAACTCCTATTTACGGAATGGACAGACCTAAAATGTATGATGAGCTTGATGATAAGGAGAAAAAGAGATTCGATGCAGATATCAGGGCTTCTAACATTGTTCTTCAAGGTCTTCCTAAAGACATCTACAAGCTGATCAATCACAACACCGATGCAAAGGCAGTATGGGATAATGTCAAGATGCTTCTCTCAGGTTCAGAATTAACTATGGAAGACAGAGAATCACAACTCTATGACGAATTTGAACACTTCAAGATGAAACCAGATGAGAGTGTCTATGAGTACTATGTGAGATTTCATAAGTTGGTGAATGACATGAGGAACATCAGAATGACTATGCCTAACATTCAGCTGAACTCAAAATTTGTGAACAACATGAATCCCGAATGGCACAAGTTTGTCACCTCTGTGAAGCTCACTAAAGGATTGAAGAATACAAACTATGAGCAACTCTATGCCTTCCTCCTTCAGAATGAGAGACATGCTATGTTTGAAAAATTGGTTCTCAATCAGTTCAAAACCAACCAGGGAGAGACAAGCTCGTCCAATGACTCAACTGCCTTCTACTCAAACATCGGAATCACAACCAAAGCTTCACAAGTCATACCCTTGGGTAATGGTAATCACAAACTCATTCCTGATCCTATGTTCAAACAAGCTGATGCTGATGCACACGTGGGTAACTTCATTAATCAACTAGCTCTTCTGATTAGTCAAAACATGAATTCTCTCCCACAAACCAACAACAACCTCAGAACAGCTTCTAACCCACACAATCAAACTACTGTTAAAGATGGAAGGATCGTGGTGCAACCTGTTCAGGAAAGACAGTATGATCAGGGAAGAGGTGGAGCTGGTAGAGGTTATGTTGGTAACCAGAATCGAGGAAGGAATGGTAACCAAGGTCAAGCTAAGCCGATCAAATGTTATAACTGTGGTGGTGAGGGACACATTGCAAGAAACTGCACATCTCCAAAGCGTCCACAGAATGTTGATTACTTCAGAGATAAGATGCTGCTTGTACAAGCTTAGGACAATGGTGCTGCTTTGGATGAAGAGGAATTGCTGTTTCTTGCTGAGGGCAATGCCAAGACCTATGATGCAGATGTGGATGAGCAGCCTATTCAGGAGATAGGTCACAATCATCAGAATGGCTTTCAAGTCGTTGATTGTGATGCATACGACTCTGATGTGGATGATGGACCTACTGCACACACAATTTTTATGGCTAGCATTTCTCCAATGGTTTCTCCCAAGGTCTCTTCTTCACCACAAGCTGGCCCATCCAAGGACAAACTCATCTCAGAGGTACTAAAACTATACGATGATGTTGATGTGCAAAAGATGCATGACAAAGTACTATCAACTGAAACTATTGAATCAAATATTGAAAATATGGGTAATACCGACATTGTCCCATATGATCAATATGTGAAACAAAGTGAAAGTGAAGTTGTACCAAGTGATGCATCTTCTGCAGTCAACAATGACTATGTTTTTGATGAATACACTGCATGTGCCCCTGATGATTCTGTAATTTCTGAACTAAATGCCTATAAAGAACGTGTTGCTATTTATGAACAACGTGCTAAATTTGAGTTGACCACTCGTGAGCAGGAAATGGATGACCAAGTGCGTATAGTAATTAGAAAAAGTAATTTTAGAGAAGAAGTACTGAAACAAGAATTAAATTCCTTGCAAGAAAAACTTTCTAAAACAGCTAAGCAAAAACAAGAACTTCAAGAAAATGTGAAAATGCTTAAGCAAGAATTTAATGCAAAGGAATCAAAACTCTTGAGAGACTTTTCTAATCTGAAAACTTTGAAAAACAAACTTGAAAACAAGTTGTACATACAAGGAAACACCATTCAGACTGCTCACATGGTCACTAAACATAGAGTTCTAAGCGATAAGCATAGTGTTCCCATTATAGATAAACCCAACCCTGAGTACGGAAAGATAGCAAATGCAGCTCAAAGTGTGATCTATGATGGCAATGAGATTCTTAAACCTAGACAAAAACCTAGTTGCGTTGAGTGCACAGAGGATGATAAGAAACTAAATGAAATCACTAGGGAAAAGATGAATGAGAAACTAAATGATCCTAAATGCAAAGAGAAAAAAGTAATTATCACTCCTCATGACTACAAGAAGGAAAATTGGTTTCCTTGAACAAGTTTAAGCCTCAGACATTGTTGACTCCCGAACAAGTCTTCTGGAAAATGGATTTAGATAAGCAGAAAGCGGTAAATATTGTTGAAACAAACCCTCCCCTTTGGAAAATGCCTAGAGCGACTGTGTATCCTCCTAATACACCAATGCATCTTGTTCCTAGAACAATTGCCACTAAAAGCAAGACCTTAATTAGCCAATATGTTATATTTCAACTATTTGTTGATTTTGAGAAAACTTGCAAGAAAAGGATCACACCCACTGGTATAACTGAAGGAGAAAGGGGTTTTGAGCAAATGAAAGAATGTTATTTAACTGAGGTCATGCCTTTCTTTAAACTTCTAAAAGATCACTTTGAGAGTCTTAAAAAGGGGATAGAAACTGATATCAAGGGAATGGAAAAGGAATTTGATGCAATGATAGTTGAAGTTAGTGACTATGAGCGTGTACTAAAATATAATGAGATTGAGAGGAAGAACTTGCATACATTGAATGAGACTCTTATTACTGAATGTGTTGCTCAAGATATTTTTTTTACTGCTTCAAATTGCTCTATTAATGCTTCCAAATTTCATGAACTATCTGTTGCCCTGAAAGTCTCCCATGATCGTGTCATTGAGCTTGAAAAAACTAATTCTAAACTAAACAAGAAAATTGAACTGGATGATCACGACAATTTGGTTAAACATTTTTCTAAACTAGAAGTTGAACATTTTAATTTACAACTAAAATATCAACATCTTAAAGAAAATGTCAAAACTTCAAATATCAAGACATCATCAGATGCTCCAGAGTTTGATGCAGTTTTTCAAATTAACAAACGTGATGAACAGATTCAAGCTCAGTGCAACACGATCAGAAAGTTGAAAGCCCAAATCTCTCAATTAAAGGGTCAAACGAACAATATGACAGGCTCCCAAATGCCTCCTCCTTTAGATTCTCAGAATTCTCAAACGTTTCATCTTCAAAACCTAGTAAATGCTTTACAAAAGGAAAATGAAAGTTTTCTAGAAGAAAATGAAAAGGTTAAACGTCATTTCAATGAGTTATTTGAATCAATTAAGGTCACTCGTAACAAAAATAACGAACAAATAGCTTCATTGCAAAAGGAAATTGAGAATCTGAAGAGTCAGGTAAAAGGGAAAATGCCAATGACCAATGGGGAGAATGGTATATCAAAGGATCACTCTTGTAATAAATATGCTTTGTCTGTGACATATGTCCCTCCTCATCTGAGGAACAACAAACTTGCTATTCAAACATACTTCTCATCTCTTAAGGATTGCTTAGAATGTCTGCGTGAGATTGTTGAAGAGGATAAGCTAGAGAAACCTCATGATAATGCAATTGGACATGCATGCTTATATGCCAAACGATCTCAAGAAATCTTAGAATGCTTGATCACAATTTGCCCAAAGTCATTAGGTGAGAGAGTTAACCCTTTGATTCCATGCTCGATGCCTAATGCCAAGTATGATATGCATTCGATTCCCAATGTTTTGAATGTGAACCGTAGTGTGCCTTTAAGTAGTTCAGATTCCAGATCTGTCAATGCTAAGAAAGAGAACTCAAGTGTGCCTTCTAGGATTACAAATCTCAGTACCTCTAGTTTTAAGAAAGTGAACCTTAGTGCACCTGCATGTAGTTCAGATCCCAGCACATCTAAACAGGTGATGCAAAGAGTAGTTAAACCAACTAATGTTCCCATTCCCTCTACAGGAGTAATCAGTGACATTAAACGGAGCAGGTCAAAGTCTCAAGACAATACAAGGAATGATAGGACCTCTCAAGCTAAGAATGTGCACTGGAAGAGAGTAGAAGAACAATCTAGGAACTTTAAGCTTGAATTGAATAAAACAAATCGTGTTGATTCTAGTATTAGCCATAGGCGTACTGTAATTAATTCGAATTCTGATACTATTTGCAAACCTTGTACTGATGTCTGCTTGAATTCTGTTTCTAATCATGAATGTGGTGTTAATGTTCTGCCTAATGATGTTAATTGTCCAGTTAATATTGTTAATGCTAAAATTCATGCTAAGAAGGCTAAAAGGCAAAAACGAAAGAAAGTTAGAAAACAGTGGAAACCCACAGGAAGAACATTCAGTAAAATAGGCTTTTATTGGATACCTGTTGGTCATAAGACTAATCAGATAATGCCCACTAGAAAATGGATACCTACTGGTAGAACTATTCCCTTAAGAAGTGATCACACTATGAACAGGGCTAATACAGACACTAGTACTGCATCTATTCACAATGATTCCATTGCCTGACTTTCTTATATGAATGCTTCTATTTCTGATGTGGGTGTTCCAACCATTGTAGCTAACCAAATGGAACCCATTCTTGCATGGGGATCCCAATTATCCAGTTATCCATTCTTGTCTGTGTTCAACTGCAGATCGTTCAAATCGTTCTGTGGTACCTGGACTCAGGCTGTTCCAAGCATATGACTGGAAACCGGTCGCGGCTCATGAACTTCGTGAGCAAATTCATTGGGACTGTTAGATTCGGTAATGATCATTTCGGTGCTATTATGGGTTATGGAGATTACGTTGTTGGTGATAGTGTCATCTCTAGAGTTTACTATGTGGAAGGTTTGGGTCATAATCTGTTCTCTGTTGGTCAATTCTGTGATTCTGATCTAGAAGTAGCCTTCAGAAAACATACCTGCTTTGTTAGAGATCTTAATGGTAAGGAACTGTTAAAAGGAACTCGTGGCTCAAATCTTTACACCATCTCCATCGATGACATGATGAGGTCATCTCCAATCTGCTTGTTATCAAAGGCTTCTAAAACAAAGTCATGGTTATGGCATCGTCGTCTCAATCACCTGAACTTCGGCACCATCAATGATCTCACCAGAAAGGACTTAGTTGTAGGTTTACCTAGACTCAAGTACGAAAAGGATCATCTTTGTTCAGCATGTCAATTGGGAAAAAGCAAGAAGTATGCCCATAAACCCAAACCTACTAACTCTGTCACAGAAGTTCTTCATATGATTCATATGGATTTATGTGGACCAATGAGGGTGCAGAATATCTTTTGGAAGAAATATGTGTTAGTTGTGGTTGATGATTACTCTAGATTCACCTGGGTCAAGTTCATAAGGACAAAGGATGAAACTCCTGATATCATCATCAAACTCATCAAACAGCTACAGGTTCGACTTAACAAAACCGTCAGAATTATCAGAACAGACAATGGAACTGAGTTTGTCAACAAACAACTTAGTGAATTCTATGAAAGCGTTGGAATCAGCCATCAAAGAAGTGTTCCACGAACCCCTCAACAGAACGGTGTAGTTGAAAGACGAAATCGAACTCTTGTTGAAGCCGCTAGAACAATGCTGATTTACTCAAAGGTTCCAATGTTTCTCTGGGCTGAAGCAATTGCCACTGCATGCTACACACAAAATCGTTCCCTGATTCACACTGTTCATGGAAAAACTCCATATGAACTTGTCCACAACAGAAAACCTAATCTCTCTTTCCTTCGTGTGTTTGGTGCATTGTGTTATCCAACTAATGAGGGTCAAGACTTAGGCAAACTTAGGGCTAAAGCTGACATTGGAGTATTTGTAGGATATGCACCAAACAAAAAGGGATACCGAATCTACAACAAAAGAACCCGAAATATCATGGAAACAATTCACGTTACGTTTGATGAGCTAACCGGTCAAATGGCTCCTGGACACTCCAGCTCAGGACCCGCACTTCAAAACAGTCCCATTGGTTCATCCCTTGTTCCAAACTCTTCTCAAGAAACTCCATATGTACCTCCATCTGAAGATGATTTAAAGAAATTATTTGATCCTATGTTTGATGAACTGTATGATTCAATTACTAATGAGGTGTTGATCCCTACAACAGAGAATGCTCATATTCCTGTGAATGAAGTCAATCCCTCAGTCTCAATATCTTTAAGTCAAGAAGCACCTGCTGCTGATCCTTCAGTCTCATCAACAAATCATCATTCTTCAAATGTACATCATGGAAATGTTTCTGGCATCAATGATGAAGTTAATCCCTTTGCTACTCCTGAAGATGCTCCATTTGAAAACATATTTGCTCCTGAATCATCATCAGAACCATCTTCCTCAGGAGACATCGACTCAGCTACCTCAGTCCCTCAACAACTGCCACATGAACACCTCAGAAAATGGACTCACGATCATCCATTAGACAACATCATTGGAAATCCCTCTCGTCCTGTATCAACCCGGAAACAACTTGCAACCGATGCCTTATGGTGCTTCTTCAACTCCGTACTATCTAAAATCGAACCAAAATATGTTAAAACCGCCATGAATGAAGATAGCTGGTTCAATGCCATGCAAGATGAAATTCATGAGTTTGATCGACTTGATGTATGGGAGTTAGTACCTGCTCCAGACTGTGCTATGATTATAGCTCTTAAATGGATCTTCAAAGTGAAACTTGATGAGCATGGTGATGTGTTGAAGAACATAGCTCGATTAGTTGCTAAAGGATACCGTCAAGAGGAGGGTATTGACTTTGAAGAATCTTTTGCTCCTGTTGCTCGAATCGAGGCAATCAGAATCTTTCTGGCTAATGCTGCTAGTAAGAACATGGTAGTCTATCAGATGGATGTGAAGACGGCATTTCTGAACGGAGATCTTAAAGAAGTCTTCTACGTCAGCCAACCTGAAGGATTTGTGAATCAAGAGCATCCTACTCACGTTTATCGTTTGAAGAAGGCTCTTTACGGTTTAAAGCAAGCTCCAAGGGCATGGTATGATACACTGTCAAAGTTTCTTCTATCAACCGGATTCAGCAAAGGAGCAGTTGATCCTACATTGTTCACCAGGAAGTCAGGCAAACATTTAATTCATGTTCAAATTTATGTTGATGATATTATTTTTTCCTCGACAGACCCAATGGAATGTGATCGTTTTTCGAATGAAATGAGTTCAAAATTTCAAATGTCAATGATGGGACAAATGTCATTTTTCTTGGGATTACAAATTTCACAAAGTCCTGGAGGCATTTTCATAAATCAATCTAAATATGCAACAGAGATCTTAAAGAAATTTGGATTTGATTCAAGTGACCCTGTTGACACCCCCATGATTGACCGAACCAAACTAGATGAGGACCACTCAGGGATCATGATTGACCAAACGAAATATCGTAGTATGATTGGATCCCTGATGTACCTCACTGCTTGTAGACCAGACATCTTGTTCGCTGTTTGCGTGTGTGCTAGATACCAGGCTAAGCCTACTAAAAAGCACCTTGAAGCAGTTAAACGGGTCTTTCGGTATCTCCAAGGAACCATCAATATGGGTCTTTGGTACCCGAAGGACACCGGTATGTCACTAACGGCCTATGCAGATGCTGATCATGCAGGTTGTCAAGATACTCGTCGAAGTACGTCTGGAGGTGCTCAGTTTTTGGGTGATAAGCTTGTGAGCTGGTCTTCAAAGAAGCAAATGAGTACTTCTATTTCCTCTACAGAGGCAGAATACATAGCCATGTCATCCTGTTGTGCTCAAATCTTATGGATGAGATCTCAATTATCTGACTATGGCTTTGTATTCAACAAAATCCCTCTGTACTGTGATAATAAAAGTGCTATTGCTCTCTCATGCAACAATGTTCAACACTCAAGAGCAACGCATATCGACATTCGACATCATTTCATCAGGGAACAAGTTGAAAAAGGTGTGGTGGAACTCTATTTTGTGAGGTCTGAATACCAGTTAGCTGACATCTTCACCAAAGCTCTTCCAAGAGAACGTTTTGAGTTTATTCTTCCACGTCTTGGCTTGAAAAGCCTTCAACCAGAAACACTCAAACGTCTTCAGGAGGAAGACGAAGAGTAAAGGTCTATCTTCATCTATCTCTTGTATATATCTATTCGAAAAATCAAAATGCAAAATTATAAAACCCTCAAAAATCAAATAGAAAAATATAAATCTTTCAAAAAAAAAAAAAAAAATTTGAAAAATTCGAAAAATCTTCAAAAAATATTGTCATTTTGTCATGTTTCTCTCTATTCGATAATATCTAAGGTCTTGATGTTGTCATTCAAAGAATGACACGGGACTTTAGATGTTGTTCGAATTCTTATATAAAAAAAAAAAAAAAAAAAAAAAAAAAAAAAAAATCAAAAAATATTTTTGGGAGAAAGAGAAACTATGGCTTACTGTCATTTCAGGCAGTAACCCGCTTTTCAAAGATAGAACAGAGCCATACTTTATCATGTTTTTCAAAATTCAATGCTCTGATTCTATAAACATTTATCTGCTGAAAACTAACTGTTTTTGAAAAATAACTCGGTCTCTATTTTTGATAATCATCAGGACTTATTTGTCAAAATCTCTATCTCTCAATCAACAAACTATGTCATTGATTGAGGGGGAGAATGATTTCAATTAAATTAAAAAGTTATTTGGCATTAAATTGTTTTCAAAAGATGTACATGCATGTTTTATCAATGAAGTTTAAAGTCTTAAAATCCGATCCTTATCAGTTAAAACGCTTTCATAATCAAGTCACAATTCCCCTTAAAAGCCTTCAAAATCAATTTAAATCTATAAGAGATCACAAATCTCAAATGATTTGATAATTGTGATCGGGAGAGAAT
This sequence comes from Chrysanthemum seticuspe, assembly GCA_019973895.1. NCBI lineage: Eukaryota > Viridiplantae > Streptophyta > Magnoliopsida > Asterales > Asteraceae > Chrysanthemum > Chrysanthemum seticuspe. Next base: position 87,219,451 of record BPTQ01000007.1, on the reverse strand, counting down.
GTGTGATTTAAATTGGATTTAAACTGATAATTCGGTAAATGGTTTTATAAGGATGTACATGCTGTCCTTCCCACATGTGACAAACGATTTCAAATTTTCAATGCACATGTTGAGGGGGAGCATCTATCTTAAACCTATGATTTGAAACGTGATCATTTATCTCAATGTGCAGGTTCCCTCTAGTATGTGCAAAACTCTTTTCAAACCTCGAGGCACATATTGAGGGGGAGCAAATCTATGGAAACCTCATCCTTCCCGGAAATGCTTTATCTACTTGATGTGATCAAGGAAGTGATGGTGATATCTTTTAGAAAAATGGTAATCAAAGAAGTAATTTCTTCCTCTTGCCTCCGTGTGCAAAACAATTTCAAACATTTGATGCACATGTTGAGGGGGAGCACTTATTCTAAAAATATCAAAAACAATTCAGGTACAAAATGTTTTGATAATATATCACAAGTATCTGGATTGATTTTCAAATGGTTTTCAATTGATTCCAATGGCAGATGAACAATACCAAATAGACCGACCAACTTTACTTTATGTACAGTGATATAAGGATGATAAGGTTAGGTATTGGTTCCCATGATCCGCCAGAACCGGAGGGATCTACCCAGGGACAATCCACTAGTTAGTGTAGAAGTCCTTAGGAATGATGATAAAAGGAGAAAAGTGAGATATGGGAAGAGTGCGGACTGAGATAGAGCAAGTACTGGAACAAACCCAACAAGGTTCTTGCTATGAAGTCTCGGTAAGCACTGAAGGGGTTGAAGAATTAAAAAGAATTGAATGAGAAAAGGGTGAAAACAAATAGCCCTCCATTTATTCAACCTTAGGGCAGAAACCGGGTTCACTTCATTTACTACTGATGGTAACATCGGTATTGAAGACAAGACGTCATGGACCCAGTGACGCACTGCACTTCAACTTTCCAAACCACTCAAGTTCCTCTTAAAAGGGCTTGTTTCATTCTCACGGGGAACCGACATTATCTATCGACTTTCTCTTAGAGATTGTTGATATTGAAGAAGGAGACCCTCTCCCTAGTCTCCGGCACAGGATCCAAATATGCACATATTGAGTCTAGAGCCACGAGATCATCAATAAATCTCACTAGGACACTTTCAATGAAGACTCTCTGTTTCACACAATGTGGAAAGAGAGACTATATCTTGAGTCCTACGCATTATCCTTGTGGTATTGCCAGAACATCTGAGTGATGTGTATACATATTCACAATGAAGATGGAAATCCTTCTGGAGCCAACATCAAACAAGCTCCTGGTAGGTGGCATGTGAGATCTATTATATAAATCAACCATGTGACAACTGAACAGAAACAATGGGGCGATTCAAGCTCTTGAATCAATCCTGGTTCAGGTTATGGATTGACGGATACCTTTGAAAAACCGGTCTTTGTGCTTAACAACTCTCTTCTTTAGCACATCGACCGTGTACTCATTTTTCAAACCAAAAGGTGTTTTTATGATTGATAATTGACTTTCAATAAAACCTTCGTTGTATTGCAAAAACAATTTCTATTGAGCAATACACGATTGTTTTTCAAATCTCTTTTCATCAATCAGTAGACTTAAAATTCGCTGGTTCACTCACTCCGTGTTATCTTCTTTGAGATGTTCCGGTTTGAGAACAGCTAGAGCAGCTGCGAAACCCTGTCAAGGAAATTCTTCGGAATTATACCTGATCACAGGCAGTACTTGTACTGATCAACGGGGAACCGTGGGCCGTGTACCTCAATTCAACGAAAGTGATCAAAGACACTTTCGTGCGATTTATTGCTAACTGTTGTATGCAGGTACGCCCGACGTTTGCAGCTGATCAGAATGAAGCGGTCAATCCATAGCCGCATGCTCACTTAACACATTCAACTCAAAAGAAATCATGATTAGTGCATCAATGACTCTGATATTTTCACTCCAAGCTTCTGCTACGCTGCTGCCAATATCATGATTCAGCAAATGCTTCCGCTACTCTGATGAGAAGATATCATGATCCAGAATGTGAGCATGTCAGTCCTAAAGTCACAACATCACATAATACCAACACCACAAAGGATGTGTCAGAGATTTTTGATAGCTGATGATCACAAATGATGGCTCAAATTTATTATCACGTGGATCAGTAAAAAGACCTCCACTTGGAGTAACCAAACATGCAATGTGAAGAATCAATGACTACGAGCTTAGAAGCAAAGGGCTACATCAAGAATGTAAGAACAATTTTTTATGTAATATCTATTTGTATTCAATGTAATTTTGGTACATGATTGAGGTGACCTCCCTTAGGGGGAGATTGTTAGGAATTATAAATTCCAGGTATTAAAGAGTCAGTCACCTCAAGTATATGTAATCGTTAGAAAGCTCGTAGTCGTAGTTCTTTTAAGTTAAGTAGTATTTAGTTAAGTAACACCGTGGAGGACGGACGGGTCTTTACCCACTGTATGTCTGATCCACAGCCCGAAGTGTGGCGATTTATGTAAGACTATAAATACTCTCTACCTTCCAAGGTAGAGAGTTGGAGCTCATAATAATATCTTTCACTTTCTCTCACTAAGTTCCCTAAACCTCTAACTTTCTCTCTCTAGAACTCCATTCATACGCCACTTTGTGTTATGGTTTGATGTGTATGTGAAAACTAATATCTTACAAATTTCGTTCCTTTTCACTTTTTAGGACTCTTGAAGGCAAATTGCTGGAATGACACTTATTCGAACGAAAAGGCGCGAATATATGAAGAAAATGGCCAAAGTTAAGAATCGAGACACTCAAGCTGCTGGAACAGAAGGTGACCGCGTCACAGCCAAATGGCGACGATGTCGCAACACACTTTGAGATGACTCAGAAAGCAAATTGCTATTTTGCACTTGACGACATAAGGTTTTAAAGAGTAGGGCGTCACAACTCAGACGGCCTAGATTTGGATCCCGACGGCGTCAGAAGATGAAGCCAACGGCGTCACGACCGTAAGGTGAAGCCGTCACAGAGTTGACGTGGACAAGACGAAAACCTAATGGCGGCGACCCGACGGCGTAACAAATAAAGAGTGACGTCGTCGCATATTGTAACTCTATATATAGAATTCGAATTTTCAGAATTTTAGGGAGGTAGTTTTGTGGAGTAAAACCTAAACCGAACTTTGGCTGTCTTGGGTAGTATCTTAGGGTTCCATACCCTATTTTACAACAAGATAAGTGATTTACTTCATTAATTCAATTGTGTCTTTATTTGTTTGTGTGTAAGCTTGCATGTTTTCCATGTCCGGCTAATTTACTTGTGTGTTTGCTTAGATCTATGAAACCTAGGTATTGAATATTGATTGGTTGTCTCTTATCTTAATTGTGATTGACCTAGTATTGCGATAGGTCATTCGTTGTGTTTTTAATGCTTGAATAATCTTTGTGAACATTAGTATATAATCACCTAGAGTTATTGTAGGCTAAACATCCAAAGGTAACCTTAGAGTTAGTTTATAAATCCTAGAGATTTCGTAGGTAATAACCTTAAGGTAGTCTCAAAGAGTTAGGAAAAAACGCATACCCTACGACCTTAGAAGACACAACGCGTTAAGAATAAGGACGTGACAATTCAACCATCAATATGAGATAACTAGGGAGTAATAGCATCTAAGTAAATACATTTTTAATCATCATAAGAGCACACAACAATAGACATAGACTACACTCACCTTAGTTAGTTAGATAATTAGATAAGTAGAGTAATCGGTAGAAATACCACCCCCCAAATCCAATACCCCGAGATTCGTACCTTTCAATTTTCTAAAAAATATAAAAAAGATAAAAAAAATAATTTTCCTCAACCCCAACCTTAGCGTAGTAATTTCTCACTAGCATTCCTATTCTCCTAGAGAATGATATCAATTCCCGAGGCTTACCCTAATACTACACTACAACGATTAGGTTCACTGCCCAGGGTGTTGAAAAACTTGCTTGACGAAAATGAAGTTCCTTTGACCCCGAACGTGCGTTGTACGCTTATCAGCTACCATCCTACATCTATCTTTGTGTTTATGTTTTTAAATTTATGTTTGTTTGTTTCAAGTTATCTAGAGTTTAGTGAGTCGAGTCTTGGCTTAGCAACGCCACGCTTTTCATGCTTGTAAAATAAGATTTTTGACTTGCCACCACTAAATATCCCCTATCCAACAAAACCCTTGTTTCCCTACCGTAAGCCTAACGTTATAACCCTTGTAAAGACCTCTTAGATATTTGTTCCTAGGTGCTTACGCCAAAGCGATGGAGGTTTGATCTAGTCTCAAGCTTATGGTAATCTACGTACTATGCCAGGTAATGAGTGTTTATCTTCCATTTCCATTTATTATATTTCATATAAAACCGAGAGATGAGAGAATCCAAACACCCCTTGTGAGGTGCTAGTATATAATTTCCGTGCTTGTTATGACTACTGCGGTGCTTTTACTTGTTGTGAATTATTTTAAACCCATGCTTCATGCCCCCTAACTTATAAATTGATTGGTCAAAAGCACATTTTCTTGAGGACAAGCAAATACCAAGTGTAGGGATATTTGATAAGGATTTAAAACGTACGCTTTTAGGGGGTCATTTAAGCCCTAAATCGACCAACTTTATACCCGTTACTACTTAATTTCGTTCCTTTTCACTTTTTAGGTCTCTTGGAAGTAAAATGCTGGAATGAAGCATATTTGGACGAAAAGGAGCAAATACATGAAGAAAATGGCAAAGTCAAGATCGAAGCCACTCAAAGCTGATCAACAGTACCTGACGGCGTCCCATTTAAAGGGCGACACCATCCCTCTATGATGACTTGATCAGAACATGCACGCGACGGCTCAGTGGAAATTTTTGTCACATAACCTAACGGCGTCACTCACAGTTTTCAACTCAGACGGCCCAGATCTAGAATCAAGACGACGTCCCAACTGAAGACCGACGACGTCACAACTCTAAGGTGACGCCGTCCCATCGATGTCTTGGCGGGACGAAACCCTAATGACGGCAAGCTGATGTCGTCCAATGCAAAAGGTGACGCCATCGCATTTGTAAATCTATATATAGAATTCGATGTTTCTGCATTTAGGGAGGTAGACTTTTGGAGAAAAAACCCTAAATCATTTGTAGTCCGAATTGGACAGTATCTTAGTCTCCCATACCCTATTTTACACATCGAGATAAGTATTTTAATCCAAAGTAACATTATGTTTATCCCTTATTCGATTGATTGTGCGTATGCTTGCTTGTTTACCATGTCTAGCTAAATTTCTTGTGTGTTTGCTTAGATCTATGAAACCTAGTCATTGATTATTGTTAGGTTGTTTCTTATCTTAATTGTAAATTGGCTTAGGAGTGCAACTAGGTGATGCATGTTTTACTGACCAGGTTTTAATATTTTTAAGTCCCGTCATACCTATGGTCTACCCTAATGCACTAACGGTAGGGTACCCGGTCGTGTGTAGTGTAGTAATCGGTAAAACCGAGGTCGTCTCAAGAAATATGTGTGCGGATTTAAACTAAGTCTATGTGTCACTGATTTTAATATGATTTTGATATTGAATTAACTAATTAACTACTAAGGCAAATAAAGGCGAGGGATGCGATCAATAGAGGAGAGTGGTGCTAACCTAGTTATTCATCCTAATTATTTATGTTTACGTCTAATTACTTCCAATTACTTCAGGTGGGGTCAAATTCGCTAGGACAACATTTGGTCAGTTCGTCCTAACCTATCAGCAAAGGGTGCCACTGGAGAAATCAGGTGACCCGTCATAAGTCCAGTTGTTCTTAGTCCCCTAAGCCAAGTCATTAAGTACCGCTACATGCTAGATTCATAACAATGAGTGCCCGGGCGCTAGCAACTTAAACACTCATCCCTGACTTCTTAAGTTCATCCAAACGGTAGGTGATCAGTTGGTCAAATCGCACAAGCAGAAAGGGTTGCCAGTTGGTCATATCTTACCCTTCCCACTAAGTCTACCTACTTAGGGTCAGTTGTTCATATCTCCTAAGTAACTAGCCACTACCGCCATTCAAAACTACCGAAACAAGGGTAGCTACCAACAAACTATGCATGCATACACTTAGAAATAATTAAACGGAAGCAATGTAAACGCAAACAAAACAATTAAGGAATCATAACTAGGCCAGCACCCGAGGTACTTAGCCGCTCATATTAACTAAAACAATCGATTCAATGTTTAACATTACGAAATACATGAATTAAAAGTAAAGAAAATATAAAATGCTAATGCTTATCGTATGGGAGTGATTTCTCCCTTGGAGATAGCTCCGTATGCTCCTCTAGATCTGCCTGCGACTTCTTCTCACGTTCACTTGATATTGTGTGTGAAATGGGATGCTTTGAAATGCTGGAATTCGTGGGGTATTTATAGGCCAGATCTGGTTACGGCATAACTAATGTTAAGAGTTACGCAGTAACATATAATTCTTCATATTTTACACTGAAAATGTTGGTTACGGCGTAACTCTGGAAGGAGTTACGCCGTATCTTCAATAAATCTTGGTTACGCCGTAATTGAGACAATAGTAACGGCGTAGCTTGCAGCGGTGCGGAACCTCATTTGACCTAGTTGGTTACCTCGTTATCTTTGGGAGAGTCAAAGCCGTAATCTTCAGTTGAGTTGGTTTTCTGAGCCACGCTTTAGTTTCAGCGTAATGTGAGAGAGGAGTTACGCCGTAACTTCTTCAAAATGAGCATACTATAATATATCTTCAATAATCTCTCCAAATCCGCGTCTCTTTAGCTCCAATACTCGTATTTTACCTGAAAGTGAAATATAGAGGAAAACAAGCGGAAATCCATATAAATGATATAAAATACGGGCATTATCGGGGGGAAACTGACACTTAATATTCAGGACTATTTGATGTTATCACTAGGCATCATTCGTTGTATTTAATGCTTGAGTATGCTTTATGAGGATATGGTCTATGGATGAAATAGCCAAGGCTTGCCGATTCCGTAGGTTGTATAAGAGAGATAACCTCAAAAAACTAGGGACTACGCATACCCTACGACCTTAGGAATACAACGCGTTAAGACAAGGTGTGACAATTCAACCGACCAATAAAAGATAACTAGGGAGTAATAGTATCTTGGTAAACACATTTTTAATCATCATACGAGCACACATTAAATAGACATAGCTACCAGTAGTAACTAGATAATTAGATAATTATATAAATAGAGTAATCGGTAGAAGTACCAACCCCCAACCAATTGCCCCGAAATATTTACCTTAGCTTTCTAAAAAACCATAAAAAAAAAAAAAAAAAAAAAAAAAAAAAAAAAAAAAAATCATCCTCAACCCACCTTCTCGTCATACATTTCTTACTAGCATTCCTATTCCTCTAAAGAACGATATCAATCCCCGAGGCTTACCCAATACTACACTACAACGATTAGGTTCACTGCCTAGGAGGTTGAAAAACTTGCTCGAAGAAAAGGAAGTTTCCTTTGACTCCGAACGCGCTCCGTACGTGCATCAAATACATATAAATTTATGATGATAAAACACCAGTACACGTAGAGGCAATAAGACAAGTCTCAAACCTCTTATTAGGTAAGAGACAATATGTCTGACCGTGTTTGACTAAAAAAACAAAAGGTCTGATTGCGTTTGACTAGGTCAGAAGTAACAAGCTAGTAAGACATTTAAAAAAAAACAAACACACCCTTATTAAAAATGTAATATAGGCCGTCAAAGTATTTTTTTACTTTCGTTTATACGAATTTCGGTTAAATTTATACCTAAAATTTGAAAACAAAATTTAGGAGGCTAAATCCAGCATCTTAAGCAATAGAAAGAAAAATTTGACCTAAAATACAAAGTAAATACTCAATTTGGATGCATTTTTTTTTAAATAATCATTGTAAAAAGCGGACTAGGCGGGCATACATCGCTTCGATTTTAGGCAAATCGGCCAAACTAGGTGGAAAAGTTAAAAGGCGGGCAAACATCCGCCTAGGCGGAGCTAGGCGTTCAACAAAGTAAACAAAAAGTCAACACTTTTTAACTGTTTTTTAAAGGCATTTTTTAAACAAAAAAATTGGGATTTTCTTTTCAATATATCAGACCACTATTTAATTTATGATAACATCTCAACTCAAAAGTAAAACCAAAGATTGTAAACACAAAGGCATGGTTTTTTTATATGAAATTCGAACCTGGTTCTCACAGATTTGAACAATATGGACAAGATGAAAATCAAGCATCAATTTAATATTTATGTTTGAAGTATTTGAAGTAAAAATGTTAACGTTTGAAGTTTTAAGTACTTGAATTGTTATGTTTATTTGTCTATTTTGCAACTTCAAACTATGTGAATTTTGAACTATTTAGAAGTATTTTGTTATGTTATACATTATATATATAAAATTATAATCCGCTTAGGCGAATTCCGCCTCAAAGGTGGTCGCCCGCCCGACTAGAGCCTAGCGATTTTTGCAACATTGATAATAATTGTCATAAAAGCAAACTATAGTTTCACGTCAAAATTTTATTCGTGAATATGTTAGTGTTAAATTTACCCTTTTGGCTTTATAGTCTTTTGAGCATAAATTTTTTCCGAGATAGATATTAATGAAAAAAACACATAATTGGGCGACTTAATTACCAAGTTGCATATATACCAAGTAAAATATGAATATTTACAAATTCTTTTAAAATATAAGTTTTTAATGCATATTATACAATGTAATTGAAGAATGTTTTGAAGAAATATTCAAATAATAAAGTTTTTTCAAGTATATGTGTAATTGTTCAAAAGTATTTTCTCTCAACGGGTGGCCTATTTATTAAAAATTGAAAACTTGGTGACCTCCAATACATTATAAGTAACATAAACTATTGATTAGTAGTAAAATATTGTATATATGTTAAAAGGACTATTTAGAAATTCTTGTGAATTATTAAACACCAAGAATAACTTAAATGCGAATACTAAACTTTAAGAAAGAAAAAGATTCGATAGCGAGTATAGAAACTCCCAATGTAGATGTAATTATTTTAATCTCAAGAAAACCACTTCTATAAAAAGAAGCACTTCAGCCATTACCAAATCAACAATCAAAAACATAAAACCAATTTCACTAAAACTTAGTTGTTGAACATAATAGTCGATATCAAAGTCTTTGTAATATAAAAGGATTTACAATCTATATCCCAAAAGTTAGAATTTAATAATCAATGGAAAATATAAAATATAACATACATGTTGAAAAGCTACATACATACAATTCAAAACTCACACTATTATAAATAGTACATTGTTATCATGGTTCCTACAGTTTTCATAAGCTTGTTGCCTTCCTTTGGTCTTGTAGATACACGTCGACTAATATTTCGTTGCCAGATATGATTATCATCTCGACACACATGAAAATATATCATAAAATATTATCACGTAGACAGTTACAATAAATCTTTGATCATCTTGTTAGTTATCAGATAAGATTTTGCACAAGGCCTCAGTTAGCTCACAAGCACTCACGTTGTTATTTGAGAGATCCAGTACTTGTAAACCAGATTCAGCATCAAGCACGACATCAAACAACATTTTTGCAGTTTTCCTCGAAATGCGATTGTTCGAGAGTACCAATGTAGTTAAACCACTGATGCCTAATACATTAATTAAACATGAAACATCAATAAAAAATACGAAAATAATGAGTTGACAATGATGCAATTAAAGAAAATAAAAACACACACCGTGCTGCTATTAATAATGATTCCAAACCAAAAGGGAAAGGAAAATATGAGCTGTCAAGAAAACTCGAGCTCGTAATTGAGAATGTTTTAATCACATTCGTTTCGAAGCCCTTCACATGCAGTGATTCACAAATTGCAGTCACAAGATGTGCATGAAACTTGCAACCGACAAACTCAAGTGACGCTAGAGTTTCTTTCTTTTGCTCTAGATGTTTGCAGAGTCCTTCCACCTAAAAAATACATATGAGTTAGAAGAATAAATTACACAATGATCAATGTGTTCATAAGAAAGTATGAGACAAACTCTTTTTTTACCTTCTTTAGAAACTTTTTGGGCCAGGAGCAAATACTTATTGCTAGTATCTTTCTTCGATGTACATAATGAGATATAAAATTATGATCCTCAGCATCTATGATTAAAATCGACATCCAAGCTTTTAATCGTGTATCACTCACATAAAGGTTAAACTGAAATAGTTTCCTCGAAAATAAGATTGCGAGACAAGTTGAAAGAGAGTGATAATGAAGGCAAAATAATGATATAATGACGATGACTGAAAAAATTCAAAATATTCATGGGTGTATGGCCTTATCCAAATGAATCACATCATTTATAGTGTTCTAATTTTCTACCGTTAGCTAACGGTCATATTCTAAACTTTGAAAAACTTTTTATTAATATTAAGCTTATAAAATTTGAAATAGAAAAACAATATAACCGTTGGACAACGGTCTTGGTAATATATGTAATTTATTGATATTGGTGTTTAAGTCTAATCTAACATATTTGAAATGTATGCCTAATATATTGTTATACTTCTTAAAACGTTAGCCAACGGTCATATTTTATGTAACAACTCAAAAATTTCACGTTAATATTTATTCAAAACATAAACATTTTATCCAAAACTGCGTACAATTTTGAACATTAAATATAACCGTTAGGTTATCCCGCGCATAATGAAAACCGACTCTGGAAAAATTTTCATCACATTAAATTAATTTTTATTACAATTATAATCAATATATGAAATTATAAAATCTAATTTCAAATGTTACCAAATTGACCCTATGTTTTACGAGTCTAAACTCGCGTTTTAATCACTTTTACTTATACGGAAACTTAACCTATACTTATACAACTCCTTTGATAGTCAAAGAGGATTTTATAAACCCCCTCCCCTTCCTTGGACCTTCAAAACCCACCGCCACACCATCATCATAATTTGATTTTCACCTCTCAAGTATAACATCAATATTGAAGCCATAAAAGATCTCTACCAAGTAATTGCTTTGTTTTGGTGATTTCTTGGACTAATGAGAAGCTACACAAGATGATAGACGCTGATACAAGCCCTAAATTTTATGGTTTAATTAAAGTATATGATGATCAGATTGTAAAATGAAAAATACAAGCCATATATTTGAACAATTGTATATGAATGAATGAAATGAAATGATGAATTTTAATTTAAGCGTAGTAGAAATTAAGTAGAGTTGGTTAATTTCAGAAAGAATTTAAGTTAATTGATTGTCTTTTGATTTTTTCTTTCGAAATCTTTTATAAATTTTGAACTAATTTATGACCCGACCCGAACATAATAGTAGGCTTTAATTGTGGGCTAACTATATGCTATTTTTGTGAGCCCAAACATTTACAGTTATTCAAAGTGTCCTATTATATGATCGATCCAGCAAACGGCTTCATTCGTTTTTTTAACGGTTTACTTTTTTAAAGACAACTAACTATTCTCACAATATATATACACAGCAAATTATTTCACATGTCTTATGGAGTACTTGAACTTACAACTTTGATTAGGGTGCTTTTAATATACTTGATTAGGGAGCTTCTCACACAACAAAGAGTACCATTGAAACACAAGACCTCTGGTTTAATGGTTTATTTGATATTTGTACTGAAAATATTTACAGTTCTTACACAATAAAACCATATGTAATATGTGAGCGTTATTAGATTTAGCTTGAGCTTGTCTGGATCTAACATATCGAGTTGGAAAGCTCGGTCCAAGCTACTCGTTGGTCTACTATATAATTTTGGGTTATTTGGATTGTGAATTGAGGTCAAATCTTTACTGTACTTGAATCATGGAATATGGATGGTTTAACTTAAAGTGGTTTATATCCGCCCCTGCATGCCAAGGGTACATTTCTTAGCAAGCGTTCAAGAGTGTTTTGAATAACCTAACAACTAGTGGTTAGTGTTATATACAACATGCTTGTTTGGAAACAAGCAACTAGAATTCATGCTTTTTCTAAATGCTCCAAACGAAAACACTGATTCTAATAACATTTACGAGCAACTAATGTTTCCACTTACTAATTATGATTACATAACTATGTTATCAAAAACTTAATCAAAACAACAATTACTACTTCTTGATAGTGCTTATTGATACTGCTTTCAGCTACAGCTTCTTGCTACCGTTGTCTTCACCAAATATACCCTAAATATACCTCATGAGATAGAAAGAAAAAAATATATAGAATGAGCTTGATATCATCTTGTGTTTCACAATTTTCTTTGTAACAATTCATCATACTTTAAAGGAGTTCATTTGATAGAAATTTTCTAAGAAAGAAAGTTTAAAATCAAACAAGAAACTACATCCTCAATGGCCAAAATTGAATAATACAAATATCATATATGATGACCTAGTAGAGTTGAAAACATTGATAAAAACATATTGATATGTTAATGAAGTTGAAAAGTATGAAATGATCATGGCAAGATAAAGGAAAACAATTTGTTTAAAATATAAGGTAAAATGTATGAATTGATAGTGAACAAAATGGTGATATAGGTATGTGTCCACTATGTGGTTTAAAGCATACAAACAAATATTTGTGGTTTAAAGCATACAAATAGTAAAGTTACTTATTGGTAACATAAATATTTACCCAAACGGATCGTAACATCCATTCGTAATTGATTCGCAGGATGTCGCGGTATAGAAGCCCTTAGGTGAGAACGGGTACCGCTTCTTTATCACATGACCTTAATTCCCAACAGGATCGCAACATCTTTGATTTCGTTCTGGTTGAAATCCGGTGTGCAAGAAAATAGACGTATCAGGTGTCATCATGATCAACATGAGACTGTGGTGAAGACTATGCAATTTCCGGCAAGAATGGAGATGCATGCGAGGAGATATGGCCGATTATGTGAAGTTCAGGTGTAGTAGGCTATCAAATAAAATGATAAATATGTTAAATAAAGGTGTGTGGTGACAGAATGGAAAAATCGAAAAAATGTGATTCCATGTCCTAGTTTTAGCAATATGCGAAATAAATGTCATCTTCGGTTACATAAATGCAAATTTCCCAAAGGATTCATCAAAAGGTCACCCAAAATTTAAATTTTTAGCATATAGTCCACCCATTTAGGTGTTGTTTGTCTCATTAAGATGTTTCGTGTCGTAGTTGGTTTACGCATCTTACTGTTAAGAGGTGGATAGAAAGTTTAAATGTGAATCAAATAATGTTGTTTGTTTTTGTTAAATTGTTTGATGATTTTATTTTGCAAAATTTATACATAAAAGCACCGCAAGTAACTTCTACAAACATAAAACAAAACACTTCTTTCATATATTTAACATAGTCAGTAAACCAACATATATATTATCTTAATACATATAAATTTATGATGATAAAACACCAGTACACGTTGAGGCAATAAGACAAGTCTCACACCTCTTCTTGAGTAAGAGACAATATGTCTGACCGTGTTTGACTAAAAAAAACAAAAGGTCTGATTGCGTTTGACTCATTCAGAAGTAACAAGCTAGTAAGACATTAAAAAAAACAAACACACCCTTATTAAAAATATAATATAGGCCGTCAAAGTATTTGTTTACTTTCGTTTATACCAATTTCGGTTAAATTTATACCTATAATTTTAAAAACTAAATTTAAGAGCCTAAATTTATCATCTTAAGCAATAAAAAGAAAATTTTGACCTTAAATACATAGTGAATACTCAATTAAGATTTTATTTTTATTTTATTTTTATTTTTTTTTTAATGATAATCATTTTAAAAAGCTGGCTAGGCGGGCATACATTGCTTCGATTTTAGGCAAATCGGCCAAACTAGGCGTAAAAGTCAAAAGGCGGTCAAACATACGCCTAGGCGGAGCTAGGCGTTCAACAAAGTAAAAAAAAAGTCAACAACTTTTAACTATTTTTTAAAGGCATTTTTTAAACTAAAACTTAGGGATTTTCTTTTCAATATTTCAGTCATCTATTTAATTTGTCATAACATCTCAACTCAAAAGAAAAACCAAGGATTGTCAACACAAAGGCATAGATTTTTTTTATGAAATTCGAATCTGGTTCTCACTGATTTGAACAATATGGACAAGGTGAAAATCAAGCATCAATTTAATATTTATGTTTGAAGTATTTGAAGTAATATGTTAACGTTTGAAGTTTTAAGTACTTGAATTGTTATGTTTATTGTTCTATTTTGCAACTTCAAACTATGTGAACTTCGAACTATTTGAAATTAGAAGTATTTTGTTATGTTATACATTATATATAAAAAATTATAATCCGCTTAGGCGAATTCCTCCTCAAAGGTGGTCGCTCGCCCGACTAGCGCCTAGCGATTTTTGCAACATTGATAATAATTGTCAGAGAAGCAAACTATAGTTTCACGTCAAAAATTTATTTGTGAATATGTTAGTGTTACATTTACCCTTTTGGTTTTATAGTCTTTTGAGCATAATTTTTTTTCCGAGATAGATATTAATGAAAAAAACACATAACTAGGTGACTTAATTACGAAGTTGCATATATACCAAGTAAAATATGAACATTTACATATTTTTTTAAATATAAGTTTTTAATGCATATTATACAATGTAATTTAAGAATGTTTTGAATAAATATTCAAATAATAAAGTTTTTTCAAGTATATGTGTAAGTGTTCAAAAGTATTTTCTCTCAATGGGTGGCCTATTTATTAAAAATTGAAAACTTGGTGACCTCCAATACATTATCAGTAACATCAACTATTGATTAGTAGTGAAATTTTTTATATATGTTAAAAGGACTATTTGGAAATTCTTGTGAATTATTAAACACCAAGAATCACTTAAAAGGAAATACTAAACTTTAAAAAAGAAAAAGATTCGATAGCGAGTATAGAAACTCCCAATGTAGATGTGTAATTATTTTAATCTCAAGAAAACCACTTCTATAAAAAGAAGCACTTCTCCCATTACCAAATCAACAATCAGAAACTTAAAACAAATTTCACTAAAACTCAGTTGTTGAACATAATAGTCGATATCAAAGTCTTTGTAATATAAAAGGATTTACAATCTATATCCCAAAAGTTATAATTTGATAATGAATGGAAAATATAAAATATAACATGCATGTTGAAAAGCTACATACATACAATTCAAAACTCACAGTATTAGAAATAGTACATTGTTATCTTGGTTCCTACAGTTTTCATAAGCTTGTTGCCTTCCTTTGGTCTTGTAGATACACGTCGACTAATATTTCGTTGCCACATATGATTATCATCCGGACACACATGAAAATATATCATAAAATATTATCACGTAGATCGTTACAATAAATCTTTGATCATCTTGTTAGTTATCAGATAAGATTTTACACGAGGCCTCAGTTAGCTCACAAGTACTCACATTGTTATTTGAGAGATCCAATACTTGTAAACCAGATTCAGCATCAAGCATGACATCAAACAACATTTTTGCAGTTTTCCTCGAAATGCGATTGTTCGAGAGTACCAATGTAGTTAAACCACTGATCCCTAATACATTAATTAAACATGAAACATCAATAAAAAATACGAAAATAATGAGTTGACAATGATGGAATTAAAGAAAAAAAAACACACACCATGCTGCTATTTATAATGATTCCAAACCAAGAGGGAAAGGAAACTATGAGCTGTCAAGAAAACTCAAGCTCGTAATTGAGAATGTTTTAATCACATTCGTTTCGAAGCCCTTCACATGCCGCGATTCACAAATTGCAATCACAAGATGTACAGGAAGCTTGCAACCGACAAACTCAAGTGACGCTAGAGTTTCTTTCTTTTGATCAATATGTTTGCAGAGTCCTTCCACCTAAAAAATACATATGAGTTAGAAGAATAAATTACACAATGCTCAATGTGTTCATAAGAAAATATGAGACAAACTTTTTTTTTACCTTCTTTAGAAACTTTTTGGGCCATGAGCAAATACTTCCTGCTAGTATCTTTCTTCGATGTACGTAATGAGATATAAAATTATGATCCTCAGCATCTATGATTAAAATCGACATCCTAGCTTTTAATCGTGTATCACTCACATAAAGGTTAAACTGAAATAGTTTCCTCTAAAATAAGATTGCGAGACAATTTGAAAGAGAGTGATAATGAAGGCCAAATAATGATATAATGACGATGACTGAAAAAATTCAAAATATTCATGGGTGTATGGCCTTATCCAAATGAATCACGTCATTTATAGTGTTCTAATTTTCTACCGTTAGCTAACGGTCATATTCTAAACTTCGAAATACTTTTGATTAATATTAAGCTTATAAAATTTGAAATAGAAAAACAATATAACCGTTGGACAACGGTCTTGCTAATATATGTAATTTATTGATATTGGTGTTTAAGTATAATCTACCATATTTGAAATGTATGCCTATTATATTGTTATACTTCTTAAACCGTTAACCAACGGTCATATTTTATGTAACAACTCAAAAATTTCACATTAATATTTATTCAAAACATAAACATTTTATCCAAAATCGCGTACAATTTTGAACATTAAATACAACCTTTAGGTTATCCTGCGCATAAGGAAAACCAACTCTGAACAATTTTTCATCACATTAAATTAATTTTTAATACAATTATAATCAATATATGAAATTATAAAATCTAATTCCAAATGTTACCAAATAGACCCTGTGTTTACGAGTCTAAACTCGCGTTTTAAGCATTTTTACTTATACGCAAACTTAACCTATACATGCACCGTGTTTTCTTTCTAAGACGTTTAAACTCTTCTATATTTTTGGTAAAGTCAACTTATTTCCCTCCCCCTTTGTACGTAAAGTCATCCTTTGATTATTTAACACTTTCAATTTTAGACTTAACATACATTTAACACCAACCGACAATAGACTAGGCCCAGTCTGCACATTATAAGCCTTTTAGATTCATCATAATCATATTTGGAATATCACATTTCACTTTTCCATTTTCACGTAAACTTCGAACGTTTTAAGTTTTATGTTTTACGCGTATTTAACCTACGTTTTTAGGTTTTAACAACGTTTACGTGCTTCATTAAACTTATCACTTATTTAATATACTTTTATAGAGTATATTTATAAGCTTTAATATTTCTTACAAGTTTCATATTTTTACCATACCCGGTTTTAAGTTTCTTGACTTAATTACTTAATGTTAACAATTACCGAGATCAAATTATACCACTACATCATAAAACTTAGTCACCAAGCAAGACTAGATATTTGAATATATCTCCTAGCCACCTCAACCCCTTAGGTGGGTGGCTAGATGATAACCAAGACCAAATGGCCTTGTTATATCACAAATGCATTGATGTAGTGCCATATACAATAACTTAGCTAGTAAACTTGATGAGTCTTCCTTCATACACTTCCTTTGATAGTCAAAGAGGCTTTTATAAACCCCCTCCCCTTCCTTGGACGTCCAAACCCCACCGCCACACCATCATCATAATTTGATTTTGACATCTCAAGTATAACATCAATATTGAAGCCATAAAAAATCTCTACCAAGTCCTTGCCTTGTTTTGGTGATTCTTTGGACTAATGAGAAGCTACACAAGGTGATAGAAGCTGATACAAGCCCTAAATTTTATGGTTTAATTAAAGTATATGATGATCAGATTGTAACATGAAAAATACAAGCCCTATATTTGAACAATTGTATGTGAATGAATGAAATGATGAATTTTAATTTAAGTATAGTAGAATTTAAGTAGAGTTGGTTAATTTCGGAAAGCATTTAAGTTAATTGATTGTCTTTTGATTTTTTCTTTCGAAATGTTTTATAAATTTTGAACTGATTTATGACCCGACCCGAACATAATAGCAGGCTTTAATTGTGGGCTAACTATATGCTATTTTTGTGAGCCCAAACATTTACAGTTATTCAAAGTGTCCAATTATATGATCGATCCAGAAAACGGCTTCATTCGTTTTTTAACAATTTACTTTTTTAAAGACAACTAACTATTCTCACAATATATTTACACAGCAAATTATTTCACATGTCTTATGCAGTACTTGAAATCACAACTTTAATTAGGGTGCTTTTAACATACTTGATTAGGGAGCTTCTCACACAACAAAGAGTACCAGTGAAACACAAGACCTCTGGTTTAACGGTTCATTTGATATTTGTACTGAAAATATTTAAAGTTCTTATACAATAAAACCATATGTAATATGTGAGCGTTATTAGAGTTAGCTTGAGCTTGTCTGGATCTAACATATCGAGTTGGAAAGCTCGATACAAGCTAGTCATTGGTCTACTATATATTTTTGAGTTATTTGGACTGTGAATTGAGGTTAAATCTTTACTGTACTTGAATCATGGAATATGGATGGTTTAACTTAAAGTGGTTAATATCCGCCCCTGCATGCCAAGGGTTTGTTTATTAGCAAGCATTTAAGAGTGTTTTGAATCAACTAACAACTAGTGGTTAATGTTTTATACAACATGCTTGTTTGAAAACAAGCAACTAGCATTCATGCTTTTTCTAAATGCTCCAAACAAAAACACTGGATCTAATAACATTTATGAGAAACTAATGTTTCCACTTACTAATTATGATTACATAATTATGTTACCAAACGCTTAATCAAAACAACAATTACTACTTCTTGATAGTGCTTATTGATACTGCTTTCATCTACAGCTTCTTGCTACCGTTGTCTTCACCAAATATACCCTAAATATACCCCATGAGAGAGAAAGAAAAAAATATATACAATGAGCTTGATATCATCTTATGTTTCACCATTTTCTTCGTAACGATTAACCATACTTTAAGGAGTTCATTTGATAGAAATTTTCTAAGAAAGAAAGTTTAAAACCAAACAGGAAACTACATACTCAATGGCCAAAATTGAACAATACAAATATTATGTATAATGACCTAGTAGAGTTGAAAACGTTGATAAAAACATATTGATATGTTAATGAAGTTGAAAAGCATGAAATGATCATGGTAAGATAAAGAAAAACAATTTGTTTAAAATATAAGGTAAAATGTATGAATTGATAATGAAAAAAATGGTTATATATGTATGTGTCTGATGCGCGTACGAAGCGCGTTCAGGGTCAAAGGAACTTTCTTTTCGTCGAGCAAGTTTTTCAACACCCTAGGCAGTGAACCTAATCGTTGTAGTGTAGTATAGGGCAAGCCTCAGGGATTGATATCATTCTCTAGGGGAATAGGAATGCTAGTAAGAAGTGTACTACGCTAAGGTTGAGGTTGATGAAGATTCTTTTTTATCTTTTTATATTTTTTTGAAAGCTAAGGGTAAAATCTCGGGGCTTAGATTTGGGGGTGGTACTTCTACCGATTACTCTACTATTCTAATTACCTAATTCTAAGGGTAGTCTTATGTCTATTGATGTGTGCTCGTATGATTATTAAAAATGTGTTTACCTAGATACTATTAATCCTTAGTTATCTTTTATTGTAGGTTGAATTGTCACATCCTTATTCTTAACGCGTTGTGTTTCCTAAAGTCGTAGGGTAGGCCTATGCCCTAACTCTTTGAAGTCACCCTTGAGTGTATTAAACGAAATCCACTAAGTCATTCATAAACTATCAAAGATTCATCAAGCATTAAACACAACGATAGCCTAGTCGCACTCCTAAGCCAACTACAATTAAGATAAGAGACAACCTAACAATAATTAACAACTAGGTATCATAGATCTAAGCAAACACACAAGAAATTTAGCCGGACATGTTAAACAAGCAAGCATACACACATTCAATGGAAGACATAATGAAATTAATGAAGAAAACACTTATCTTGATGTGTAAAATAGGGTTTGGGACCCTAAGATACTGTCCAAGTCGGACTACAAACGTTTAGGGTTTTTACTCCAAAAGTCTACCTCTCAAAATACTGAAAATTCGATTTCTATATATAACTTTACACTTGCGAAGGCGTCGCCTTATAGGTGGGACGCCGGCAGATCGAAATCATTAGGGTTTTTGTCTTGGTCAAGTAATCGTTGGGACAACGTCACCTTGTAGTTGTGACGTCGTTGGGCTTCAGCAGGGACGTCGTCTGATTCTGGATCTGGGCCGTCTGAGATGAAAAGTCTTAGTGACGCCCTTCCTCTTCAAAGCCTGACGTCGTCAGGTGTATTTGAGCAAAAAGTCTACTGAGCTGTCAGGTGTATTTTAATTAAATCCGTAGAGAGGGATGTTAGGAATTAGAAAATTCCATAAAGAAGTATCGGTCACCCCAAACTCTATCTAGCATAAGTTAGCTCGTAGACATTACGTTATTTACTAAGTTATTTAGTTAGCTTTTTAGTTTAGTGCAACACCGTGGAGGAAGGACGGGTCTTTACCCATTGTATACCTGATCCACAGGCCGTCAGGAGGTCGTTTAGTTTGTAACCTATAAATACCCTCTACCTTGCAAGGTAGAGGGTTGGATGTTCTTTGGTAATCTAATATTCCACAAGTTTCTCTTTCTAGAATATCCCCCTTTCTCTCTCTCTAAAATCATCTATATGCTTAAAGTGTTAATGTTTTAATGTGTATGTGAAATCCAATATCTTACAATTGGTATCAAGAGCCATGGTTTGATCATCTCTTACATATCTTTGGATTTCTAGTGGTTTTTAGGTGGTTTTTGAGTTTGAAAAAGTTTAGTGGTTTTTGCATCATTTGGTTGATTTCTATTGTTAAAGTTTGGATTTTGATAGTACTTTTGTGTTTAGAATCATCACAAGTGTTTAGGTTTTGACTTTGAAGGCTTGAATCATTGTGGTTGGGTTGTTTTTGGATTGAAAAGTGGTGTTTAGGTGATTCTCTTGCTAGCGACTTGGTTCTCGGTGTGATATTCATCATAGCGACTTGCTTCATAAAAAGTTAGCGAGTTGGAGTGTTATTTGGTAGCGATTTGGTCCTAGCGACTTGTCTATTGAGACAAGCCGACAAAAGTACACTTAGTGGATTCTCCACTACGAGTAGCGACTTGGTGTAAGTTAGCGACTTGTACTTTATATTGTTAGCGACTTGGTGTTAGCGAGTTGGTACCTAGCGAGTTGCTATTTAGCGACTTGGTTCTTAGCGACTTGTTGTCAAAATTTTGCTAGCGACTTGGATCGTAGCGAGTTGTTATATAGCGACTTGGGATAATAGTGACTTGGCACTTAGCGACTTGGTTCAAGGTTTCCTAGCGACTTGGGTGATTTCTTGTTTTAATACGGTTTTCTCTTGATTCAGTAAAATCCCGTGAAAGAATCTATTTCCCGGTTTAATCAGAGAGGTATAAAATCCCGTGTAATCTGTTAACATGTCTACCAATATTCCTACTATCATCTCCACTGTTGCCGAAGACGTTCATCCAGCCGATACTCCTCCACCCACAATGTCCTACATCACTGACCCGTTTATCTCCAAAGTGCTTGAACTCTATGATACCTCACTGAACAATGAAATTGGTTGTATTTCCGAATGTCCAACCTTGATTGATTCATCAAAGTGTGATCAAAACTCCTCACCTTCTGAGTCAAACCTCAACGAACCACATCTGTCAATGTACTATGAAGCAAAGCAAATGGAATACATTATTGAGCCCTTTCAACTACTTCATCAGCATCTCAAACTACTTTTATCTACAACTATGGATCGAACAAGCAGTGCTATCATTCGTCAGGACTTTCCCACGTTGACAAGAACTGTGTTACTAAACTTAGGACAACTGAGGTTTCAAATTACCAAAGAAAAGTTCTCAACTGATGAATCTAATGCAGCTCTTCAAGTAATCCTCAATCAATTTCAGCCACTTATCCGAGGGGAATATTCCTCAGATTTTGATGATGACATGACTGGAATCTCATTCAAGAAACACACTGGAATGGAAATTCATGAGTTCAGAAACACCTTTATTCAACTTATAGGCAATATGGAAATATACATTAAGGAAGTTGCTAAATATAATGACAAGCTGAATGAAATGAATGAATGTCAAGTGATGCTATGGGAAGATTGTGACAGGTCATGCAATAGACCAGTTGAACCAATGAATGATACTGAATGCAGAAGTTCAGTTGCAATAAAAGAGGATGAAGACAACTGTAATGATCTCAAAGATTCAGAGTTAGAAAAGGTTTCAGGTGATGAGGTACACTTAACTGATCATTGTAATTCATATGTTAATGTACCTGACTCTAACTCTGAACATAACACTATGAAATCGATCTTGGTTGAGCCTGAATCTAAAACTATTAAAGCTAAAGACATGATTGAAAAAGGGCTATATGATGAACTTTCAAAAAAATACTCAATTCTTGAAAAACATTGCATTTCATTGGAAATTGAAATACAACAAAAGGATGAAAGCTTTTATGCAAAAAAATCGTGTATTAATCAGGAATTTCCAGAATTTCGAGAAATTTTTGAAATTAATCAATTGAAAACCCAGATTCAGGACAAAGATTCAACCATATGCACTCTGAAATCACTTATCTCAGATGTGCAGAAATATGACTGTCATGAGATGAGTGATACACTTGAATCTAGAAATGCCGAACTAGCTCTATGTGTGTCCAACATATTAAGAGAAAATGAGTCATTAAGAAAGAACATAGAGGAGACCAACTCCAAGTTGATCAATCAATCTAACATCTTGTTGAAAGACATTGATGACCTCAAAGCCCAAATTCAGGATAAGAGCTTCAATATTGTTGCTTTAAAAAATGAGCTTAGGAAATCTATTGGAAATAGGATGAATACTAAGTTTGCAAAACCATCAAATTTGGGAAAGTCAACTGTTCAAAACCAATCTAAACGTACAGTAGTTAAGCAGCCTAATGCCTTTAGAACTGAAAGAATTAAACCATTGAAATCTAGGCTTGCCTCCCAAGTTGATGAGAATGTTGTTTTGACAAAACCAGTCACTTCATTGCATCGTTCCGATATGATGAATCTTAAAACCCAGGTAAATGTTCAAAGCTCAAAGTTCAGAAATACTAGAAGTATGACTAGTTCTCATAAGAAACATCATTTGGCTGATCAATCCCCTAAGAAACACACTAATCACAAAAGGACAAATAGTCAAAACAGGGAAGTGCACACATACAAAACTACTAGTAGCTGCTTCAAATGGATTCCTACTGGTAGATTATTTAATTTCACAGAATCCAAACGGACTTACATACCTAGATCTTGCCTTAAGTGGATGCCCACAGGAAAACTCTTCAAGTATATTGAGCCTAAAAGGATGTCTAATAATGATACGTCTATATTAAACTGTGTTACATCCAATAGTGAGATTATTCATGTCACTAACCCATCCAGTTGCAATTCTACATGTGCTTCTAGTACAATGTGCTCTCAGTCTTTTTCAGGTACAATGCTCAATTCAATCAGGAACCTCATGACTTGGTTTCCATCAGAAATGAATATGGCTCAGTCAGGAGCTATAGCATGCCAGAATTGATGTACCTCTTACTTTGACTCCTATTCATCTTGAATTAGGACTCGCTCTTTTAAATCTGAGTACAAATCAACTTAAAAAAAAATTTGGTTTAATACTTTTAAAATATTTCATTCTTTTAAATTCATAATTTTAGTCATTTACTCCCATCTAATAAAGGATATATTCGTTGTTATCGATAACATCTACGATCCTAGAAATGTCATTCAAAAATGATACGGGATCATAGATGAAGTTCGAACAACTGATATATTCTTATTTTAAAACGGGTAGGTTAAAGTCAATCAATGGTCTTTGTTGACATTGATTGAGGGGGAGATTTTTTTCAAGATATCTTGTTTATATCTGCTTCAGTGCTGGTTATGGTGTGTGCTTAGTTGCAGGTTGCTGTCTTGTCTTGCCTTTGTGGTGATCTTTGTGTACCCATGTATTGAATGTTTATTTGTTTCATGGAGATCATTGTGATAGTGTGCTTATCTGTGTTAGTATATAAGTCTGTTAAGTCCATGGATTATAAATGTTTACTATACATAATATGATAAGATAGCAACTTTCCATGACTATGTTAGCAACTTGCTTTGAAAAACATTAGCGACTTATTAAAATCCTTTGATAGCGAGTTGCTACACAAATCACTAAACTACAGGGACTAAATGTGTCAACTTAGTTATCTTGATTAATCCCCTCCCTATACCCTAGCGACTTACCATTTTCGTTGTTTTACAAAATCTCAAATACTTTACTTTCTCTCTTTCTCTCTCGATAATTAGTCCAAGCTAGCGACTTGAAGTGGTATGATTTGCTTCTTTCACTCTCTGCTCTCAATTATATGTCGTAGATGCTTGACTAACATAACCTTTTACACATATCCCACCGAGCATTTAATCCGCATCGCTTGATTCCCACGTAGGTCTGCTAATGAATGTGCTATTATGGAATCATTTGTCTTGTGTATAATGGTCTTTTTGGTGTTATTGGAATGTATTAATGGGTTGTTTATTATTGCGTCAATAGGGTGTCGATGTATGTGTTGAGTTTGATGTGTTTGTCGATTGGAAGTGTGTTAAATGTTTAGTAGTAATCGTTCTATATTGCCTGATAAGTGTGCCCATGTAATGGTGGTGAATGATTGCTCAGTTGGTGATGATTGTCTGCTGCGTATAATGTGTTCTTGATGGCGACTTAGTAATGTTCTTGGTAGCGAGTTAGTGTACAAATTCATCGTGGCGAGTTGTTGTTTTTAAGTTTGCTCAAGTTAGCGACTTAGTAAGTGTGGCGACTTAGTGAACTGATTATTAACGACTTTTGTAGCGACTTAGCTGTATCACTGTTGATGGCGACTTGGCTTTACAAGTTAGCGACCTAGCAATGGTAGCGACTTAGTGAACTGATTTGTAGCGACTTGGTTGTGTTACTGTTGATGGCGACTTGTCTTTACAAGTTATCGACTTAGCAATTGTAGCGACTTAGTAAACTGATTTGCAGCGACTTGGCTGTGACACTATTGATGGCGACTTGTCTTTACAAGTTAGCGACATAGTTTGCTTTCATGTAGCGACTTAGCCTTGGTTAGCGACTTGTGCATTTATGACTAGCGACTTATTTGGTTTATTTTTCATACGGCGACTAGGGTTATTAAAATGTTTTAAGGCAACTTGCTAGGATAATCTCATGCTTACAATCTTGATTCAGGATTTCCTGTAGCAACTTGTATTGACAACTTACTCTTTGTGACCTGCTATAACATTTCTGTTTAAGCAAGTTGTACTTGGACTCCCTTGTGGCAACTTAATGTTACAACTTGTTTCATACAATCTGCTATATCACTTCTACATTTGTATCTTGTTTCATGACATTATTTCTTTGCAAATGTGCGTTTTAACCTTTTAATTCCAAAACAACTCGTCTCGTGAAAACTGTATCAAATGGAGTCTTTATCCTTAATGTCTCGCTAATGCCACTCAATCTATCTCTATATGCCTATGGGAGCCCTGTCTGAGCTTCTAAGTTTGTGTGTTTATAACATAAGGGTGTATTCAATGATGTCTAACTAACCATTTACAATCTAACATGTTCCCAATCATTGTTGTTGGTTGTATTTCTCATTTAGATCTTCAATGGCAAACACAACCTCTGCTGAGAACATTGCATCTTCTGCTCCACCCAAAGTCCTTTCAGATGACGAAATCCTTCCTAAAAGTCAATGGGCAGAAATTGGAAAAAGTAACTGTTATTTGGACCTACAAAAGTTGCAACAAAATCCTATCCTCAAAGTGTCTATTGATATCCTCAAGAACACAAACTTCTTTGGTGCCATTACCAAGCAATGCACAATTCCCACTATTTACATACAACAATTCTGGAACACCATTCAATGGGATAAAATCACAGCTAAATACTCCTGCAAACTGGATGATAGGGCCACGAAAAACAACCCCAATAACACAAGACAAAGGAAAACGGATGGTTAGTGTTGATACTGAACAAGCCGCTCAAATGCTTCTAACAATCTCATCTTCCCCATTAAGAACCACCAATCAATATGAACTGAAGAGAAGAACTGAATCCTCTTCAGCTAAGGAACAATCTGGGTTGGAAAAAGTGCCTGAAACATTAAAAGAACCTCCTGCATCAAGTGTTACTCAGTCTGATCAGAATGTTGATGGCTTGGTGCATAAAGACTCACAAGAGAATCTTGAGTCAAGATCTGATGAGACCATGCACATGGAAGAACCAAATCTATCTACCGGTTCTCTATCTTCACTAAAGAACCTAGATACAGACTTCACTTTCGGAGATCAATTCTTAAATGACAAACCCATAGATACTGAGGCCTCTAAGCAAGATAATGATAAAGAGGATGCACAATACATGTTTAATGTCAATATTCAGCAAGACACATCTACCGTTCCACCTATGTCAGCATCTTCACTTACAATGGCACCTCAACCACCTCCCAAACCTGCTCCATCCCTTGAACCGGTGGTTACAGTTGCTGATATGGAAACTCCACCAGCTTCACCACCTCAAATACTTACTTCAGATCAACTGCTCGACAAAGCAGTGAAAAGAATTGAAGCTCTTGAAAGACAACTACCGAAATCTGTTGATGCCCTTGTGGATCGTGTCTATAGGTTGGAACACCTCAACTTTGATGAAGGGGTTGCAGACGCCATTGAAGGCGAAGTTAAGGATGCGGTGGAATGGGCAATGGAAGCTCCACTGCTTAGACGATTAAAAGATCTACCTATTGCAGATATGAGAGCTGTTCTTTCAGATAAGATGTATGAGGCTAACGAGCATAAGCATGAGGTCCAAAAGAAGCTATACGAGGCTCTCGAAGAATCAATTAAGTACGACAATCATGAACAGTTTTTGATAGACA
>BPTQ01000007.1:87176985-87192467 GCA_019973895.1 Chrysanthemum seticuspe | reverse complement strand
TCTTTATCCTTAATGTCTTGCTAATGCCACTCTATCTATCTCTATATGCCTATGGGAACCCTGTCTGAGCTTCTAAGTTTGTGTGTTTATAACATAAGGGTGTATTCAATGATGTCTAACTAACCATTTACAATCTAACATGTTCCCAATCATTGTTGTTGGTTGTATTTCTCATTTAGATCTTCAATGGCAAACACAACCTCTGCCGAGAACATTGCATCTTCTGCTCCACCCAAAGTCCTTTCAGATGACGAAACCCAGGTAAATGTTCAAAGCTCAAAGTTCAGAAATACTAGAAGTATGACTAGTTCTCATAAGAAACATCATTTGGCTGATCAATCCCCTAAGAAACACACTAATCACAAAAGGACAAATAGTCAAAACAGGGAAGTGCACACATACAAAACTACTAGTAGCTGCTTCAAATGGATTCCTACTGGTAGATTATTTAATTTCACAGAATCCAAACGGACTTACATACCTAGATCTTGCCTTAAGTGGATGCCCACAGGAAAACTCTTCAAGTATATTGAGCCTAAAAGGATGTCTAATAATGATACGTCTATATTAAACTGTGTTACATCCAATAGTGAGATTATTCATGTCACTAACCCATCCAGTTGCAATTCTACATGTGCTTCTAGTACAATGTGCTCTCAGTCTTTTTCAGGTACAATGCTCAATTCAATCAGGAACCTCATGACTTGGTTTCCATCAGAAATGAATATGGCTCAGTCAGGAGCTATAGCATGCCAGAATTGATGTACCTCTTACTTTGACTCCTATTCATCTTGAATTAGGACTCGCTCTTTTAAATCTGAGTACAAATCAACTTAAAAAAAAATTTGGTTTAATACTTTTAAAATATTTCATTCTTTTAAATTCATAATTTTAGTCATTTACTCCCATCTAATAAAGGATATATTCGTTGTTATCGATAACATCTACGATCCTAGAAATGTCATTCAAAAATGATACGGGATCATAGATGAAGTTCGAACAACTGATATATTCTTATTTTAAAACGGGTAGGTTAAAGTCAATCAATGGTCTTTGTTGACATTGATTGAGGGGGAGATTTTTTTCAAGATATCTTGTTTATATCTGCTTCAGTGCTGGTTATGGTGGTTGCTTAGTTGTAGGTTGCTATCTTGTCTTGCCTTTGTGGTGATCTTTGTGTACCCATGTATTGAATGTTTATTTGTTTCATGGTGATCATTGTGATTGTGTGCTTATCTGTGTTAGTATATAAGTCTGTTAAGTCCATGGATTTTAAATGTTTACTATACATAATATGATAAGATAGCAACTTTCCATGACTATGTTAGCAACTTGCTTTGAAAAACATTAGCGACTTATTAAAATCCTTTGATAGCGAGTTACTACACAAATCACTAAACTACAGGGACTAAATGTGTCAACTTAGTAATCTTGATTAATCCCCTCCCTATACCCTAGCGACTTACCATTTTCGTTGTTTTACAAAATCTCAAATACTTTACTTTCTCTCTTTCTTTCTCGATAATTAGTCCAAGCTAGCAACTTGAAGTGGTATGATTTGCTTCTTTCACTCTCTGCTCTCAATTATATGTCGTAGATGCTTAACTAACATAACCTTTTACACAGATCCCACCGAGCATTTAATCCGCATCGCTTGATTCCCACGTAGGTCTGCTAATGAATGTGCTCTTATGGAATCATTTGTCTTGTGTATAATGGTCTTTTTGGTGTTATTGGAATGTATTAATGGGTTGTTTATTATTGCGTCAATAGGGTGTCGATGTATGTGTTGAGTTTGATGTGTTTGTCGATTGGAAGTGTGTTAAATGTTTAGTAGTAACCGTTCTATATTGCCTGATAAGTGTGCCCATGTAATGGTGGTGAATGATTGCTCAGTTGGTGATGATTGTCTGCTGCGTATGATGTGTTCTTGATGGCGACTTAGTAATGTTCTTGGTAGCGATTGAGTGTACAAATTCATCGTGGCGAGTTGTTGTTTTTAAGTTTGCTCAAGTTAGCGACTTAGTAAGTGTGGCGACTTAGTGAACTAATTATTAACGACTTTTGTAGCGACTTAGTTGTATCACTGTTGATGGTGACTTGTCTTTACAAGTTAGCGACCTAGCAATGGTAGCGACTTAGTGAACTGATTTGTAGCGACTTGGCTGTGTTACTGTTGATGGCGATTTGTCTTTACAAGTTAGCGACTTAGCAATTGTAGCGACTTAGTAAACTGATTTGCAGCGACTTGGCTGTGACACTATTGATGGCGACTTGTCTTTACAAGTTAGTGACATAGTATGCTTTCATGTAGCGACTTAGCCTTGGTTAGCGACTTTTGCATTTATGACTAGCGACTTATTTGGTTTATTTTTCATACGGCGACTAGGGTTATTAAAATGTTTTAAGGCAACTTGCTAGGATAATCTCATGCTTACAATCTTGATTCAGGATTTCCTGTAGCAACTTGTATTGACAACTTACTCTTTGTGACCTGCTATAACATTTATGTTTAAACAAGTTGTACTTGGACTCCCTTGTGGCAACTTAGTGTTACAACTTGTTTCATACAATCTGCTATATCACTTCTACATTTGTATCTTGTTTCATGACATTATTTCTTTGCAAATGTGCGTTTTAACCTTTTAATTCCAAAACAACTCGTCTCGTGAAAACTGTATCAAATGGAGTCTTTATCCTTAATGTCTTGCTAATGCCACTCTATCTATCTCTATATGCCTATGGGAACCCTGTCTGAGCTTCTAAGTTTGTGTGTTTATAACATAAGGGTGTATTCAATGATGTCTAACTAACCATTTACAATCTAACATGTTCCCAATCATTGTTGTTGGTTGTATTTCTCATTTAGATCTTCAATGGCAAACACAACCTCTGCCGAGAACATTGCATCTTCTGCTCCACCCAAAGTCCTTTCAGATGACGAAACCCAGGTAAATGTTCAAATCTCAAAGTTCAGAAATACTAGAAGTATGACTAGTTCTCATAAGAAACATCATTTGGCTGATCAATCCCCTAAGAAACACACTAATCACAAAAGGACAAATAGTCAAAACAGGGAAGTGCACACATACAAAACTACTAGTAGCTGCTTCAAATGGATTCCTACTGGTAGATTATTTAATTTCACAGAATCCAAACGGACTTACATACCTAGATCTTGCCTTAAGTGGATGCCCACAGGAAAACTCTTCAAGTATATTGAGCCTAAAAGGATGTCTAATAATGATACGTCTATATTAAACTGTGTTACATCCAATAGTGAGATTATTCATGTCACTAACCCATCCAGTTGCAATTCTACATGTGCTTCTAGTACAATGTGCTCTCAGTCTTTTTCAGGTACAATGCTCAATTCAATCAGGAACCTCATGACTTGGTTTCCATCAGAAATGAATATGGCTCAGTCAGGAGCTATAGCATGCCAGAATTGATGTACCTCTTACTTTGACTCCTATTCATCTTGAATTAGGACTCGCTCTTTTAAATCTGAGTACAAATCAACTTAAAAAAAAATTTGGTTTAATACTTTTAAAATATTTCATTCTTTTAAATTCATAATTTTAGTCATTTACTTCCATCTAATAAAGGATATATTCGTTGTTATCGATAACATCTACGATCCTAGAAATGTCATTCAAAAATGATACGGGATCATAGATGAAGTTCGAACAACTGATATATTCTTATTTTAAAACGGGTGGGTTAAAGTCAATCAATGGTCTTTGTTGACATTGATTGAGGGGGAGATTTTTTTCAAGATATCTTGTTTATATCTGCTTCAGTGCTGGTTATGGTGGTTGCTTAGTTGTAGGTTGCTGTCTTGTCTTGCCTTTGTGGTGATCTTTGTGTACCCATGTATTGAATGTTTATTTGTTTCATGGTGATCATTGTGATTGTGTGCTTATCTGTGTTAGTATATAAGTCTGTTAAGTCCATGGATTTTAAATGTTTACTATACATGATATGATAAGATAGCAACTTTCCATGACTATGTTAGCAACTTGCTTTGAAAAACATTAGCGACTTATTAAAATCCTTTGATAGCGAGTTGCTACACAAATCACTAAACTACAGGGACTAAATGTGTCAACTTAGTAATCTTGATTAATCCCCTCCCTATACCCTAGCGACTTACCATTTTCGTTGTTTTACAAAATCTCAAATACTTTACTTTCTCTCTTTCTTTCTCGATAATTAGTCCAAGCTAGCAACTTGAAGTGGTATGATTTGCTTCTTTCACTCTCTGCTCTCAATTATATGTCGTAGATGCTTAACTAACATAACCTTTTACACAGATCCCACCGAGCATTTAATCCGCATCGCTTGATTCCCACGTAGGTCTGCTAATGAATGTGCTCTTATGGAATCATTTGTCTTGTGTATAATGGTCTTTTTGGTGTTATTGGAATGTATTAATGGGTTGTTTATTATTGCGTCAATAGGGTGTCGATGTATGTGTTGAGTTTGATGTGTTTGTCGATTGGAAGTGTGTTAAATGTTTAGTAGTAACCGTTCTATATTGCCTGATAAGTGTGCCCATGTAATGGTGGTGAATGATTGCTCAGTTGGTGATGATTGTCTGCTGCGTATGATGTGTTCTTGATGGCGACTTAGTAATGTTCTTGGTAGCGATTTAGTGTACAAATTCATCGTGGCGAGTTGTTGTTTTTAAGTTTGCTCAAGTTAGCGACTTAGTAAGTGTGGCGACTTAGTGAACTGATTATTAACGACTTTTGTAGCGACTTAGTTGTATCACTGTTGATGGTGACTTGTCTTTACAAGTTAGCGACCTAGCAATGGTAGCGACTTAGTGAACTGATTTGTAGCGACTTGGCTGTGTTACTGTTGATGGCGATTTGTCTTTACAAGTTAGCGACTTAGCAATTGTAGCGACTTAGTAAACTGATTTGCAGCGACTTGGCTGTGACACTATTGATGGCGACTTGTCTTTACAAGTTAGTGACATAGTATGCTTTCATGTAGCGACTTAGCCTTGGTTAGCGACTTGTGCATTTATGACTAGCGACTTATTTGGTTTATTTTTCATACGGCGACTAGGGTTATTAAAATGTTTTAAGGCAACTTGCTAGGATAATCTCATGCTTACAATCTTGATTCAGGATTTCCTGTAGCAACTTGTATTGACAACTTACTCTTTGTGACCTGCTATAACATTTATGTTTAAACAAGTTGTACTTGGACTCCCTTGTGGCAACTTAGTGTTACAACTTGTTTCATACAATCTGCTATATCACTTCTACATTTGTATCTTGTTTCATGACATTATTTCTTTGCAAATGTGCGTTTTAACCTTTTAATTCCAAAACAACTCGTCTCGTGAAAACTGTATCAAATGGATTCTTTATCCTTAATGTCTTGCTAATGCCACTCTATCTATCTCTATATGCCTATGGGAACCCTGTCTGAGCTTCTAAGTTTGTGTGTTTATAACATAAGGGTGTATTCAATGATGTCTAACTAACCATTTACAATCTAACATGTTCCCAATCATTGTTGTTGGTTGTATTTCTCATTTAGATCTTCAATGGCAAACACAACCTCTGCTGAGAACATTGCATCTTCTGCTCCACCCAAAGTCCTTTCAGATGACGAAATCCTTCCTAAAAGTCAATGGGCAGAAATTGGAAAAAGTAACTGTTATTTGGACCTACAAAAGTTGCAACAAAATCCTATCCTCAAAGTGTCTATTGATATCCTCAAGAACACAAACTTCTTTGGTGCCATTACCAAGCAATGCACAATTCCCACTATTTACATACAACAATTCTGGAACACCATTCAATGGGATAAAATCACAGCTAAATACTCCTGCAAACTGGATGATAGGGAATTTGTGATAGATTCTGACATTCTTAGCAAGGCTCTAGGAATCACTCCCTGTAACTCCAACATACGATCTGAACCTCCACCTGGTGCTGACAATCTAATTGTCTTTCTAATTGGTTTGGGATATCAGACTAGCATTACAAGGGCTTCTGATATCATTACCGGACACATGTATCAACCCTGGAGAGCAATGACAATAGTTCTCAACTTGTGCTTATCTGGCAAAACATCAGGGTTCGATAAAGTGAGAATTCACATCTTGCAAATCCTATGGGGTATCGTCAATGGGGTAAATGTGAATGTCTCAGAACGGATTTGGGAAGAATTTTCATTATCAATGAACACATTCATATCTGATAGAACAAACTTTCAGAATAAAGCTCAGGGTCGTAAAAAACTGAACAAACTTGTGATTCCTAGCATCAGATTTTCAAAGCTTGTTATCCAGTACTTGCAACAGACTTACAACTTCAACCCCAGGATAGAATCAGCTCTACATAATGCAGAAGATGAATTTGTTTTGGGAAATCTTAAATATGTTCCTAGAGGTATGGATAAAGAAATCTTTGGATTACCAATTCCTGATATTCTACTCACGGACGATATCAAGAAGACGGATTACTTCAAACAGTACAAGAAAAGAGTTGCCAGATCTTCTAACAATGTCACACCCAGTCCTCCACAACCCAATGCTCCCAAGTCCACCTCAGGATCACAAGCGTCTTATGCCTCTCTTCCTAAAAAGAGACGTGAAAGGTCACAACATTCCGAATCCGCATCCAAGAAGCAGAAAGGAAAGAAGAAGAAAGTGGAAAAGGATAATGTTGAGGAAACTGAGGTTTCCAGGGGTAATATGAGGTTGACTGATGAAGATGATGCTGCTCTGCAACTTGGAATCCAGCAAAGCCTAGAAAGTCATAATGTGAAAGCGCCAGTTGGAGGAGTAGTGTTAAGAGAACCTGATCAATTGCCACGACAAACAACCCCAATAACACAAGACAAATGAAAAGGGATGGTTAGTGTTGATACTGAACAAGCCGCTCACATGCTTCTAACAATCTCATCTTCCCCATTAAGAACCACCAATCAATATGAACTGAAGAGAAGAACTGAATCCTCTTCAGCTAAGGAACAATTTAGGTTGGAAAAAGTGCCTGAAACATTAAAAGAACCTCCTACATCAAGTGTTACTCAGTCTGATCAGAATGTTGATGGCTTGGTGCATAAAGAATCACAGGAGAATCTTGAGTCAAGATCTGATGAGACCATCCACATGGAAGAACCAAATCTATCTACTGGTTCTCTATCTTCACTAAAGAACCTAGATACAGACTTCACTTTCGGAGATCAATTCTTAAATGACAAACCCATAGATACTGAGGCCTCTAAGCAAGATAATGATAAAGAGGATGCACAATCTATGTTTAATGTCAATATTCAGCAAGACACATCTATCGTTCCACCTATGTCAGCATCTTTACTTACAATGGCACCTCAACCACCTCCCAAACCTGCTCCATCCCTTGAACCGGTGGTTACAGTTGCTGATATGGAAACTCCACCAGCTTCACCACCTCAAATACTTACTTCAGATCAACTGCTCGACAAAGCAGTGAAAAGAATTGAAGCTCTTGAAAGACAGCTACCGAAATCTGTTGATGCCCTTGTGGATCATGTCTATAGGTTGGAACACCTCAACTTTGATGAAGGAGTTGCAGACGCCATTGAAGGCGAAGTTAAGGATGCGGTGGAATGGGCAATGGAAGCTCCACTGCTTAGACGATTCAAAGATCTACCTATTGCAGATATGAGAGCTGTTCTTTCAGATAAGATGTATGAGGCTAACGAGCATAAGCATGAGGTCCATAAGAAGCTATACGAGGCTCTCGAAGAATCAATTAAGCACGACAATCATGAACAGTTTTTGATAGACATTGGAGAAAGAGAAGCAAAGAAGAAAAGGAGGACCATAGTGTTGGAAACATTGCGTAAAGGTCCTAAAGATCCTCCTCCACCTCCACCTCCAACTAGGGGTGCTGGAACTTCTGGAGCTAGTGGATCTTCTAAGACAACCTCTACACCTCCACCACCTCCACCATCATCACCACCGAAACCTTCCAATCAATCTAGTCCTACCGGAGAACAGGGAACTCAGAAGAAATTTGCTGCCTGGACGACGGTTGATTCAAGGTTCACACCCACAATCTCTTCAATTCCTGAGGATCAAATGGTTCATGAAGAATCTTATGTCATGGCAGAGTCAGAATCTGATGAAGATGACGCATCCACCAAGCATATTCCTAAGCCATCAGAAGAAGATTGGTTTGATGCATACTTGGCAGGAAAAAGCACTAGCACATCCCGAGTTGCACCTTCAAGGGACACAATTCAAAGCTGTATTATTGAGGAGAGACCTCTTACTCCTGAACCTTCATGGTCCAACCCAGAGTCTGAAACGATTACTCCTGACAACAATTGGGTATCAACTATCACCAATGATTATGAATTTCCTGCTGAAGACTCTCTTCTGCACTTCAGTGGTGATATGGGAAGCTTCATTAGGTGGTATTGTGAACGGAAGAGTATCTCATCCAACACTCCAAGAGATCTTGAAGGACAAGCTTATGAAATTGTTAAAGTTTTTCACTCAGATGTCAACCAACTCCAATACCAGATGGAAGAATGCCATAAGATGTTGAATGATCAAGTCAGTGAGCATATCTGTCATTTCAATGTGAACAAGCCTCTTCCTCTAGGCGGTGAACCTGGACAGATAACCATTCAGGCTGAATTCTTCTTCAATCATGACTTGGATTATCTGTGTGCCCGTTCTACAGAAAGAAGACCAGCTCTTTCGATCTCTAAAATGAAAGCTGCAACCTACTCTGATTAGGGACTTGAACAGATGGTTCCTGATCAATTATGGGCTGTCAAAGAACAAAAGTATGACATTGCAGCTTCATATGGTATTTTTCACTGGTGGTACAAAAAGAAGAACTTCTACATCGAAAGACATGGTGCTGATAAAAGACGCAAAGATGTTCGATCCAAGCTGCAAATCTTAAGTGTTGTTCGTGTAGAGATCTTCCCAATATATGGCTATGAGTATTTGAAGAAGATAGTTCTTAAAAGAGCATACTTGAAAGAGTATACTATTGAAGAAAACGACTTCAAACATCTGCTGCCAAATGATTTCGAATATCTCTATCTCTTGAATCTCCAAGGACACCTTGAGCACTTGCCTGTCCGTGAGAAAAAGGCCCTCTCTGCTGCTGTCAACCTTTGGATCAGGGGCTTAGTCATTCGAAAAAGGGTTGAGGACTTTCAGCTTGGAATGGAAAGCTACCAAACTAGGATCAACCTTACAAGTCCACAATGGAATGCAACAGGGCATGAATTTCATCGCGAATACAGAGTCCTTGACACCCCTAGAGCCGTCATCTTCACCGACAGATACGGGACTCGCATGCTTATGAGACTATGTGAGCTCTACAAATTCAGTGATGGAACTCTCAAATTGGTTGAAGAAGAACTAGACTCTAGAGTGAAAGAAATTAAAGTTGATCTGAAACCGTGGGTAAAGACTACATTCTGGACTAAGGATGACTTAAAGCAGTGTGAAGATTTCATTGCTGCAATCAGGCGAAGACTCAAGACTCGAAGGATCTTCCGCAGCCTTGAAAGTTTTGTTGGTGGTAGACTTCGTGATGGTCATTACAAACTTCTTCAAAGAACTGAATGAAGACATCTTCTGGAAGTAGTTTCTGTTTTGTATTAATTTTGTGTAAAATGTGGTGTACAAACTATGAACAACTATAATGCATGTAATAGTGTTAGGTTATGTACTGTGGTGTCCCCTTGTATCTAAAAGGGGAACTTCAGTGTTGTCCACTCCTGATCATATAAAATTGGACACATTTTTCTCCAACAAATATTTTGTCACATACATATTTAAATCACTTGAGATCCAAAATCTCAAAGGATTTGAAATTTTTGATCGGGGGAGAAAATGTGATATAAATATGAAAGATGTTAAAAGATGATCATTTTTAAGTGCATACTGCTCTCTAATATGTGCTAAACATTTTTCGAATCTCGAAGCATATATTAAGGGGGAGCATTTCAAAACAAACTCAAGCCTTCAAGGTACATAGTTTTCCATGTTTTTTTAAGGTACCTTGATTGTGTGCTAAATGGTTTCTAAATGTTTGATGATCATGGCTGCACTTCAAAGAACTTCCCTCTAGTATGTGCAAAACTCTTTTCAAACCTCGAGGCACATATTGAGGGGGAGCAAAACTTTGAAAACCTCATCCTTCCCCAAAATGCCTTATCTACTTGATTTGATTAGGGAAGTGATGGTGATATCTTTTAGAAAATGGAATTCAAAGAAGTTAACTCTTTCTCTTGCCTCCATGTGCAAAACGATTTCAAACACTTGATGTACATGTTGAGGGGGAGCTCTTGTTCTAAAAATATCAAAAAAAACAATTCAGGTACAAAATGCTTTGATAATATATCATAAGTATCTGGATTGATTTTCAAATGGTTTTCAATTGGTTCCAATGGCAGATGAACAATACCAAATAGACCGACCAACTTTACTTTATGTATGGTGATATAAGGATGATAAGGTTAGGTATTTGTTCCCATGATCTGCCAGAACCGGAGGGATCTACCAGGGATAATCCACGAGTTAGTGTAGAAGTCCTTAGGTATGATGATAAAAGGAGAAAAATGAGATATGGGAAGAGTACGGACTGAGACTAAGCTAGTACTGGAATAAACCCAACAAGGTTCTAGCTATGAAGTCTCGGTAAGCACTGAAGGGGTTGAAGAATTAAAAAGAATTGAATGAGAAAAGGGTGAAAACAAATAGCCCTCCAATTATTCAACCTTAGGGCAGAAACTGGGTTCAATTCATTTGCTACTGGTGGTTACCAAGGTAACACTGGTATTGAAGACAAGACGTCATGGACCCAGTGACGCACTGCACTTCAACTTCCCAAACTACTCAAGTTCCTCTTAAAAGGACTTGTTTCATTCTCACGGGGAACCGACATTATCTATCGACTCTCTCTTAGAGATTGTTGATATTGAAGAAGGAGACCCTCTCCCTAGTCTCTGATACAGGATCCAAATATGCACAAATTGAGTCTAGAGCCACGAGATCATCCATAAATCTCATTAGGACACTTTCAATGAAGACTCTCTGTTTCACACAATGTGGAAAGAGAGATTATATCTTGAGTCCTACGCATTATCCTTGTGGTATTGCCAGAACATCCGAGTGATATGCATACATACTCACAATGAAGATGGAAAGCCTTCTGGAGCCAACATCAAACAAGCTCCTGGTAGGTGGCATGTTAGATCTATTCAATAGATCAACCATGTGACAACTGAACAAAAACAATGGAGCGATTCAATCTTTTGAATCAATCCTGGTTCATGTTATGGATTGACGGATACCTTTGAAAAACCGGTCATTGTGCTTAAAAACTCTTTTCTTTAGCACGTCGATCGTGTACGAATATTTCAAATCAAAAGGTGTTTATGATTGATAATTGATTTTCATTAAAACCTTCGTTGTATTGCAAAAACAATTTCTATTGTGCGATACACGATTGTTTTTCAAATCTCTTTTCATCAATCAGTGAATTTCTATTCGCTGGTTCACTCACTCCGTGTTGTCTTCTTTGAGACGTTCCGGTTTGAGAACAGCTAGAGCAGCTGCGAAACCCTGTCAAGGAAATTCTTCGGAATTATACCTGATCACAGGCAGTACTTGTACTGATCAACGGGGAACCGTGGGCCGTGTACCTCAATTCAACAAAAGTGATCAAAGACACTTTTGTGCGCTTTATTGCTAACTGTTTTATGCAGGTACACCCGACGTTTGCAGCTGATCAGAATGAAGCGGTCGATCCATACCCGCATGCTCACACAATACATTCATTTCTCAAGAAATCATGATAAGTGCATCAATGTCTCTGATATTTTCACTCCATGCTTCTGCTACGCTGCTCCCAATATCATGAATCAACGAAATCTTCCGCTACTCTGATAAGAAGATATCATGATCCAGAATGTGAGCATGTCGGTCCAATGTGTCACAATATCATATGCTGGCAACACAACAATGGGTGATGCTGAGATTTGTTGTGGCTGATGATATCTAGTAATGCTCAAAAGGTCATCATGGTGGATCAGCTCAACAACCTCTACGAAACATACATCATAGTTGAACAATGATGAAATCAACACAGATGCACATAGTTTGAATACTTTGATGAAGAAAAGTCTGCGAGCTCAAGACTGAAGATTAATTAGAATGCTTGGATTCAAAATGTAAAACATGGGGTGACCTCCCTTAGGGGGAGATTGTTAGGAATTAGAAAATTCCATAAAGAAGTATCGGTCACCCCAAAATCTATCTAGCATAAGTTAGCTCGTAGAAATTACGTTATTTACTAAGTTATTTAGTTAGCTTTTTAGTTTAGTGCAACACCGTGGAGGAAGGACGGGTCTTTACCCATTGTATACCTGATCCACAGGCCGTCAGGAGGTCGTTTAGTTTGTAACCTATAAATACCCTCTACCTTGCTAGGTAGAGGGTTGGATGTTCTTTGGTAATCTAATATTCCACAAGTTTCTCTTTCTAGAATATCCCACTTTCTCTCTCTCTAAAATCATCTATACGCTTAAAGTGTTAATGTTTTGATGTGTATGTGAAATCCAATATCTTACAAGGGACGGCGTCGCCCTTTAGTTGGGACGCCGTCAGCTTCAGTTTCAGCAGCTTGAGTGTCTTCGATCTTGACTTAGCCATTTTCTTCATACATTCACTCCTTTTCGTCCAAATATGCATCTTTTCAGCATTTTGCTTCCAAGAGACCTAAAAAGTGAAAATGAACGAAATTAAGCAGTAACGGATATAAAAGTGATCGATTAAGGGCTTAAATGACCCCTTAAAAGTGTACATTTTAATTCCTTATAAAATATCCCTACACTTGGTATTTGCTTGTCCTTAAGCAAATGTGCTTTTGAACCAATCAATTTATAAATTAGGGGGCATGAAGCATTGGTTCAAAATATTTCACAACAAGTAAAAGCACCGCAATAGTCATAACAAGCACGGAAACTATATACTAGCACCTCACAAGGGGTGTTTGGATTCTCTCATCTCTCGGGTTTATATGAAATATAGTAAATGGAAATGGAAGATAAACACTCATTACCTGGTAATAGTACATAGATTACCATAGGCTTGAGAATAGATCAAACCTCCACCGGTTTGGCGTAAGCACCTAGGAACAACTATCTAAGAGGTTTTTTCAAGGGTTGTAACGTTAGACTTAAGGCAGGGAA
This sequence comes from Chrysanthemum seticuspe, assembly GCA_019973895.1. Lineage (NCBI taxonomy): Eukaryota > Viridiplantae > Streptophyta > Magnoliopsida > Asterales > Asteraceae > Chrysanthemum > Chrysanthemum seticuspe. Next base: position 87,179,228 of record BPTQ01000007.1, on the reverse strand, counting down.
ACAAAGAGTTTGGTTGGATAGGCGATTTAGTGGTGGCAAGTCAAAAATCTTATGTTACAAGCATGAAAAGAATGGCGTTGCTAAGCCAAGACTCGACTCACTAATCTCTAGATAACTTGAAACAAACATACATAAATTGAAAAACATAAACATAAAGATAGATGTAGGATGGTAGCCCTTTTTATTTATTTAATTTTTTTTTCACTCTTTTTTTCTGATTTTTTTTTTCATACACTTTTTCTCTACCATCCTCTACGATAACATCAAAATATAAGGGATTTATAAGAGCATCCCTACACTTGAGTTTTTTATTTCTCTAACACTAATTGACCCGATTTGAAAAGATCAAAACACTTGGAGTATTTAATTACGTAGACAAAGGGAATTTGAATTTAACGTTTTTTCCCGTTACTCCATAAAATATTTCTTTTACCCATGAGTCCCAATCATCCCAAAACTGTGTACAAAAGACATGACTCGACTTAGCAACCATGCAAGTAACTAGATACTTAAACTAAGGGTTTAGTATGATACAATAATGCACTAAAGGTGAGTGCATACAAGGTAGGCTAAGACGATTTGGGTGTACATTTGGGGGTGGATTGCAAACAATGCTCTTCATTGATATTCCGGAAAACTGAAACATCACGAGAACCACGAAAAGGATAGGCTCTGAGGGGTTAACTAGGGGTATCGTGTACTAAAGATAAGTACATCGCAAGGGTGTGGGGTAATTAGTCGACCGATGTGGAAGAAATAATTATAATACGGGTTTCAAACAAGGGTTATCCTAATGCCTCTTATCATTTAGTTATTCCTAACTACACAAGTGTAGTCTCACTAGCGATCTCGGAATGCATCACAAAACAAGTTCTAGAATCTATTATACTACCGGTACACTCTCGAAGCATTAAAGGTGAATGCTTTAATTCCTATAGATCTAGGGGCGAACCTCACATTTTTGGGGTGGAATTTGAGTGGTAAATAGTTTTTGTGCTAGTCATATAACTCCTATCCATGAGAGGCTTTTGTTAATACAAATAAGCCGTAAAAACGTTTATTTATATTTTACGATCTTCTAATGTTTTGTCGATAACAAAAGTAAAATCATATTAACGAAACAAATAAAATACGTAAATGGTTTGAACTAATAGTTTTATAACACACTTACGTTTTCACATAAAACACTATAACAAGATTAAGTGATTTTATATTTTAGATACACATGTACAACAACTAGTGTTTACATATTGGCTTAACAAGTTTAAGTAACTCTATGAGTTAGATACATACGTACAACAACTAGTGTTTACATATTGGGTTAATACATACTTATATTAAGTACACTAAAATGGGTAAAAACAAGTATATACTAAAATGGGTAAAAGTAAGTATATACTAAAAAGATAAAAACTAGCAAATGGTTTTTGACCCATAACCCATGGTTTTATATATACCACTTACACAAGTTCAATGTATCCTTAAGGTACATTGTATCTAGATTGAAAACCATGGATCAACCCATAACCCATGACCCATGACCCATAATCCAAAATACCCATGGGCAAAGGGGAGCGGACCACGGATCCCTGGCTTTGTGCTAGCCGGATCCCAAGTGGAAGGGATCCGTGGGATCCGGGGATACAGTAGTGAATTTCCTCTATAAATAGAGAGCCATTTCTTCCTCTTCCTTTCTATTCATCCCTTTACACACATACTTCCCCCAAGTATTCTAACCCTCTAACCTCAGATCCAAGAGATCTATGTAGCTTTTCTCTTTTGTTTTTGTGTGATCTTGTAGATTCCTATTAGAGGAAAGATCACCACATCTTGAAGACGTGCAAGCTCAAGTCCATGAGTTGCCATGCTTCGTCATCATCAAGACAACGAAAGTTCTCTTGTTGATAGTTCTTCCTTTCTCCATAGATGTTGGGTTGAAGGCATTAGTGAAGAATGCCAAAAGTGTCAAGATGAAAGCATTAGTGAAAGATGCTGATCATCCGCGTAAAAGCATTAGTGAAGAATGCTTAAGGTGTCATGACGAAGGCATTAGTGAAGGATGCCAAGCGTTGTGTCAAAGGCATTAGTGAAGGATGCCGAAGAATCAAATCAAGTAGCATTTGAGAAGAATGCTTAGGTCGTATAATCGATGAGGTGCATCGTTATACATATAAGTGTTTATTTATTCACAAGGATGGTGATATCCTTGATGGTGTTGTAACAAGGAGTAGATCTCCTTGATA
>BPTQ01000007.1:86494084-86532062 GCA_019973895.1 Chrysanthemum seticuspe | reverse complement strand
TGCTTGCTCTTCATTAATTATGATTGGCTAATTCACCTAGTGTTTGCTTATGATTGTATGAAACTTGTATGTAATTAATTAGATCTTATTGATTTATTAGTGATGCTTGTGTCTATCTTCATCATTAGGGGTGTGACAACTTCAATGAGTCTAATTGGTTTAGTTTATAATTCTTGCACCCTACTGTCTCTTGTTTGATTGGTTATCTCTTATCTTAATTGTAATTGGCTTAGGAGTGCGACTAGGCTATCGTTGTGTTTAATACTTGACAAATCTTTGATAGTTTATGAATGACTTAGTGGATTTCGTTTACTAAACCCAAAGATAACCTCAAAGTTAGTTTATGAATGACTTAGTGGATTTCGTTTACTACACTTAAAGGTGACTTCAAAGAGTTAGGGAATGTACACCTTACGATCTTAGAAAACACAACGCGTTAAGAATAACGACGTGACAATTCAACCATTAATAGGACGTGACAATTCAGTAGGTAGAATTGGATAGCTAGCAAGGAGTAATACATCATAAGTAGATACGCTTCACGTTCCTGGTAGACCCATAATTTAGTTATTATCTTTTGGGATAGTTGACTAGCAACTAATTCCACCCTCCCCTCCAAAACCGAGATTCATAAAATATAAAAATACAAAAATAATCATCCCTCACCTTTAGACTTAAGTCGACATACACTTCAGCCTAACGACACTATTCCCCTAGAGAACGATATCAATACATGTGGCTTACCCTAATACTACACTACAGCGATTAGGTTCACTGCCTCGGGTGTTATAAAACTTGCTCGACGAAAAGGAAGTTCCTTTGACCTCGAACGACGCGTGTAGAGTTATCAAGTTTTTGGCGCCGTTGCCGGGGAATAGTTATTGTTTAGGCTTGATTTCTATCTCGTTTAGGTCTACTCACAAGATTCCTATCAAGTGAGATTTTTTTTTCTTTTTATTGGCTTCCTTGTAGTCGATCCCCCTTCTTTGTGCCTTTGTTCGTAAAACTTGTCCATTGACTCTTCCGTTCACTATTATGGAGAACGCGAATCCACTATATCCGCAATTAGATTTTTTCATAAAAAATTATGATATTACTAAAGCGGATTATTCAAGATGGTGGGAAGAAAGTAACCAAGTCCATAAACCTTTTGAGGGTTTCACCATTCCATCAAGCCCACAAAATACCTCATCTAGTGAAACCTATGCTTTGTTTGAGCCTTCACCTAGGATAGACTTTCGTGAACAACCTCCGTGTTTAGAAACTATTTTTATTGAGGCCCTTAGGAGAACTGACCAAATTTGTGAAAATATTATGGTAAGCAACCAAGCATTAAACCATAAGTTGGATCAATTACTAGATTTGGTTTCATCACGACCTAAGGAAATAATACATGACGAGCATATAGATGATGTAGATGTGATTGAGGATAAGGTGAAAAGTCTAGACCCACAAGGTATCCCACAAGTCCCACCATTATTTAAGGCATACACACCGCACGTGACTTACCAGGAAGTAGTAGAAGAGACTTTAGGAATCCCGATGGAGGTGGAACATTTGAACCAAAAGCAACTAGAGAATATAGGTTTGAATACTTGTAGTCTCAGTCTTACACTTAGTTCTAGGGAATTTCCTAGTGTTGATGAACCGGAACCTCAATCTTTACTTCCATCCTTAGATACACATCTAGGAGACAAAAGAGGAACCGACCCACCCATCAACCAATTTAGTCCGGGTAGTTTTAGGAAGAAGGAAGCCATTCACACACCCCCTTCACCTCAGGTGGCATATTTACACCCTAAGGGTGTGTATCGCTACTATCACCCGCACTTAAACTTAAGTGTAAGGAAAACTTCCCCTTTATCTGTTAAATAAGGGTAGAGTCATGCTCGTGACTCGAACAAAAACAAGCGCTTCTTGGGAGGCAACCCATGTGTATTTGTTTTTCATTTTTATTTGTGTGTCGTATATCTTTTATTGATTGTTTATTCTCATGTTTGAATTTGTAAAAATGCTTTATTTTGTCTTTAACCTCGTCTTAATTACATATAAAGGTATTTTACATAAGGGATAAGTGTAGGGAGGATTACACACGTTTTCAAAAGAAACGTGAACATGAGAATTACAATTATTTAAAAGATATACATGTGTGTTTGTTCGAGTCAAATGCTTGTATTGAGTCATAATGGATGTTTTGCAGGAAATTTTTCCAGATTTTAAAGATAAAAATTTTCCAGAATTTTTTCCAGAAAATCGCATACCAGTTTCTGTCATGATAACATGACGGTGTCAGGATCGCAACCTGACGGCGTCAGGAGGAGTAGAAACAGCTTCTAACTTTTTCTCGTTTTCTGTGCTACTTATAAATTTTTGGAATTTTCTAGGTCTTAATTTTCTAGGTCTTAATTTTCCAGAAAATTTGCAAACATCCATTCTACAAGCATTATATCTTATTTAAGACTGGAATTACATCCTGTTGTGATTTTTCTTTGTTCGGTTTGATGCGTTGGGTCGTTTGTTTTCTTCAAGTGTGCAGGTTTAATTTATCAAGAAGAAAATACATAAGATGAGAAGGAGCTTTTCACGCAAACATTCTTCTTGAAGAAAGATGTAACCACCACTTCACACGGATCCTACCGAGCTAATCAGGGGAGTACTAGTTTCTTTCGTTTTTAATTACCTTCCATTATCATAGCTTTGATACTTTCGGGGAACATTGGGGACAATGTTCAGTTTAAGTGTAGGGAGGGAAAATAAAACGGGAACTTTGAAACTATGCTTATCCTTGAATATTTGCTTTGTCCAATTTCATTTGTGTAATAAACCATGAGAAAATGTCAGTTAGGGTAATTTTGGCACCAAATTTTCAATTTTTCATGACATATAGGAGTGGGCCATTAGTCTTAATAAAGTGTCTCATGGATAGGAAGTTATATGACTAGCACAAAAACCTTTACCACTTAAATTCCACCCAAATTGTGAGGATCACCCTTAGATTAGTAGGAATTAAAGCATTCATCTTTAATGCTTAGAGTGTGAACCGGTAGTATAATAGATTTTAGAACTTGTTTTGTGATGCATCCCGAGATCGCTAGTAAGACTACACTTGTGTAGTTAGGAATAACTAAATGATAAGAGGCATTAGGATAACCCTTGTTTGATACCCGTAAAACAATTACTTCTTCCACATCGGTTGAGTAATTCCCCCACACCTTTGCGTTGTACTCATCTTTAGTACACGATACCCCTAGTTAACCCCTCAGAGCCTATCCTTTTCACGGTTCTCGTGATGTTTCGATTTTCCGGAATATCAATGAAGAGCATTGTTTACACCCCACCCCCAAATGTACACCCAAATCGCCTTAGCCTACCTTGTATGCACTCACTTTTAGTGCATTATTGTTATCACACTAAACCCTTAGTTCAATTATCTTGTTGCTTGCATAAGTTGCTAAGTCGAGTCATATCCTTTGTACACAGTTTTGGGACGATTGGGACTCATGGGAAAAGTTAAATTTTATGAGATGACTGGAAGGGAACGTTAAATTCAAATTCCCTTTATTTGCATAATAATGTACTCCAAGTGTTTTGATCTTTTCAATTCGGGTCATATTAGTGTTAGACTAATAAAAACTCAAGTGTAGGGATGTGCCTATAAATCCCTATCATTTTGATGTTATCATAGAGGATGGTAGAGTAAAAGTGTATGGAAAAAAAAAAAAAAAAAAAACATACGGGCTACCATCTTACATCTATCTTTAAATTTATGTTTGTTTATTTCAGTTATCTAGAGTTTACAAGTGTCGAGTCTTGGCTTAGCAACGCCATTCTTCGTATGCTTGTAACATAAAGATTTTTGACTTGCCACCACTAAATAGCCTATCCCACCAAACCCTTTGTTTCCTTACCGTAAACCTATCATTACAACCCTTTAAAAGACCTCTTGGATAGTCTTTCCTAGGTGCTTACGCCAAAGCGATGGAGGTTTGATCTAGTCTCAAGCCTATGGTAATCTATGTACTAGGACCGGTTAATGAGTGTTTATCTTCCATTTCCAACTTGTTATATTTCATATACACCCGAGAGATGTGAGTATCCAAACACCCCATGTGAGGTGCTAGTATGTAATTTTCGAGCTTGTTATGACTTTTGCGGGGCTTATATGTGTTGTGAATCGTTCTAAACTAATTCTTCATGACCCCTAACTTATAAATTAATTGGCTAAAAGCACATTTGCTTGAGGACAAGCATATACCAAGTGTAGGGATATTTGATAAGGTTTTAAAATGTACCTTTTTGAGGGGTCGTTTAAGCCCTTATTTGATCACTTTTATATCCGTTATTACTTAATATCGTTCCTTTTCACTTTTTAGGTATCTTGAAGGCAAAATGCTGGAATGACACTTATTCGGACGAAAAGGCGCGAATATACAAAGAAAATGGCCAAAGTCAAGAATCGAGACACTCGGGCTGCTGGAACTGAAGGGGACGGCGTCAGGCACAACGAGCGACGCCGTCGGACAACTTTTGTGACGGCTCAGTAGCCAAATTGCTCATTTACAAGTGACGGCTTCAGGTTTTAAAAGAGTAGGGCGTCACAACTCAGATGGCCTAGATTTGATCCAGACGGCGTCAGAGACTGAAGGCGACGGCGTCATAGGCATAAGGTGACGCCGTCACAAGCTGCAACATGCGTGCGAAGTAGCTGATACTGTTTTGGCCATAACTTTTCCATACGAACTCGGATTTAAGTGATTCAAAAGCCCACGCGACCGGAACGAGAAAATCTACAGTTTGGTGAAAAAATGGTCGTGACGCCGTCACTCTTTAGGTGTGACGCCATCAATCTTTGCCGACAGAAAATCTGCCTATAAATATAACATTATAACTTCACTTTTTATAAGCCCTAAACTCTAAGTCCGATTTTGGGGTTTAGGTAGGTTTTTTTCCATCAACTTAAAGGGTTTCAAACACTCTATAAACATCGTGTAATCGTTTGTTTGTTAATCCAATCCTATGGTATGTCTTCAATTATGATTGTTGCTTGCTCTTCATTAATTATGCTTGGCTAATTCACCTAGCGTTTGCTTATGATTGTATGAAACTTGTATGTAATTAATTAGATCTTATTGATTTCTTAGTGATGCTTGTGTCTATCTTCATCATTAGGGGTGTGACAATTTCAACGAGTCTAATTGGTTTAGTTTATAATTCTTGCATCCTACTGTCTCTTGTTTGATTGGTTGTCTCTTATCTTAATTGTAATTGGCTTAGGAGTGCGACTAGGCTATCGTTGTGTTTAATACTTGACAAATCTTTGATAGTTTATGAATGACTTAGTGGATTTCGTTTACTAAACCCAAAGATAACCTCAAAGTTAGTTTATGAATGACTTAGTGGATTTCGTTTACTACACTTAAAGGTGACTTCAAAGAGTTAGGGAATGCACACCTTACAACCTTAGAAAACACAACGCGTTAAGAATAAGGACGTGACAATTCAACCATCAATAGGACGTGACAATTCTGTATGTAGAATTGGATAGCTAGCAAGGAGTAATACATCATAAGTAGATACGCTTCACGTTCCTGGTAGACCCATAATTTAGTTAGTATCTTTTGGGATAGTTGACTAGAAACTAATTCCACCCTCCCCTCCAAAACCGAGATTCATAAAATATAAAAATACAAAAATAATCATCCCTCACCTTTAGACTTAAATCGACATACACTTCATCCTAACGACACTATTCCCCTAGAGAACGATATCAATACCCGTGGCTTACCCTAATACTACACTACAGCGATTAGGTTCACTGCCTAGGGTGTTATAAAACTTGCTCGACAAAAAGGAAGTTCCTTTAACCCCGAACGACGCGTGTAGCGTTATCAAATACAGTCTGATTCTTTGAGCCCAAGAGTCATAATCGGTTCTATCCAGCATGGGAGGACGAGTGTCAGATCCTGCAGCTTGAACGTCGTCAGCAACTGAAGAAGTGATTGTAGACATGATTACAGATTCAACGGGATTTTACTACTCTATGATTAAACTGGGAAATAGATTCTTTCACGGGATTTCACTGAATCAAGAGAAAACCGTAAAACGTAACATGAAGAAACTACAAGTCTCAATAGATAAGTTGCAATTTCAGACAAATCGCACCTTCAGTCAAATCGCTTCTTTAGACAAATTGCACTTTTAGTCAAATCGCACCCTAGACAAGTCTCAATAGACAAGTTGCACTTTTAGACAAAACGCACCTTCAGTCAAATCGCTTCTTTAGACAAGTCGCATTTTTAGTCAAATCGCACCCTAGATAAATCTCAATAGACAAATCTCACACTTGACAAATCGCACCCTAGACAAATCGCATTCTGGACAAATCGCACCCTGAGTAAGACAAATCGCTTCAATAAACGATCCAAACAAAAGGACAAGTCGCATCGACTGTGAGACAAATCGCATAGAAGAAACAAAGTACGAGACACAAATCGCACTTCAGAAATCTTCAAAAACACCACTTTTTCAAACCAAAAACCACCCAACGACGATGATTCAAGCCTTCCAAACTAAAACCTAAACACTTATAATGATTTTAAACACAAAAGTACAATCAAAATCCAAACATTAACTCAAGAAATGATCCAAATGATGCAAACTACTCTAAACTCATTCAAACCCAAAAACCTTATAAAAACCACTAGAAATCCAAGAACATGAAAGATGAGTTATCAAACCATGGCTCTTGATACCATTTGTAACATATTGGATTTCATAAACACATAAACAAGAAGTATATTGGGGCGTATGGTTTAGAGTCTAGAGAGAGAAAGTAAAGAGTGTTTGGGAACTTAGTAAGACAAAGAAAAATGATATTGAAGCTCCAACCCTGTGCCTTGCTAGGCAAAGGGTATTTATAGGTTCTTACAAGACACGCCTCCTACGAGCTGTGGATCAGGCATACAGTGGGTAAAGACCCATCCGTCCTCCACGGTGTTACTTAACAAACTACTTACTAACACTAAATAACTACGACTACGAGCTTTCTAACTAATACATATACTTGAGGTGACCGACTCTTTAACTACCGGATTTTATAAATCCTAACAAAGTTCACCTGTTATTTTTAGTTGTTGATGTAATGAAGATGTATATTTTTTGGCTGATGATGGTTACTGAAAGCGATACTTGTTAACATGTATATTTTGCTTGATATGGTGTAATTAGGTGGTGGTGTATGTATATTTTGGATTTCTTGTTTTCATTTTGTAGTTTGCAGTTGCTTCTGCAGTTTAGGTGGGTGTTTGGGAAAACCCATTTTGACTTATAAGGTCAAAATAAACCAAAATATTAGAGGAACCACAACGAATTGTTAGTATTTAAAATCTCTTTTGTTTGACTTATAAAGTCAACAGATTCAAATTGTAACCAAAATTCAATTATTATAACAAAAGAAGCACACACATATCAGTTAAGCTACATTTAGACTGAAAGACAACATAGCATTTCTTGCTAGGAATTCACTGCGTTAAATGACTAGTAGGTGATCCATTTGGTCTGTCAGTTGCAGTTGGTTCAAGTGGTGTTTGTCTTGGGCGTTCTCCATTTGGTCTTTCAGGTGCAGGTGCTTCACGTGGTGTTTGGCTTGGGCGCTCTCCACTTGCTATTTCAGCTGTAGGTGGTTCACTTTCTTCTTCATCACTGCCCAAGGATGCACCAACACTAGTAGGTGCAGAAATATGTAGACCCATCACATATCCACCATTATCTCTTGTGGTTGTGTTTTCCCTTATAACACCATCTCTACCAGTATAAGATGTGTTTCCCCTTATCTCAAGGCACACTGGACAAACATACCACATGAAATCTCTATAAGGTGGACGCCTTGCAAAAAAGGTCAATCCAGCCCTGTTTCCACTTTTAACCCAACAGTCAATGCATACCATTTGACAACCATTTTCTGCATCCATGGTGATAATATGTTGGTATGATAAAGAATTGATGAGTTAAGATGTACTATATAAGTATATAGGAGTTGTGGTTGTTGAACAAGTAGATAGGAGTAAAGACATCATAAATTCTAAAAATCTACGCAACATACGCAGTTTAGGGGTGTTTGGAATAACCACTTCTGACTTATAAAGTCAACAAAAATTCAAACATGATATTGTCCAAATTACAAATGGCTAGAAGAGTAGAAGCCTACAACCTTCGAACACCAGCTCAACATCTTTTATCTAGCACATATGGATGTCTTGGATATAACTCCTCCACAGACACTCCATAGTAAGCTGCCTCAAACTCTGCATCTTCAAGCCAATTTTTCCTCTCCCTTTCCTCATCAATTCTTTTGTACATTCTCTCCTCTTCCAAAAACTGCTGGAATGCTTCTTCATCCAACCTTGACTGCTCTTCATCTTCCTCCAAAATTGTGTGTTCTTCTTCTTGCTCATAAAGAGCTTCAAGAAACTCTTGTTCCATAGTCTTCCTTATATCGTCTTCATCCATCCACTGCAAAAGTAATACATTTGCACATCACCTAGAATGTAAACACACAAGAACAATCGTTATGCAAATGACAATTAAATGAATACATGTTGCCTTCTGCCATCACAATGCCTTTTTCTACCCCGAACCTTTGTTTCCTTTGTTGGTTTTGGTACTTGATCCTTGTGACAGCTAGACTTATTATGTCCAACAGTTTGACAATTGGAGCATTTTATCTGTTTACGATTTACCCATTTTGACGCAATTTCACTTAATTGAGGCTTTATGTTTATGAATTCAAATTTGGGGTAAAATGTGAGAATAAAGTGCTTTCTATAACTTAATGCAAATGTGAGGACATGATAGGGGACTAAAACCTTAGTCCCCTATACTCTTAAACTGTTTAAGCAAGGACCATAGTTCTACCAACACCCAATACAATCAAAACCGATATAACAACTATCTAAGATGAATACAACAATTAACAACAAAATTAAAAAATTATAACACTAGAACATAACATATAGATTCATTAATTTCATATTAAACATTAAATATTCAGTACATATTTTTTCAAAAAAAAAGAAGGAAAACATAACCACTTCATTTCCCTTCTCAACACTTTGTCTTCCTAAGATCATCAAGGAAGTTGTTCCTGTCACACACCTGTGAGTGTGTTTGACAGATCATCCTCCTTATCTACAACGCCTTCAAGACATTAGCCTTTTGCTTCTTGTGAAGATCCTCAAGAAACTTGTAGTTCATCACTGTAGTTCGAAAGCCTTCGAGCTCAGAGATGTATTCTTGGGTTTCCTTCATACCAAGAATCAAGTCAGTCAAAGTGTTTTGGAGGCCATTAGCAATTTTGATGTCCTTATCTTTTTCTCTCTGATAAAAGAGAGAAATCGAGTCAAACATGTAGTCAGACTTCGAAGCTTTGGCGAGTTGTTGAAGAAGTGGGAAGTCAGCCATTGGGAGGTTGTTGAGATTTTGTTAGGATTTGTTTTTTTATTGTTGGTAAGCAAATGGTATAGGTTATTAACCCATAAATACCAAAACCAACGAGACGTTCCAAATTCAGGGACTAATTGTGAAGTTAGTAAAAAGAGAAATAGTCAAGTTTGTGTGAGTAAAAATACGCGGGAATTTTAAGTGCAAAAAATGGCTAAGGGACCAAGTGTGACATTTGAAACCTGTTACCCTGCAACTTGACCTTTGCCTTCCTTGATACCCTTATACACAATTAATGTGTTGGGAAACACCAAAACAACCCAACTAACAAGATCCGAAACAATAAACACTATCATAATAACCCGACCCAATTAACAAAACCCAATCCAAACCAAGCCTAACATACATCCACACTCACGTACTAAAACACACATCTAGTCAAACCCATTCGTAAAAACACAAAAAAAAAAAAAACAATGAAAGACAGGAGCATATTCGTCTCAACTTTTAAGGATGTGAAGGAAGAAGAAAAAGGTGAGGTCTTGTTCAGAATCCACTATAATGGGTTTTTTGATTATAGCCCACTCAGGTGTGAAGGAGGTTCATTAATTAATCTGTGTGCCTTTACCAGTGATAGGGATATATTTAGTTCAAGCCTTGATAATGTGTTATCAGAGATTAATGAACAAAAATGGGAGTTGTTTTTCTGTGATCCTAAAGAATCCCTAGAAAATGGTTTGCATTTGATTCATACTGATGATGATGTTCATACTATGTTTGCACTGGCTGAAACACATGAGTCAGTTGATATCTTCGTTGCCCACAAGCCCCAAAAGTTAGCATAATTTTACTTAAAAAACATCAGTTTTGAAGTTGTGGGTTGGGTAGAGCAGGATGCTAACTTTAGAATGCTTAGTCCAACACCTTTTAGGACTAGACGTAAATGGCAGGGGATAGATAAGAAAAAAATGCAGGGGAGTGGAACCAAGACACCAACAGTGAAAGGTGGTGTTGTAATCAAAGAGGAACAAGGGGTTGTAGCTAAAAAAAGGGGGAAATTAAAGGAAAAGGAAAAGGAAAGCTGGTTGAGGAAGAGGATGTTTTGCACAAAAGAAAAAGGGGAAGGAAGTTGTTCAAGAATTTAAGCGAGGTTTAGATGGGAAGGGGAAAGCTAAAATGGTTGAGTTTGCAGGGTTTGATGTTGAGAACTTTCATGGTTTTGATGCGAAGGGGAAGGCTAAAAGGGTTGGTGGTGCTGCTGCTGCTGATGTTTCTAGCGGTGTTAAGACACCCTTTAGGAGCAAAGAAAAGATTACAAACTGCGTCCTAGCACTGTTCGCCCAAAGGACATCCTAGGTGATGTTCCAGTGATGAATTCCATGTCATTTGTTTAATTCCATAAAGTTGTAATAGTACAGTACCTAACTTATATGTTTGTTGTTTGTATACTTGTTTTTGCAGACAAGGTAGCAGTAGAATCGTCACTTTAAGGTTCATGTTTTGTGGGTTCAACAGTTTATGGATATCGATCAGAGATGTGTAGATCATTTGAAGGTTCAGCAGTGGAACGTTTTGAAGTGGGACCAAATTCATCTTTTATATTTTGTGAAATGTCAGTATAACCATGTATCAGACAATGACTCCGTAGTATCAGTTATTTTCCAGCTTCATCAAACATTGAACATATAGTTGACTGTTATAAGTCAACTTGCTAAGTAGTTGGTTATGTATAAATTTGTTTGTTTGTCCTGGGTAAAATTCTGTGAGATCATACGACTTTTATAAAGTCCTACTTAAGTGGTCAGGTATAATGGTATAATTCGTTCAAACAATAACCCCTTTATGTGTTGGTGGAATAGTATTGGGTTAGAATTAACTAAGGTGTGGTATAAATGTGTATGGACTATAATACCATCTACTAACTAACATAAAGTAGACTTTGACATCGGCGTTAGTAGTCAAGGGACGAGTTTGGCATATAAAGGCCATGTTTTGGACCTCCGGCGATGATAATGCCCAGGTTTGTCCCATCGCGATGCGCAGTGACAAGTTTAAGGACCAACGGTGTATTTTAGTCTTAATTTTATAAGTTGTATTTTTTATGTAGATGGAGTTTTATTAGTTGCCTTAATTGTAAATATTTAAAACACACGGAGTGTGTAAACTTAATATAAATTTATATATAGATAAATTCGGCCAAATAGCATTTTGTTATGAAAGATCTAAGACACGCCTATCCAGCCCACCAAAAAGCCCATCCAACACATCTAAGTTTTCTTAACCCTAATCCCATTTATCACTTGCAGCCACACAAACTCGCATCACAATTTTCTCTTCAAAAGATAACACCATCAATTCCATATGCAGCAACCAACACGAATTCATCTCTTTTAATTCTTTAGCCTAAAATCGAACTACAAACACACTCTTTATCCTCTTTATCATTAAATGAGCCACAAAAACACTTGAAGGAAGAAAGGATAAAATGGGTTATGGAGATCGATGATGTTTTTTTTACCGAATATAAGAAAGAACTTGTGTTTATGGGTCTTGTTATTTCCATAGTTCGAGATGGGTTATGGAGATCTTTATAGATTTGTTCTTCAATTGAAATGAATCTGAGATGTATGTTATTTATCTTTTTATTTTATTTTTCGGTATGACGATGGGATATATCATAGACGTGGGTTATGAAGGGTGTTTGTTGGTGATGTCGTGGAGTGCTTTTTTAGAACATGAGTAGAATTTTTTTTTTTTTTTTTTTTTTTTTTTTTTTTTTTTTTTTTTTTTTTTTTATGCTATTCGACCAAAGACGACTGATTTAGGTCTGAGGTCACTATTTTTAAGCGTTTGGTTTAGGATAAGATTGTACATTATGGTAAAATGGTTGTACATTTTAGTAAAGGGGTGATTTAAATAGTGTATTAATTGTATGTGTTGAATAGATAGTATTTTTTTTAGTTGTATTAGTGCTTTAAATATTTGTAAATAATGCTTTTTTCACTTATATTTGTTTAATATCTATATTAGAAAGTCTTTAAAATTTAATAAAAGAGAAGTGTCAATATGCATTATAAGTAGTACTAGCATGGTACCCGCGCGATGCGGCGGCGGGTACCCTGTGACTATATTTTCTGACAATGTAATGTTATGCGGCAATACTTTTATTAAACAATTAAATTACAAATAACAATAAATTTAGTTATAACCGTGGAAATAATTTATCTCCTGTTAACCGAAGCTACCAAAAAAAAATCTTGATTCTTTCCTTCAGCACAATCACCCTTCGTCAATTTTGGAGCCGACCGACCCAGTTCGACCCTCATGTTGCAATGGTGGCGACTTGGTCAGCGCAGCGGCGACCGAAACAGTCGACCGACCACTACGGGTAGCCTAATTGCTTTATTTTTAAATGCTTGGCTTAGTAGTTTGATTAGATTGTACATTGTGGTTAAATGGTTGTATATTTTAGTGAAAGGGTAAATTAAAAAATGTATTAATTGTATGTGTTGAATAGTGTTTTTTAGTTGTATTTATGCTTCAAATAGTTTGTACATTGTGTTTTATAAATTACTAGCAGGGTACCCGCGCATTGCGGCGGCGGGTACCCTGAAATAAAATTTTCCGATGAATCATGTATTTTAGTTTATTATATATTTTTTGACAATAAATATACGAGGATCAAGAATTTTGTTTAGCCCGTGCCCGTTCGGGCTCGAGCCTGTTTGGCCTGTTCCCGTTCGAGTTCGACCCCATTTGGCCCGTGCTCGTTCGGGCTCGACCCCGGTTGGACTGTACCCATTCGGGCTTGAATATTTGTATAATGTGTTTTTTATTTGTATTAGTGACATTTAATGCAGGAATTATGTTTAAGTTAGTTGTACAATATGTTTGATAATTTGTATTTCTTATGCAACGGGTATTTTAATGACTGCATTAGTTGTATTTATTGACCAATTAATTAATTGACCACATTAAATATCTTGACCACATTAATAGTGCTTTGTATTTTGTACATTAAGCTTTAAGATTTGTAAGTCTTAAAATTAAGATTGATGAGAAAGATCATTAATAGTGCATTGTGTATTGTATAATAGGCTTTATATTTTGTAAGTCTTAATTTTAAGACCATGGGGAGAGAGATTTATTCCTCTATTATAAGTAGTATAGATATAGATATTTTTTATCAAATGGGTGTTTTAAATATGACATTAATTACAAATGTTGTCCAGTCAATATGTGTAGTGTTTATGCATAAAGTAATTGTACATATAGCTTAAGTAGTTGTATTTGCTTAAAATCTATATATGAAAATCTTAAAAAATTAGAAGAGAGATGGTCATCCCTCCATTATAAATAGTATATATAGATATAGATAATTGTAATTAAGTTTTCTAAAGACTAAAATTAAGTAGTTGCATGCTTGGGTCACATTGCTCGACTTAAACACTCAAAAAAGTTGGGTCAGGCTTAAAAATATTTGACGAATCAACTTGACTTGTTTACATGTCAATGTGGTTCCACAATGTAGCAATACATGTTGATATCTCGCTTAACAGACATGATATCGTGTCAAAGTTCGACACAATTTAGACCATTTGTCTTAAGATAAAACGTCGTGTTTGGACATGTTGGTGTTTAGTCATTTTTTCTAAGGTTTCCCATATTCGTACCAATCCGTGTGAAGTTGACTAACGTAGGTACTTGGTCCCTCGTCAACATGCATCCACGAATAAAAACCAAGAAAATTATACATTTTTAACTCTAGATATCTCGAATTCTTTGATTGTCATGTAATATGTTGTCTCCATATTCAACCAATTACTTTGAATGTTACATCAATAGCAGCTGCAAGGAAGTTTGTCTACAAACAAGTCGTTTTATGCTTCTATCATCATTGTATTTACATATGAAATAAACAGATCACGCCACATACTGTAAGATATTGTAATTGTAATCTATTCATGTATGATTATGCTTTCCTTAGAAAATACGTACAATATGACTAGCTTTTTTTATACTTAAGCTTGTGACCACTGATTTAATTACTTTTTGACAGACCAACTGGAGCTTCTTATGAACCAATCAGAAGCAAAAACAAAAATCCAGATACTCAATTGAGATAAAGATACTAATAAATATATAAACGATAGGGTTTTGGGGAACTCAAAATTACAACCCTTACTGGATGTTACAGCAATGAAAAGCAACAAAAGGACACAACAACAACAAGACACAACCATGACATTACATAAAGGACAAAATACAACCATAACCAACTCACAGTTTCTATGACCAAATATGATGGAGTAAATTATCAGGTCCCATTCACAATTTAAAGCAAGAACCAAAGGGAATGTCAGACCTGCATATTGAAACCATCACAGAAGCCATAGATGTTGGGATTTTAGAACTAAGTTAACCATTAACCTCTACGATTACGCAGCGGATAAGGATTTAGTATTAGCAATTAGGTTATACGTAATTAATAAACAATTAATTAATAACCAATTAATTAATAAAAGGAATAAAAGAAAATCTAACCTTGTTTGGCAATTGGACGCAAGTGTAACGGACAATAAAACCAATACGAAACTAAGCATCTAAAATAGATACCTCTATGAGTATCACACACAAACACTTAAACCAAGTACGTTCGATTAGACGCTAGTCGAGAACGTTTAAACAATCAACCCCTTGATTACTTGAATACCACTAACAAAACGAACAACTTTGCTTTTGTCCTTTCCTTCTTGCGTCAAACGAAACAAACCCTTTTATTGAATACATATGCTATCACAGTAAACAAAAAAAGGGAATGTGCATAGATTTCTATGCATGGAACATCATATATATACATAATGCATGTACATCATCATTAGCATGCAACATGTGGTTTTCTTTGATATTCGCAGGTCAAAAAAACAAGCCAATCCTTTTCTTTCTTATGCATGTGAGTGGGACAGAACCGATTAATTAGTATTCGGTTAGGGATAGTTTTTTTTAGTCGTCCCTTTTAATGCAACAAGGATTTCTCCGAAACCGCCGCGTTGCGGCGGGGCAGTAAACTACTTTAAGTTAATAATTTGCTTCCGTAACAAACTAATCAGCAATAATCCACAAACTTTGAATGCATGGTATTCTCCAGTCTTGTTTTTTGTCACCGGTTTACTAATCATTTCACATAGATAAGTGTGGCACAGTGAGTTGTTTTGTTTCCTATTGCATAAAGCTGATTTCTTTTTTTCCAGCATAGAGCTTATTAAGGTAGTTTGCTGTGCAAATCGGTAGTCCAAGCATGTCATTTTTAACTTCTATATCCCTAAAACACAACTAATATTATTGTTTATCAAAGGCCAAAATACTGTTAGGTATCTTTAGAGTGCTTATTAACATCCTGTTATCAAAAAGTACAAACACTATTAACCATAAGAGGAACATCAACAGCGGATGGCCTAACAGCAAGCAAGCTAAAATGTACCTGTTAATGACAGCATCAAGAATGATCTTGATACAGTTGGCGTCAGTCCAAAAGTGGATAGCCTCCATGGCATGGTTGCTGATCCGGACAGCCGTCAACTACTTACTGTTGTTTCTTCCATGCATCATGAGAGAGTTGGTCAAACGCTTAACAATTGGGCGTTGAGCCTTCCTGAACCTCCTAACTTGGTACCTTCCAGTTTTGTGGGGAATATAGGTTGGGTGCTTGGAAGCGGTGGAAGTCATGTAATCCTCAACAGAAGTATCAGAAACCTGAACATAAAAAACCAAGAACAGTTAAAAACATAAAATGACAATCTGAAATATCCACTTCCCAAAAATCTTTGTAAAAATAGCAACTGGCAAGGGCCTTGAGATTCAATATATAAGATTCACACAACAAAGACTGATGCGCACATTCCAGTAATGGTTTACACAGTGATTCAGAACCCGCAAATTATACTGATACCACAAACAGTAAAAATAAGAAAATTAGCATACATTAAATCTTAGTTTGGACAGCATTTTGCCTAGTAAAAAAAATACAACCTTGCAAAAAACAGAATAACATCAGTTGTCTCAAACCAATTGTTTGCAACAAAAAACCTGACATTTCAAATTTCCGTTGTTTAGCAAATTGCACATCAATATGTGTGCATTTTTAAAATTCCAATAACGCTGCAATCTCTTCAACACAACAATTGCTAACTTGATATCAAAATAAACCAACTTTCAGACCAAGGTAATCTATCATCTTAATTTGTATTTCAACGCGAAAAAAAAAAATATATATTTTGATACCTGCTGGCTGATGCATTTCGGTTTATTATGTCCACTTCTTCGGATAATTTCATTTGTTTTTCATCATACTATTGAAGTCCACCGGAGAGTCGATCATTGTCAATTTTGTAACATCACCACTATTTTGTACCTGCATATGCAACATACAGTCAGTCCTTATTCAACAGTCAACCTAAGACCCATAATGGCATATTCAAGTTTCTGTTTTTGCGTTTTTTACCCAAGCTAAGCTGCACTATTGTCTCAAATCTTCTAATTGTGTCCTGGTTGGCAACCGTCAGCTACATAACATCACAATAGCAAATAAGGGGATGTATGAATATGTGCTATGAAAGTGGTTATGCGATTTTAAATAATCAAACTTGTGGTAAAAAAACTTTATACCTATCAGATGCTCAAAGAAAAATGTGTCTGTTTCACTACCTGTGAGAACCATTTACTGCCAAGGCGACAATTTCCTTTCGGGTTATATTTACAATACAGAAAAAACTAATAGTGAAGTAACCTCGAACGTTTCACTGTCCTAGGCTTGTGTTTCCAAATAAATTAGCACAACCTGGATGTACTGCAGTTATACCTACAATAACAACAATCACGAATACAACAGTGTTACGTAAACGGCAAACTGGATAGTATTTAAAAGGAAATAAGGCATGTAATATTCACTATTCAACAATATCATAGTCACTGAATGTATAAATTAACCTACCTTTAATAGACGCCGACTGTGAACAGCGAGGCTCAATATGCAATTATCTGCGTCTTGCCCGTGGATTCCACTCAAATGTCATATACATTGTGAACTCGTGCATATATAGCTGCAGAGATTATACAACACGAAGGTTAATACAACGTGAATAACTGGGCATAGAATACGTAAAAGTATGATTGAATAACCTCGAGCCGTGGAATGTTTTTGGCTGTCACTTTTGCGCAACCTGCTACAACTTGCTTTTCTCCCTTCATTCATACATAAAACAACACGGTAGTGAAAAAACTAACCTGTAGTGAAATCAGGTGATGACAATCTTCCGTGGACAGTTTATCTTTCAGAGCATCCCAACAAAAAATGAGGCTCAGATATGTACATATAGAATCGACATTAAACGCACACCATGGCTGCAACGACAATTCTGGTTGCCCCGCCAAGGAACGGCCGTCAAAAGAATGTAAATGTACAAAATTATCATCATCGCCTTAGCAACATGCGAATTACTATATATATAATTTGAGGATACAAAACGATTAGTCCTAAACGACATCTCACGGACCCTAAACACCATGCCAAGATATGGTCATTCCCAACCCGTTAGCAATTTCAATGATAAAAACACCCGCAAACTAAAGTTTGCAGTGCGCCGATGGGCTGACGAATAGAACAAAGCTGTTAAAAGCACCTTCAGTCGGATCATTGAAACATAAACAGTCAGGCTCAGATTAGTAAACACGGAGTGGGTCATAGAATCATCTGAACTTCACCATGGCTGCATACAGACTCGGTTGCAAAGTAATCATTTATACCATGCCACCCGGTCATTGCCCCGCCAGGTTACTTTCAAGTTTTCAACGACCCATTTAATTTCACTTAAATCATAAGAATCATCAAACCCCGTTAACTATCATCATTGCCTTTTCTATATACTGTTATTAATAAGGCACATATTCAGCAAAATATCAGCCCAACAAAACACAAAAGGAATAACGACGACCGATTAATTCACATATTAGTAAGACCTAAACAGGAACTTGAACAAACAAACGAAGTAAGTATGAGGCTCGGATAGGGAACAAATCGACAGTCGATACATCCGGCATGGCTGCAAACCTAATTGGTTGCCCCGCCAAGATACGGACGATCCTACCTTCAACCGATCTCATGGTGACTGATCACCGCTTCCTTAATATGTGCTAGGATTTTCGCATTTGTATGTAGCCCTTCATCTTTCTAGCAATAATTTCACTGGTAAAATCCCATCTAAAATAGGGAGTTTGAACAACTTAGCTGTGATTCAAAAGTTAACAGTCAAATGAAACACAATGAAGCCCAACCCCATCAAAATTCCAACTTCAACGGATATGGATCAAAGTAAGTGATTGATATGAGTTCCGATCTGAAAATAGTGCAATTGACTGATTGTAAGCCCTGTCCAAAAAAGGGAAAGCACAATAAGGACACAAAAATCATGGAACACTATAATTTCCCTATTAAGATTATTAAATAACCTAAACTGATAGCAAACATTATACATATCAATTATAATCAGTTACAATTAAATCACAAATCACACAAACTTAATTAAATAATTACGACACAATAACATCAATTTACAAAGAAAAAATACCTCGAATCGAACTCTGTCTCCTTATTAGCAAGTTAAACAAAGACCAATAACCTGCAGAAAATCATCAGAGAAAACGGAATTAACAAAACCCCAAAATTGTAACGAAAGCCTAATTTCAAAAAAAATTAAAAATGGGTACCTCTTCGCGCGTTCCAAAAGATAGTCAAAAATCAGTAGCAAGAACAAAGGTATGCAAAGGACACTTATCCAGTTCCAGAAAAGATTAGAAGATCGGATTTTCGAGGTACACATATTTATCAATTTATGAAGGCGGTAAGATGTGAGACAACGCCTTTGATGTTATCTCAATCGTCTTCTAGATATATCAAAGGCGGTGCTGGGACGGAGAAAACGCAGTGTGAAGACACGTGTGCAAAAGAAAAGGCACGTATACGGTTTAGAAAAGGCAACCGACCGTCCACAAATTCTATATATATACTAAAACACTAGGTCGGTGGCCTTAAAAAAATTTTCCCCGTCGCACGTGCCACGCATGTGTCAGTTTTCTCCCTTACTATATCATTGGTCTGTGTTTATAGCCCACTACTCCAAATTTATGTAGCCCTAATTTGCAGCCCAGATTGATGTTACAAAAGTTATAACGATTATAAGGATAGATAGATATGAACAGGTGGGTCGGTTCCTTATCCACCGTCTCTATATACAGACGCCCCAAGAACACCACATGTCCCCTTACTCACAAATCTGAGTCACCGCCTCTCAATCTCTCTTCGGCTCAGATAATGAAGAAGACGATCAACAGTGGAGATTCGTGAAATTACACAACACATATCTGTATCAGATCCCTTAGTGTTGTAAGTTAATCATTAAATCTTAACTTCATCAACTTGAATTTATATTTTCTTAACTTCATCAACTTGAATTTATATTTTGCGGTTTTTGCAAGGTTATATTTTTTTAATCAGTTAGAGATTTTAAAGTGTGGTGTTGTCCGATGGTTCTAACGAGAGTGAAAAGGTGCGAACAGGCCTCCGACACAGACTATTGAAGGTATGTTATATTTTTTTGTTATCAAATTTGTTGTTTTATTATTACGTTGAAGTGATAAGGTGTGCAAAAGTGATAAGGTACGCATAAATGATACGATATTTTTAATGCAAACAAGTTCTTTCTGCTGTCAAATAAGGTTATAAGCGAAAACGTAGAAACACAACAAAAAAAAGGTGCAAAACACTTCCTAAATGGCAAGTGGCTCTTTTTATTGCAGGTATAGCTTAAAACTATATGATACTAGAGAGGGAGATGCTCATTAATGTTGAAGAATCAAACATAAACCAGTTACACCCGCATCTGCTACTAAAGCATCTGTCAACTTATGGGTTATTTCCCAAAACTTCAACAACTTTATCTTCATTTCTGGGACTGTAGGGTAATTTTTAGCAGCCTTTAAGTGCATAGGGGTTCAAATGTGTTTCACATTAATAGTATCGACAAGGTATTGGACATGAAAAAATATATATTGTTGTTGCGATTAGACATACATTTGCAATTGTATGCTTTTATATATTTTCCCATGTCTAATATAGCACATGCCCTTGATTGTTGCTATATTAATGTGATATGTTAGACATGAAAAAATAACATGTTGCAAATGTAAATTGTTGTTGCGATTAATATATAAGAAAATATTCATAACTAATCAACGGCATGTGCTATATTAGACATGGAAAAATATATATGTCGTGTTAACATACATTTGAAACCTGTAATTTTTTTTAATCTGACATATATTATATGTGCAGGTGATTTATTACAACTTAGTTGGGCTAAGTGAGATGGTTCCCAAATGGTGAAAATGAGTTGGATTGACGAATCACTTCCTGATCACGTTTGGAGAGCCACAATGCTTCGACAACCACCACCGACCACACAAATCTGAAGCTCAGTTTCTGTAAGTACGACACTTCACATATGCTACATGTACAATATGCTTAATACTTTAAGTTGTATTAACCCGTCATAAGCTGTTGCTATTCTACATGCAGTCGATACAGCGACTACATGTACTGCCCTTTCACATGAAACCTCAGATTGCGGACACCATCCATGTCAAGATTAGTCAAGTTATTCACAGATTTTTGGAGTTCTGGATCAATCGTCACTTCTAATTTCTTAAAAGCCCAGGAATAAGTTCAATTGCCGTCAAGCAGGTTACCAGGTCCAAAAAAATTTATATATTGATCTTGATTTGTACCACAGCAGTACTATATGATTGCACTGATTGTTATTTGTTTCAAAACAACTGGCACATGCAAACCTATTTTTATCTATAGACATTCACGTTTACTAACTTATGTTGACACACGCGCACAAAAGAATAGTTTCCGTAGGAAGAATTGTTGCATTATGACCGTGTGAGGTTAACCCAGGCAAGGACATTTTTTGGTGTTGGTTAGTTTTAATCTTATACAGATTCTCAAATGCTAAGGTTTGCCATTTTTTTACTCCATGCAGGTACCGTGGTTATCAAATGACGACTACACTAAAGCCATGGTCGAAGCCTAAGGTATGATCACAACGTCTACTTTTTCTTCAGCTGATTCAAAAAAGGGGTGAAACTATACTTGCAAATTTAAATTCGCTAAAACTATCAATGGGCAAAACTGTATCATGTACGTGTATCACTCGAAATGCTAGAAACCTGTTATGTGATGGTTATCTAATAACTAATTCGTCATTATTTCATCTTTGCAGAAAATTTCCGTGCTCTGTGCACAGGTAATTATAGTTTTAGTCATCTTTGCATTAGCAACTGATCTCGCCATGTCAACTTCGTCTATTGTCATAGAACCAAGTCAAGCTTGAACTAGATTATCGATGTACAGGTGAACGTATATGTATATATGTTATCCACAAATGATAATATTACTAGATGTTTATAATTGAATATCATTAATTAAGTGTAAGATAATAGGTTTTTAGCATACTTTATGTTGGTACACTTTATTAGCAGTTTTGAGTACTCGCATTGCTACAATTATGCATTCTTTGGCGCAAAGAGAGTTGGTATCTTAAAACTATTTATGCGTTTTAATTTTGTTTATAAAAAAAGTCCGCCGCAACGCGGCGGGGCGTTTTCACCTCGTTATATATATAGTAATGTTGTGTTTGTTTATACTTTATATAGTCTCATCAACTGACTATACTCTTGGGCTCAAACCTTGAGCACCAATCTACAAACCCAACACCACCCGATCGTTTATGGTGGTCTAGGCCCAAGGCTCACCATCCGACCCACTTTGAAACTTTAACAAGTCCAATGAGTCATTTATAGAATCGGGTATGCATGCATGCAAGAAATGGGTCGTTATATATTCAAGTATAAAACGTTCATCACGTACTCTCGTGTTTAACGTGTGTGTCTCCATAGGCTCACAAACTTCTAGTCTTTTACGTGTGGTTTTAACTCCCACAAACCAGCAGCTCCCACTTGGGAGTTGGAGTTTCGAATGACACACAAAACTAACGACGGAAACGCCTAACAAACGCTCTCACTCGCTTTTTAACTAAAAGTGTCTGAGATAATAGTTTCAAAAATTTCTCAGTAGCATGGTTATTAATGTCTTGCTTTTAATCATCCTTTGTTATAACCATGGATATGGATCCTAACTCATTCCATATAGTTTAACCATTTAGAATCTCGTTATAGATTTTAATTCAGATATACCAAATGTAATCAAGAATCATATTGCATTACCCTTTGGGTTTGGCCAAACAATTATCTGATTAAATTTGGAGAGGCGCCATGGTATCTTTCTGCACATATCAAGTGAAGTAACAAATCTTTTATTGACTACAAGTGTTGTGGATGTTGCTTCACATCACTCCGAAATATAGCTTTTATAACTACATTGTTCAGATAACGTTTTGCGTATACTTACAAAAAATGATATCCACACATAACAGAACTTACTTGCATCTCAAGTCTAAGGACGAAGATAACAAACCATTTTCGATATAGCTAATATGACCGGTTAGCAGCAGGTTACCAGGTCACCTTAATTAAAAGTTACACCGTTGGTCTCACAAACTGGATCAAATTCGCGCATTTAGTCATATTTTGATAACGCTCGTTAAAAAAAATAATAATAAATAAAAAAATAAAAAAATAAAAAACTTTTAAATTATTTTTCTTGAAATCTACTTAAAATATATTTTCTTTAATTTATAATTTAAAAAAAATGGATAAATTTTTGTATACACTTTTTTTACTGTGTTTTTTTTAATTTGAATTTTATACACTTCTTTTTATGTTTTTTTTTTTTAAATCGGAAAAAAAATTTTAATCAGATTAAATCGTAAAAATATTTTAAAAATCAGATTTAAAAAAAAAAACAGAAAAACGTAACTTTTTTAAAAATCAGATTAAAAAAACACAATTTTTTTTAAATCGACAAAAAATTTCTGAAAATCATATTTAAAAAAAAGTGTATAAAAAATTTATCCATATTTTTTTTAAATTAAAAATTTTTTTAAAATTATTTTAAGTAGATTTTAAGAAGAAAAAAAATTAAGTTTATTTCTTTTAAATTTTAACGAGCGTTACCAAAATAGGACTAATTGCGCGAATTTGGTCCAGTTTGGGGGACCAACGGTGTAACTTTTAATCAAGGATGACCTGGTAACCTGCTGCTATAATCGGTCATATTAGCTAGATCGAAGATTATTTGAAAATATATTGCGTATCTTTGACAATTTACAAAGTACATTGCATAAACCTGTTTATTTGAAAAAATATATTGCGTATCTTTAGCTTTCACCATATTCAATAACACTTTATTTATTTATAACACTCACGACATATACATATTTCCTTAGACCTCAAAACTTTTGTATGCATTTTCAAACACAAAAATGCATTTCTTGATTCTAGCAAAGATACACCTCTTGGGGTCTTCAAAGTTTCATAAATATGCTACTAAACCAATTCTAGTTACCTTAATAATGCCCTTCTTTTTAAAACTAGTATTGAGTTTGAGACCAATTCAAGATATTGTTAGAATCGTGGCTCATGATTCAAGACTTTTCCTTTTTCAGTTAGCACGAATCATCAGTTTAGACGAGTATAATGAAGGAGCAAGAAGATGGGGTCGAGTGCGTAGACTAGTTCATGATAGGTTTGTTGGTGCTGGACGGTCGATAGCTTTTGTAACCGATGAACAAAGCTTGCAAACTCTTTCAATGGTGGCTCTCTAAGGTAAGACGATCGTATAAGAATTGTTCATGATGAAATGATTAGACAATTCAAAGGGGTACTTCATTTGATGCCGAAAACTTGTTTGTTATCTTGAGGTGCAAAAAATGGTTACATTAGCTATCATGGTACATGGAGAAACTTGTGAACTTTTAATGCATAATACATCGGTTTTGTACTAAACCTTGGGAAATAACTTCTTATTATTTGCCTATCTTATATTATTTCCTCGTTTACGATTACAGATTCTGCTCAATTGGCCCTCTATATGAATTACGATGAGGGTAGTTTGGTAAGCTCAACAATCGTCCCTGATGTGTTAACCCAAAGATTCTGCTCTTCATCGATGTGAGTACTTTCGGCCCCTCTGATATATCCCAACTTTCTTTCTACTCAGATTAGAGGTGGCAAAACGGGCTGGCACGGGCTAAAATGGGCACGGGCTAGAATGGGCACGGGCTTAAACGGGCACGGGCTAAACGGGCACGGGCAAAACGGGCACATGTTATACAAATCGCTTATTAAAAGACCTAAAACGACTAAATAAATTCCGTAAACGTAATATCTTATTTATATTAAAAAAACAAATATATTATATAAAAAAATCTTTAAAAAACGATCGTTAATGTTCAACAATTGAGCAAAAAAATAAGTGCCCGTTTGTGCCCATTTAAGTTTTCAATGGGCTATATGTGCCCATTTCAAAAAAAGAGTGGGGCTAAATGTGCCCAAATCTTTTAAAAATGTGCCCATTTAGCCCATTTTTTTGCTTCTGGGCACATTTTGCCACCTCTAACTCAGATGATGAAGAAATGATTTTGGAACGAAGGGAGCTGTTCAGAAACAATTTCGTTTTGTAAAAGACGAGCGATGTTATTGTAAACATCCAGGAAACTCTTTCATGTAACGTGAATGTTTCTAACTATTTGGTGTTATCAAGCTGTTAGCTAGCCTACTATATGTACATCTTTTGGCCAGGGAAAACCTTGATTTAATTTAGGGGTAATGTTTAAAAAAAAAGTACTAAACTTGCCACCCTTTCTTCTTCAGGGTAGCGAACAAATTTTTTTATTTCTGAGGGTAATATACTTTCAAATTAATCCTCTTTAGGGTATTTTCATGAACAGTTGGACATTTTTGCCCCTATTACCCAGAAGAGGAAATGGCAAGTATGATACTTTTTTTTTTAAATAATAAATAATGTACTAGCCGT
Source organism: Chrysanthemum seticuspe (assembly GCA_019973895.1). Lineage (NCBI taxonomy): Eukaryota > Viridiplantae > Streptophyta > Magnoliopsida > Asterales > Asteraceae > Chrysanthemum > Chrysanthemum seticuspe. The sequence continues at coordinate 86,506,573 of BPTQ01000007.1, read as the reverse complement.
ACGGAAAACGTGTTTTGGCTAAGAAAACGGAATAAGAATTAACAAGGGTAACGTATTTGTGATAGGGAAACGAATGTATTTTGGCCAGAATTTGATCGGCGACGATCAAACTCAATAGGTTTATGGGATAAGATGCCGGAATTGACTGCTTTGATACCAGTTGATACACTCTTACAGGAATCAAGGAGATTCAAATAAGAATTGAGCTCAAGAATTAGTTAATGGGATTTGTTATGGCTTACTGACTTGTAGAAGTTTATTACAAGAGAGAATTACAAAATCAAAACCGCTTACAAATGTGAAATGAATTGTGTTATATACAAATGAAATGATGAAATGGCTGTAACGGCTTTTCCCGCCTAAATGGTAAGGGTTAAAAGTGCTTATTTGAACCCCACACGTGCCATGCACGCGTATACTTATTTAAACTCATGTCCTTTGCAAATGGAAGTGGCTGGTGGAACTCAATTATCTTAATAAGTAAATAGTGTAAACTTAAAACAAAACATTTTTATCATAGATTTAACACAATTATAAATCATTAAATAATTTATCTTAATACATATCTAAAATTTAACATAATTAAAAACTAGGGCAAATTATAAAAAAAAGTATCATACTTGCCATCATTTGCTCTTGTGGGTAAGAGGGGCAAAAATGTCCAATTGTTCATGAAAATACCCTAAAGAAGATGAATTTGAAAGTATATTACCCTCAGAAATAAAAAATTTTGTTCGCTACCCTGAAGAAGAAAGGGTGGCAAATTTAGTACTTTTTTTAGCTATTTGCCCTTTAATTTAATAGGCATATTTGTTCATACTTGTTGTGTTCATTTCTTTTAGATGAGTATTATCCATCCATGGTGATAGCAGAATTTTGTGTTAATACAATAATACAAGAGACAAGAGGGTTAAAATTGGACTTAAAAAAACCATGATGATATAGTTTTCTAGAGTTAAAAGACTAAAACTTGTTACCCAAACATCAATAAGATGTTATTTATTTATTTATTTATTTTTTAAGGGAATTGTTAATAGGAACTAGCAATTAAATAGGAGTTTTGAACCAATGAGTCCAACTAATAAGTTTACGACCTCTAAATTTAAGCTAAGAAAAAAAGGAAAAACGAATACTATCAAAAATATCATATTTTCCCATAGATTGAGAGCTAAACGTGACACTATTACAATGAGCCCAAATCATCCACAGAGTAGACACAATAATGTTATTCAATCGTTGCTTCTTCTCTCTAAAAACAGGGCATGTGTTTATCCAATCTCTCTAATGATCATTTGAAACGAACACAGGCAAAAAAAATTCGCAGCACACACGGACAAGTCTCCATAATAGTAATAGCGCACTCAAAGAAAATATGATGGTTGGACTCCGTTGCATGATAGGCAAGATATCTCCAGAATTTCAATACCTCGAGAAGAAATGTTTAAACGGTGAGGAAGCCTATCTAACCTTATTCAGAACATGAAAATGTTAACTTTACGAGGAAGAATTTTGTCCTATAACGTCGGGTGATTTAGCGAAGGCAAAAGACGGTCGTCAATGTGTCGGCATGTAACACCAACAGAAAACACTCCATCATTAGCTAGAGACCAAACACAAGAGTCCGATTCAGAGCAAATATCAATGTGGCTAATCTCAGACAACATGTCTCTAAGATTAGCAGAATTACGCACGCCTAAATCAGATCTTGACCAACTCCAACACCATTGGTCCGTTAGAAAGATGATCTCTAATCAAGCAATCTTTGTCTAGCTCCAAACGAAAAAGCATGTTGAACCTGAGATACAATGGTGAGTCACCAAGCCAAGTGTCTTTCCAGAAATGAACAAGAGTACCACAACCAACTTTAAAGCGAAGGTGTTGGCAAGAAGAATATCGGTCAAATGCAAATAATTTGAAGAGCCAACAATCTTAGCCCATAAACCATTCGATTTAGGTCAAAGCCTTCTTCTTTTCCATGAAACGCCTTAATAACTTTGACCCAAAGACTATTCGGATAGGTATGGTATCTCCAACGCCATTTTTGAAGAAGAGCTAGGTTGAAAGATTTCAAACTCAATACCCAAAGCACCCTTATCAAACAAAGATAAAACATTGGACCATTTTATCCATGCGAGCTTTTTCGAGTCTTGAGAACCACCCCAAAAAAATGAAGCACATACTCTCCAAACTCGTCAAAACGGTTTCAAGGACTGTAAAACCTGAATTTCTAAAATTCACAAAAAGACCAAAATACCCCTATGATCAAAAAGTATGAATAATTAATTTAAAGAATACCAAGCAAGCTATGTAAATTCAGAAAATTAATAAGAAATATCACATATGATCCAAGTAAATTTTAAAGACTTTGTAAAGATTTTTTTTTTATAGTTTATAATTTTATAAGTTTTGTATTTTATATATATAGCCGAATGTATTTATTTAGTTTTATAAAAGAATTAAATTAATAAAAGCCCAATACAAATTTATAAGATTTAGATTCCATTTATTATAAATCCATTATAATATTAAGCCCAAAAGAAAATTAGTAAATCATATATATATACATTATACGGGTTGTATTATATCCCTAACAACCCTAAAAGCCGATTATACCTAAACCGACCTAAGAAAACCCTACATAATTCGACATTCAGTTTCCAAAGCTTAAAGCTATTTTTCTTGGACGAGTTTGAAGATAAAGAAGGTGTTAAAAATCTGGTTCGAGGTCCTAAGGTGCTGGTTTGATCGTGGTTAGTTTCTTGGTCGATTAGGGTTTCGCCGAATAGAGTTCTTGTGTTCTTTTGTTCTAACGTCCAAATCTCATCAAGGGTATGTTCCCAATATTATTTTCAGTCCTAAAAATCATATAGAACCTGTAAAAATTATTCATGCATAGTTAACAAGTCGTATGAAATTGTTTGGATTAAAAACCCTAAAAGCGTATTAAATAGCAAACGAGCATATGATAATTTTTAGGACCATGACCTGATTTTTCTGGAAGCTCTTATATGTCATACGACCTGAATAAAATACATGTTCATGAATTTGAAGCTTGTGTGATTTGTCTTGGGTTTTATTGTTCGATAGCGTATGAAAAAGGAAAGAAAATCAAAAGGGACGATTAGGGTTTATAAAAACTAGGGTTTGCTTGTTATAATTAAGAGTAATTAATGCAGTAATAATGATGAGCTAATGATGGGTTAAACCTAGGTTTAGGGTTTGTACTTGAATTAGGCATAATTCGGTTCTAAATAAAAGTTTTGGGTTGGTTTTGTAAATTATGAAACTTAAAGGTTATTTTTGTAAACAGTAAAAATAAGGTACTAAACGTATAAAATAAGTATGAGGGTTAAACGTGTAATTTTGGATATTTAGAGGGCCATTTGAATTGTTATTGAATTAAAAAGGGTATGTTTTGTAAATTCTAAAACCTTTGGGCTAAAATGGTAAAATCTGATAATATAAGGTTAGATCGTGAAATTAAGATGTAAAAGGTGTAATATGAAATTCAGAGTAATTATGGGTTCGACAAGTGTGTCGTAAAAACGCGTAAGTTATGATTTTATGCAAGAAGTCACATATCATGAATTAAAAATATTGCATGCATGGTCTCCTTATGGTTTGTATGTGAACAATGTTAAATGTGAGTTGTGGTTAATCATGTAAATTATGAAGGCTTGGGTAAACTATTTTGAAATAGAGTCCTAAAATCCGTTCTTGACATTCGTAAACCCTATACTTTGAAAAGTGATCGTATAAGTCTTCAAATAAGATAATTATCATATTAAACCCTTAAGTTTGGCTAATGAATGATTAATACTCTAAAATGTTGGAATTCCGTCTGTCACTAAAAATGAGAATATTCCGACAACTCTAAAAGTATTAATGAGATTAATCCGTTATAACATTAATGATGCTAATAAGTATTAAATAAATCATAATCCGTGTAGATTCGTTGAAGGAGACGCGACGTTACATCTTCGTATTTCTACATTCGTTTGCTTTCCTCTCATTTGCTTTAAGGTACAGATATTCTGACCTTTTTAGTAAAGGTTCCTTATGATGTTCTTTTCGTTAGCTTTCTTATTTTACTTATTAGGGTTTCCAATGCCATTGCTATGAACCCTTTCCTGATTGTTTGACCTGTTGCTTATCTGAACTTATGTTTTATTGAACCATGTGATACCTGATTTGAACTTTATGTTAGGAAGACTTTGATATGCATATTTGTTGAACCTTGTGTTTGATTAAGACTTGTGTCATAACTGAAAGTTTGTTTGACCTAAGTTAGTTTGACACCCGAGCCAATTATTAACTAGTCATGGGGGTTCCATGTCCGTGTCAGTGATGCACCATTGACATGACTCTAGGGCAGTAGAGTGAAGTTCTGCCACGTCCCTTATCTATTATTTGTTATGAGCTCAAGTTATATTATATTATCAATATATGTTTGTGGGGCGTATGGATGCATCCTAGATCTGATATGTTGTCCGATATGATTTGTCTAGGTGAATGATGTCGTGTGCAATGCGCGTCTTCATAATATTTTGGGAGCTCGCTACTCCGTATTATTTTGAGATTGTTTCTATATAGTTATGATGTTTTTGATATGATATGTTCTGGGCTCGTGGTAGTTAACTAGATCTTTATCTGTTATTTCTATGTTAAGTATTCTGATTATGTTTTGGTATGTTAAAGTGTTTATGATTATGTGATGGACTTATTATATGTTATTATATATGTGTATGCTTTTGTATGTTTATGTGATTACCGTTTACAATGCTAGGTTATGATTAATATGTTTAAATGGGATTTGCATGTTGTAATCTGATGTCATGTTAGTTTCTCGTCATGTGAATTCGTTGAACTGTGGGATGAATGTGCTGGTGTGAAAGTGAGTATTCTATAAGTTTAGTATGTATAATTTGTTCAGTTAATTTGGTGAACTTTGATTATACGTTAGTTTTTCATCTGCCTATGTGACCTGCCATGTTTTAACTCTGCTGATGTTAGGATTTGATTTGAGAACTGGTTTAGTTTATGATAGCTGTCTTGATAATTGTTAATGGTTATGCTATGTTTGGTATGGTCTATTTAATTATAGTTTGTCTAATATGTTTTTCTATTTGCTTGTGAGACTGCCATGATTTGAATGCTATTTTGTTGCTGCGTTATTGATTGAGTGTGAAGTGCAGATTAATTTATTTATATGAATGCCATGTTTATTTGTTGGTAACTGTTTTTGTTAGTCATTATATTCTTCGTTTGGATTATAAGTAATTTGTTGTTCTTGATATGTTGAATGTTTGGTTGTTCTGATGTGTTTGTGTTTGTGTCATTAATGTGCTATGAGATGTTTAACTTGTTATGTGGTTGTTTGGATTTCTGTATATTTGTGCTTCCGCAGAATCCTAAAAGATCCCTCATCATCATTTCATTTTGATTTCGTTATTTGTATATTTGTTTTGTTTAGCTTTTGTTTCATTATATCTGTTCACTGGGCTTTGTAAGCTCAGCCGCGCTTTCTTTTCCTGCGGCAGGTATTAAGCATTCAAGATTGAGCTTATGGGATAGCTGATCTGGGTTGAGAGTAGAGACAAGAGCAAGATTTGACCATAGAGATCTTAGATTTATTTTGAAGTTTAGCTATTTATGTTTTCTTTTTGAATATTTTGTAAAGGTTTTCGCTATTGTATAGTATTTAAAGTTCTGATATGAAACCGTATTTGCGATATCTTTACCCTTGTCGGGTTGGGGTGTTACAAGGACTTTGAATATGGAGAGAAAGTAAATCTCAAGGCTTCCAAGGACAACCTTAATTAAGCTGAGGCGACCACCAATAGATAGAGATTCGCTTTCCAAGATGAAAGCTTGGCATGAAACCGATCGATCAAGCTCTAAGATTCATATTAGAACCAAAAGGTAACCCAAGATAGACGAAAGGGAAGGAGCCCGCTGCACAACCTGTGGCCATATGATTCACTTCTTTTGCTTAAACGATTGGATCAACTATTTTTGTGGCAATGAACAAGCATTCTCATACGAGTTTTACATATACATTAAATTTATTTTAAATTTTAGTTTTATATACAAACATATAAGAATTTAACAGTGTTTATATTTTGTAAATGTAATATTACACGCACGAGGTTCACACAATAAGTACAAATAATAATTATATTTTAAATAATTTTGTTTGGTGCGTACTTATAAGTCATGCTTTTATTTTGATACTTATAATCTCATGCATCTACAAATTTTGGGTATTACCAAAATATTAATTTTATCATTATCCATATTTAATTTTTGACTCGTATACGTACGAGTTATTAAATGCAGATAGATAATAATAGTAGTAGTATTTCTTCTTGTTTATAATTTTTTTTAAAGGTATATGGGGTTTTGTAAAACATTTTTTTTTTAATTATAGAAATTGAGGATTTTAATTTAAGTCAATAAAATTATATTTAAGATTAACATTTTTTTAAAAGTTTTTAACCAATCAAAATATAACTTTTATTTACACTTAAATCCGAAAGTAAAAAGATAAGAGCTCACAGGGAGATGCGTATTTTCAATTTCTTTTCTCCATCGAATTTATCAATAGTTTGACCAAACTAAATAAGTTTTGACTTTTATCCATACTACATTATAAAGCATTTGAGACTTCCTATAAAAGGAAATTTTAAAATTTTAAGACAAAAAACATTACTATACAAGTATAAAAGGAAAATTAGAAAATTAATGTAAAATATGAAAATTTAAGTCTCATTTAAACAATATAGTACCCACACTCTAAAAGTGATATATTTTAATAAAATTGTTTATAAGAAAAGCTCGCTAAACTTATAACCACCAATTTAATGCTAAAATTTGAAAAATAAAAGTGTTAACTATTTACACTATTAATAATTTAGACTTTCTATTTTTGAAAAATATATATCTGCTACGTTATAAATTATTTGGGACATGCTAAATAAGGAACATTTAAAATGAAAAACATTTGCTAGCCACAAAAATAGTCATTTGGTACCCACCGCTACATTACGCGGATAACCTTCTAGTATATGAGAGTTCGATTTTATAATTAAGCTCTACTATTACTATTGGCAATAAAAGATGAATTGTCACAAAATATTTTTCTCTCATTATATAAAAAATATGTTATAAGTTAACTTTAATTGTAATCAATATCGATAACTATATTAAAATAATGGGAGAAAATACAGAAGAGTCATTGTAGCAATTTTTTCATACACACATTTCGTGTATCTTTTTATTAAACCAATCAACACACATTCTGTCTTCTCTAACTAACAATGCAACGTTTTTTTAATTTATGCTCACATCCTTACTATCCGAATCAAAACTATAACTGATAATAATAAATTTATTACCATAAATACATGTTTGACAATGAAGTAGGACAAATGACACTATAAAAAAATTGCTAAATGTAGCTCACAAGGCTATTTAAGATATTCAGACACGTATTAACTGTTTGTATTTTCGATAATAATTGCTCACTTTTTACATTTAAGTGACTTTACGTATCATCAATTATACATATTTTTGTTTTTTTAAGTAACCTTTAGGGTTATATTTAACAAAATTTTAAATTATACTTCGTTACAAGCTTTATCACTAAGTACTTAAAAAAAGAGGCATTTTGTAACTTTTTTTTTTTTTTTTTTACCGGTGTTCATTTTGTCATGAATGGCATGAAACCTAACTACCTTTGACCCCTTCACTTATATTGTGAATTCAATAGCAATATCAATTGCATGATTCGCGTAGTTAAATAGTGTTGTATCCTTTAGTAATTTTCATCCTCAGCTCATTGATTAACATTAATTTGTCAATAATGGTTTACAGTAGTTTGTTAATGCATTAGCTTTCCAGTTATGGTTATGAATCTCATGGTGCTTTTGAGATATTGGAAGAAACTAATAAAAGGTAAACTCATTTACCATTTGGGTGCAACACTTTTTGGAAATCTTTTTTTGATCGTAAGCTTGCAATTTTTATTTAGCACATGCTAGGGTCTTTAGCAATTAGTAGTATAATTTACATGGTTTTATAGGGAATGTTGTTGATTTCATTGCCTTATTGGTGTAAAATTCCAATAAGAATTTTAAACATTGTGCATATTATTAGCAAAAAAGGATGGAGTATAAACCAGCTGCAAGCAGAATCAAGAGCACAAATATAGGTAACACTTTTCAAATAAGATACTTTTCCATGATAAACTGTTGATTTTTTCGCATAATGATGCAGTTCTCTAAGGGTGATGAGTCCAATGTGAAAATCGCGAGCATAACTGGAAATTCAAAACAGATGGACACTACCCAACGTCTTATTAAAGAAGTGTTAAAAAAGGTTTGCTCGCATCTTCCTTCTTTTTTACTTAATAATATTTTTTCTAGGTGTAAGTATATTACGAAAATGGTCAGCGCACATATACTTTACAAAATAGTCCCTTTAGGGTGCACTTCATTTTAAGGGGGCGCTTGAATGTATAAAAAGAACATGTTTGGCTGACAATTGCCTTAAGAGCGCAAAAGTGTCATAATGAATTGGTTCAATATGTAAATGTTACACCATATCATCTCTTTATATCTAGTTTGCATTTTCATGTAATTTATTTTGTTTAGTTTTTCAAATTTACCAAATGCTTTCAAGATCTAAAATTTTATTTGTTTATATTTTGTAAAAAAAATAATAATAATTGATTGTAATATTAATGTAACAATATGTGTTGTCATTTTAATCTCTAACCAGTTTTCATTTTCGACACAATATTAAATTATAGTTTTAGTTTTTATGTAATCAAGTTAAGTTAAGGAAATACAAAGTTCTCTTCAACTTTGTCTTATAAAACATCAATGATTGTTAATTCATTTGTTCTAAATATGTTGTTTTTAAGACTTTATTAGGCTGTTGTTGATTATAAACTCTGTTATATAGGTTGTGAATTGCTTGTTGCAGCCATTTGTCACGCCTGTAAATTTCTATTATCCAGTTTCAAAGTTTAACGAGCCATGCCAGAAGAATGGGTTACCAAAAGCTATTGATATGTGGAGTCAAACATGGGAGTTTGAGATCTACATAAACAATGAGTTGGTTGGGACTGGAAAGTACAAGTCGAAGTAGATGGTTGCGTTGAATATGGTTGCAAATGATGCGTATAATTACTTGTTTGGGAAGCTTAGGAACAAAGATGGTGGTGTTGGAGGGTAATCAACACGTCTTCTAATACTTGATTTAATTTAATAGGCATATTTGTTCATACTTGCTGTGTTGAGCAGGGTGATAGTAGAATTTTGTATTAACTCAATAATACAAGAGACAAGAGAGTTAAAATTGGATTCAATAAAACCATGATGATATAGTTTTCTAGAGTTAAAAGACTAATAATTGTTACCCAAACATCAATAAGATGTCACATATGAATGAAATGTTTAAAGGTTACACTATGGTTGTCTTCGGTGAAACGTAGTAGTAGCAGTTAGCAGTAGCTGTAACAGTCAGCTATGGCACTTAGCAGTAGTTATTTGTATTAAAAAGCTGTTTGGTAACATATATTTTATCTGAAGGGTATCAAATGACGTAAAAGTACATGTATAAATTTAAATAGACTATTATATGACTAATAAAAATAATGTTGTCATTAGTTTTACATATTCAACATCATATAAACATTATACATATAACCATGAGAATCGAATAATATATCTTTAACAACATAGTACCACTACCATCTCAATTAAAAGAAAACAAGATGCATCTACATTCCTCCGTTGTCAATAACTATGCATACATTAATTTTGGTACATAAAAGAGAACGAAGGCACAAAATTTTACGTTTTAACAAACCAACCAAAGAGATACACTTTAATTAAAAAGGTGTATAGTAATTTTCATCACAAATACGTGTCTACTCTGCCAAATGCTTGTTGAAAGAGCATTTGGAAAATGAACATTTTGAACAAAACGTAAATGTTAAATGCTTTGTTGCCAAACCATCTTTTTTACTTTTTAATACTTCCTCACAAAATCACAACTCATCGCCTACGAATTAAAATTTATAAAATTCTAAAAATTGCCTCGGAAATGTTAAATGATCCTTTACTTGATAATATTACTGACTATCAGAAGCTTATGGGAAAGCTTATTTACTTGACTAATACTAGACCTGATATTTCTTATGTTGTTCATTATTTAAGTCAGTTCATGCATTCTCCTCTTAAGTCTCATCTCAAAATAGCTTTAAAGATACTAAAGTATCTTAAAGGAGCTCTGGGTTTGGGTATTCATATTACTAAGAATTCTGGTATGTCTCTTCTTGCCTATTCTGATGCTGATTGGGCTAAATGTATTGTGACTAGGAGGTCTGTTACGGACTATTGTGTATTTTTGAATGGGTATTTAGTATCTTGGAAAAGTAAAAAGCAACCTACTCTCTCAAAAAGTTCTACTGAAGCAGAGTATAGAGCTCTTGCTTCAGTAACCAGTGAAGTGATTTGGATTATAAAATTTTTGAAAGATCTTAATATTTCTGGTCTTTTACCTGTTCCACTTCATTGTGATAGTAAATCTGCTATAAAAATAGCAGCCAACCCAGTTTTTCATGAAAGGACAAAACATCTTGAGATTGATTTGCATTTTGTTAGAGAGAAGATTTTAAATGGTGTTGTTAAAACTGTTAAAGTAGATTCTGCAAATCAAATTGCAGATATCTTTACAAAAGGGTTGGATACATTACAACATAATTTTTTGGTGAAATCTCAGCATGTTTGACATTTATCAGTTATCAGATTAAGGGGGTGTTGAGATTTATAATCTTGTGCTTATTATGTAATCTGATAAGTGCTTTTTTGATCGGTGCTAAACAGTCAAGTCTAAAAGACTAAAAACTGCTCAAACACTAATGCAATTAAGATCAGAGGAGGACAATGTTTCCCCGGGTCGTTAAGTCCCAGCGAGTTGTGCAATGGATAAATCAACGTATAGTGATCGAGAAGTTTGAATGATAAAGGGAATTGTGATTATAATAACTAAGGAAAAGCCAACAAATTAAAAACGCCTTAAATGCAAATTAAAGAAAATTAAAAAGATAAAACCTATTAAATAAACGCTATCACTATTTTTAAAGTGATGAACGTTTAAAACCTAAAACGTACGTTAAAATTAAAAACTACGTAACGTACAAAATAAAAAGTGAAACTAAATCAATATTAACCCTAAAAATATGAAAATGATGTTTTTACAATCCTAATGATATAAGAAAATATTTAGAAAAATAAAATTATTTTTAAAACTAATTATCTAATTAAAAACTATTTTTAACTATTAATTAATTACCTAAAATATAAGAAAATATGAAATTAGGCTAGAAAAATAATATTAAGACTTGGAAAAGTCTAAAATATCAAAATGGACTTTTTAAAACTATTTTTGTATTTTTGTTACTATTTTTCTATTTTCTAGGATTTTTAAACTATTAAATACTAATTAAATTACTAAAAATTACCAAATAAACTATGAAAAATCTAGAAAATTACTTTTTCTACTTTTTATATTTATCTAAGTCTAAGAAAATTGAAAAATTATTTTTTTGAACCTTTTCTTAATTTTTTGTATTAAAAGCTATTTAAAAATGATTAAAAACTAATTTAAATTGAGAAAAATAGCAAAACTACTTAGAAAAATCTGAAAATTTCAGGAAAAGTCTAAAATAATATTAGGAATATAAGAAAAATATAAAAATAAGGTGCTATGTGGAGAAATATGAAACTGCTAGTGAAGTGCTTATGGAAATAAGCACTTGATAAGCCAAAAGCTTACCAAAAGCTACCATACTGAAACACCAGCTATGATAAGCTACAATGACCAAAATGCAATAAGTTTTAACAAGCTAGACCAACAGAATCACAATATGCTAAGATTTGAGGTTGTGAGTTTTTTAAAACTAAAACAGTTCCCTGGTAGCAACTTTAAGCTAATGCATAAGCTTATCAATAAGCTCAAACTGGAAACTACTTGCTGGAACTTGTAAAGGACCTGGGTGAGACTATGTGTACAAAAATTCAGACCATGGTGAGCTCTTATAAGCTCTGTGCACCTTGCACAAAAACTGAGTAAAACTCAGTATTCACTGAGTTCAGTGAGCAGGGGATCAAGGACCTAAAGCACAAGCTTGTTTGAAGCTTTTAGAAAAATGACAAAAATCAGTAAAAATAGTAATAAGTACAAGGACCAGTTGAAGTTTTTGAAACACCAAACCTTATTAAATTTGACCCACAAATGAATCAATGAAAAATCTTCATCAGTGGGCTCAAAACCTGTTTTTCCTATTTTGACTTTTTGATGAAATGAAGATTTTTGACTTTTGCCAACTTAAGATCCAATTTTAAAGCTGAGATAGTGTTTATATGATGTTATAAACTTGATGCAAGCAGTATTATGTGATTCTAAACACAAAATGAT